>JASDQU010010834.1:177803-195781 GCA_032191745.1 Picea mariana | reverse complement strand
ATATGTACTAGATAACTCCACTCCAAATTTTGTCTTTATTATAATTCATATGAAATAATTTCACTAAAGATACAAAATCAGTTTTTAATGCATTTCTACAAATAGCTTGCATGCATGAGGTTTATCAATGCATTATCATACAAATTTTGTAATTCAATCAATTATAACAAAAACCATTCACTTAATGACATATACATAATTTCCATGGCATGAAATCAAAATAAAAAAATGCTAGCATGCATGTACATTTCATAATGATTGATATTTTAATCAAAAATAAAGAATAATACACTTATCCTTCATAAACTAAGTTCCAAGGCCACTTATTGTGGGTGAACCATTGTCCTCCCAACCATAGGAAAATCTTTTGTGGTTCCACCCCCATGTTGGGCTATGAGACCACCATGGTAAAGAATCGTTTTCAAGGCTCCCAATTCACACTTCTATTTACCAAGGTTTCCAAACCAACCCATAAAGCCAACAAAAGTTTAAAGGTTGAAGAAAGTACTTCCCTAATCAATATTGGTGTCTAAGCCCACATGTCAGTGCCTCTTTCATATCTACAAGGATCTTATATGCTCTTGTTTTCATCAAGAACTCTATTCTCTCCTCAAGAATTCACTTTTTTCTCAAGTTTCTCTTCCTGATTCGAATTCTCTTTTTTGCATGAATGAAGGAGAGGGAAAGGAAGAGTCCTAATCCAAGTCTTCCACTTCCTGAATGATAGGGATCAAGAGTCCTAGTTGAACTCTCCTTGATTGCATTAATATAGGAATTATTTGTTTCAATATATGAGGTAGGTACTTAAGGATAGGAAACAATTACTTAAAGTAATTAATCATTTCACTAGGCTAGTAATTGTAATATTATAAATATTAGGATAGAATGTTAATATGACAATCATATGAAAGAGGTTATAGATATGATATAGTAGTAACCATGAGACATAGGTAAATTCCCCCCTTAGACCCCCTTTCCTTTCCGCTCTTGTGGACTCATAGAACCATTGGTGTTTTCTCCCACTAATCAGCCCTGGAACCTTTCATTAAATTCAAAATGATCATGTTTAGATGTCTTTAAAATCACCATGGTAGGTCTACCTCACAGCATGAAGCAAAGGATAGTAATGAAAAACATAATTACAATATAAACAAGATCAATTTCAAAGGGTTGAGAATGGGATATTACAAAAAATATACTTACCCCACCTCATTGAGATTTGAATGGGCCAACAACAATGAGGAATTAATCAATTTGAAGAGGGAGGGAAATATCATTTGAAGTGTATGGGACCAGAGTGATATAACCTATTGACCCTATAAAAGGGGAGAGATATAATGAACAAATGGATGAAATCGTGGATGGTGCAGATGTATAATAGCTATATAACTTGATGGTAAACATGATGATTATATCAATACCACTGCATATGGAGCAGTCATCTGGAGGAGCATTTGTTCCTATGACTTAAACAGTCAAGAAGCATTCCAATATTTCAAGGAACACAACCACAATATATCATATTTTCATTGCACCATGATTAGGTATGTTTGTTGGATTATAACCGAGCTACAAGACCCCCTAATATTTTATGGAATGAGGTATATTGAGGTGTTTATGGAGGAACTCAATCCTAGCAGTCCCAAAAGAGCATCTAGTATCATAAATGGATGTGATGTTGAGATCCACACTATCTGGATGATGGGCTACCCATATGCATGGCCTTGATAGTTAGGATAAAGTTAATTATCCTTGTGCCATATACTTTTTTCATCGCCCTAACATTAGGATATTGACATACCAAGGGTGATAGAAGATCCAGTCAAATTCCCTAAAGTCTATGAGGGAAAGGAATATCCAGTCCTACATGTGAATGTGTGTCCAGAAATGGGCTAAAGAAAGATTTTTGAAATAATTCTAGGTTCATAAATTTATTCACTACACCTTTGGTCCAGTCCTTAAATCCTAATACCCACACGAGGAGGTGTAGATACAAACCCACAAATAGAAGACTCTAAAGGAGGGGTTATGTGTATCATTATCCTATCTAGATAAGGCCCTTGGTATCACTTATACTTTAAAGTACATTAAGTCATGTTTGCTTGATACTAAGATGAGTAGACAACTAGGGAATATACGTAAATCACACTAGCACAAGTAGTAATGATAATAACTAGTCCATGAGTGGGTGGATGAACTGTTATGCCAAGATAACAAAGGAACCAAAAGAAAAGGATGATCTAGAGAAGTTGCAACACCTTTTCTTACAGGAGTCAAAAGGATAAAGATTAATAAAGGAGACTACAGAGGATACAAAGGGGAAAACATATTAGGAACTCTTAAAAATTAAGCAAACCAACATTAGTACTAGGGACTAGCCTCAGTTGGCATCAATTAAGAACTACTAGGATGAAAATATAGTGTATAAGGTTGTAGCCTTTATTAGAGAATATGTAAACTCGTTCCCATAGAGTTTCACATAAATGAAAGGGATAAAAGGGGGACTAGGTGATATGAGGATAGAGCTAAACTCAAATACTAGGCCTATCAAGAAAAGGGCCTATAGGTTGAACCCTACAAGAATTAAGGAAAGGATGAAAGATGAGATGACAAAATTCTTGTGATTGAATTGATATTCCTAGTAGAATATTCAAAATAGATCAGTCTAATAGTCATTCAAGACAAGAAGGTAAGGGAGGCATCAGGGTCTATGTGGATTTCCACGAACTAACACAGCCTACATTCATGATCCATTCCCTACCCCTTCAAGGATGAGTTGTGACACCAAGTGGTAGGAAAGGAGGCCTCATTGATGACTTCTCGGGATAACATCAAGTGTGGATAGCCAAAGAAGACAAGAAGAATGTTAGGGTCCTACCCTAACCTCCCTACTTTATGCTACCTAAGAGTTATTCCATTGATGTATGTGGTCATCCTCTTTGAATAAATCCCATTAATTAGTAGTGGATGGTTATTTAATGTAAAAAGGTCTTCTGTATTAAATAAGGCCAACTAGGTCTAGCCCGCAGGGGTGTAGACCGATTGGCAAGTGCCGTGTAAATGGAAGGAACTATGTAAAAAGAGGTCTCAAGGTCGATTCTCACCCCGATTTACCCGGAGGGCGTGCTTGCGGGCTGTGCGTTTCTCCCTAGGGGTTATAAGGCAGTCGGCAGGATTCGACCCCGTGTCACGCGAGTACGATACTGCCGTTGTTACCGATTCCCCTAGTTACAAAAACAAAAAAAAAAATAAGGCCAACTAGGTAGTTGGTACTCATTAATGATGGGACCACAAGTTTAGTCTTTATCTATTGAGAATATATTTAAAGAGCTAGGAGGTTGTGGAATATTTTGTCGAGTATTGTTGTATTTAGAGCTTAGATCAGTGAAAGGTCTCCCCATCTTAAGAGGCAAGTAAACATTGTTTCCTTTCTTCTAAATATCAAAATACAAGGGTATACTTCACATATTTCATCTTATTTGTTTCTTTTATATAGTTGTATTCATTTATAATTTGGGTATGCCTTGTTTGTGTTTAAATTTTAAGCGTTAAGGAACAGTACACAGCTCTTTCCTAAGCTAGTATGCCTCTGAATTTTAGTATAATTTTTTTTTAAGGCTAGAGACATGTTTTGGCATCTAAAAATAACATAGAGAATTGTCCTTTGGTGGGAAAACCTACAATCAAGGTAGAATACATGCAGAAAATACAAGTCATGTCACCTAGCTAGACACCCTTGTAACCTTTGTTGGTACCCCTTTGAGTAGTATCACATCAAACATCACCTATATACAAAATTATCTTCCACATACCCTAGCGTGTATCGAAATCATTTTAGGTGCAACTAAAACCAGTCTTACATAAATCTATGATCAACTTGTTGCTATAGTACACTTAGAACAACACTTAGGGAGATTACTCTCACATACTAAGGAATTAGGTAGTGCAACTAAGGGTATAGTTGATCCTCCTTAGTTACTGACATGAAAATTTGACCATGTACTATTGTTGGAAACCCTTCAATATATTAGAGAGATATATCAATTGAAACTACTTTGTTTTTAGGACACTGTGAACCCTAGCCTCTACAGTCCACCAATGAATTTACTTCATCCTTAAGTCTAGAAGGAATCTCTAATTTATATTAGTACAATAATATTCCCATAAACGTAAAAAAAATAGACGTCAAGCCTTGAGAGCACCATTATGGGACACCTATCCCAAAATATTCCTTGAGTTGTACTGATCCTAATGGTACATCTCTCTAGTCAACCTTTTTTTTTTACCTGCACTATAATTATTGGTGATACCTCTCAAAATACTTGCCTCCAGCCCCTAATCATATTGAGATATGTCAAATATAGTACATCAACAGACTCTTAACTAGTCCCATGGCCCATACTCACAACATGACAAACCATGAGGACCTACACACTAATTACTAGAAACTTCCAAACTCACTTGATCATATTTAGGAAAATATTAATCACCGGAGTATTGAAATATCCTCACAGGTTGCTCAAAATATTTCCAACCAAAAGGAGGAACTCAGATAATGGATTGGCACGCTATGGACCTCCAAAAAATACAAGGAGGAAGAACACCTCATGGATCCACCCATGGGGGAATATTCAATAGGGAAAGAGTTGCATCTTAATACATTATTTCTAGGTAACCACAGTCATAACACACCCTTTCAAGATCACAATTTTTGGCACCTCTTTCCAAAAGTGGACATGAACAAGTTTCATGGTTATGGTCCATCAAATTGGGTTATTCAAATGGAACATTATTTATGTCTCCAGGGAATTATTGATGACCTACAGAAACTCAAAGTGGGGGTTTTATTTTTGGATTCATAATATTGGCAATAATGGAAATAGTTTAAGAAATCATATGGAGTCTACATTGCTTAGACCCAATATTTGAATGTCGTTGATGCTCATTTTGAAAATGATATTCACTCTCTAGGACGATTGGAAAAAATATGCTAAATAGGAACAATTATGAATTTGTTGTGGTCTCTAAACAATCAGAAATTTTTACACATAGCATATTTGATTTTTTTTAAATAATGTTTCATTAGTGGTCCCATGAGGCAGTTAGAGCACACATCATGATGTAGTGCCCAGCCATATGACTTGAAGCTTGTGAAAGAGTTAAAGAAATCAAAATGGTGATCAATACCCAAGCCAAAATACCTCCATTCACTACTCACCCTAGCCCTTTGATGGAAGCTACCCCCATCCCCTCAACTTCTCAACCATTGAGAGTCCCAAAGTTATCCCAAGAAGAGATGGCAGAATGCAAACACCTCATAATTTGGTATATTTGTGATGAGTGGTATTTCAAAATCCACAAATGTAAAGAACCAATATTATTTGAAATGGATTCATCTACACAAGGATACTCAAAAGATATCCCAGTTAAAGACACCCTTGAACCAACAGTGGAAAACAAAACCCATCCTATCAAAGAAAAAACCAGTCTGCAATCTCCTTGCGAGGAAAACCAAGTTTTTCTCAATGCTTTATCAGGTTTTTCAACACCCCAAACTTTGAAGATGATTAATGACATCAAGCACCACAAAGTGATTATTTTGATTGATAGTGGTAGCACCCACAATTTTATCCATAGAAGAGCAGTCAATAAAACCCATTGTTATGTCTGTGCCATACCTGATTTTCAAATTATGATAGCCAATGGTAGTATGATAAAATGTGGTGGTCGATTTGAAAATGTGAAACTTCAAATGGGGGAGTATCATCTCAAGTCCCACATGTTTTCTATTGAAATGGGTGGTTGTGATGTAGTTCTTAGGGAAGAATGCTTATGCACTTTGGGATTTGTACATGAGCTTCACCAAGGATGGGCAGAAACATACCCTCAATGGGATTACATCTAATTCCCTTGAAATTATCAACTGCCATTGTATGGATAAGTTATTGAAGAAAAGCCACTTAGGCATTCTATCACATTGCAATGCCATACAAGTAGTAGACACCCCCCCATAAGATATTCACCCTAAGTTTCAGTTGGTCCTTGCTAAACATCAACACATATTTGAAACACCCTAGGGTTTACCACCTTCACATGGGGAGAATGCCCATGGTATTCCCTTGATTCCAAGTAGCAAACCACCCAATGTGCATCCTTATAGGCACCCTTTTGCACAAAAGAATGAAATAGAAAGGATCATTCAAGAATTGTTTGAAGTTGGAGTCATATGTCCTAGTACCAACCCTTATTCATAACTGATGGTCATGGTATTAAAGAAGGAAGGAAATTGACAAATGTATCCATATTTTCGAGACCTCAATAAGTTGAACTTCAAGGAAAAATTTCTCATCCTAGTTATTGATGATCTCTTGGATGAACTTCATGGCACCTTTTTTTTCACTAAACTAGACCTTCATTATGGATACCACCAAATATGGGTGAAATAGGAAAACATACCTAAGACAACTTTTCACACACATGAAGGTCATTATGAGTTTTTAATGACACTCTTTGGCCTTTGCAATGCACCATCCACCTTCCACATCTACATGAACAAAAAATTTCAATGCTTCTTATGCAATTTTTTGGTTGTATTCTTTAATGATATCTTGATCTATGGAAAAACTTGGGATTCCCACATAGATCCTATCAATAAATCCTTGCAACTCCTACAATACCACCACCTATTCCTGAAATTTTCCAAATGTTATTTTGGGGATTCAAAGGTTGAATAATTGGGTCAAATTGTAAGTCAAGATGGTTTGCTAGTAGATCCCAAGAAACTTGTGGCTATGCAAAATTGTCCTCATGCTAAGATGTCGGAGAGCTTGCTTGGGTTCTTAGGACTTACAAGATACTACAATAATTTTGTAAAAAATTGTGGAAAAACTGTTGCTCCCTTAACTTCACTGCTAAAAGAGAATGCCTTTATATGGAGTGAGGCAGTAGAGAAATCAATCTCAGCTTTAAAGGATTCCATGTGCACTAATCTAGTATTAACAGTGTCGTATTTTACAAGTAATTTTGTCTTAGAATGTGATGCCTTAGCTATATATCTTGGAGTAGTTTTGATGCAAGAAGGGCACCACTTGGCATTGACCAGTAAGTAATTGTGTGACTGCAATTTGGGTAAATCTACATTTTAGAAAGAGATCATGGCCATCTTTCATGCAATTGAGACCTAGTGCCCATATATCATAGGAAGGTGTTTCCAGATCAAGACCAGCCATCATAGTATGAAGTATTTTCTAAAACAAAGGTTATCAACACCAGATAAACATAAGTGGGTTACTAATATGCTAGGGTATGAATATGATATTATATATAAGAAAGGTAAAGAAAATATGGTGGTTAATGTTTTATCTAGGTAATTTGAGGAGGATGGATCCCTCTTTACTTTATCTTTACATGTTCCAAGTTTGATCAAGGAAGCACATCATGAATGGTTGGAAAATGACACTATAGTTCAACTCATCCAAAGGCTTCAAGAATATCCAAACCCTCCTACAGAGTATACATGACAGCAATATACACTAAGGTATAAAGGGTGCATTGTTCTAGTAAATAATTCTACCTTAAAACAAAGGGTCTTAGAGGAATTGCATTTATTACCACAATGGGTCACTTTGGATTTCATAAAACCTATGAAAGTGATAATCACTTATTCTTTTTGGAAGGAATGAAAACAAACATCCACGATTTTGTAGAAACTTGTGACACTTTTGTTGGGTTGTTATATACTTTGCAGTGATAGAGCAATCATTTGACTATTTAGTTGAGGTGGATCGACTAGGAGATAAGTTGATCGACGAGCCAAGTCAAGTCGATGGTTAAGTTGAAGGTAGAAGTGATCGATCGCAAGTCAAAATTCGAAGTGATTTACAGGAAGTCGAAGGGACAATCGACATGAGGTCAAGTGGAAACCGACTAATGACCAACTAGAAGTCGATTGGTAAACTGACTGAAGTCGATTGTAATAGAATCTCGAGATTCATAGTATTTGCAGCCAATCATGTTCATGGATATGTAATTGTTTAGTGTTATGGTTTAGGTATTTTCATGTTGTAAATCCTATAAATCAGTAGCATTGTAATAATGCAAAAGGTAATATTCAGTTGAAGGTTGATGGTCATGTAGATGTAAGCTAGATTGGTCGCAAGGTTGTTATTGTGTAAAGCAAGAGGGTATGATGGTGATTGTGTCTTAGATGTGGACTGAGGTTAGTCATGTAACCCTTTACTCATTGAATGAATAAGATAACAAGAGAGCAATATGTTCAAATAATGTTGGTTTTCCGGCTTGGGTTTCTAGGGTCAGATATTTGTGTAATGTGTGATTGTAATTTTTTTCTTATTTAGGTCTATCTTCTCTTTCCTAGTGCTTTAGTGTGGAAGTTTGTTTCCTAACATTTGGTATCAGAGCAAACTAAGTTGTTCTATTACAAGAGTGGTATTAGCAAATCTTGGATCTAAGCTAAACCTAGGTCTAGTGAGAGTTGCAAGTCAAAGATGTTTAAAGTTGTGCTTCAAAAAATGGAAAGTAGTTTGAGAATAGAGATCAAAAAATTCAAAGGCCAGAATTTTGAGCTTTGGAAGCTTAAAATTGAATATCTCCTTGTAGATCAAGAACAATGGGCAACCATAAGCGCAAGTACCATTCCAACTGGTATGTTGAGGGAAGAATGGGAGAAACTTGAATGAGGCGAAACGAGTACGATTCGACTTTGTCTTGAAAATTTGGTGTTATTGAATGTCTTGAATGAAGACTCGACAAATAAATTGTGCGACAAGTTAGGAATCTTGTACCATGAGAAATCCCAGTTGTTTCTTCGGAAGAAAATGTATGGGAGTTAGGTAATAGAGTACCTAAATGCATTCAATATTGCAATAAGACAGATATTGTCAGTGGATATTAAATCATTGAGGAGGAGGAGAAGTGTATTATCCCATTATATTCTTTGTCGGACTCTCAAGATAGCTTAGTCATGGCTATAGGGAGTAATTCAACCACACTAGCACTAGAAGACATGGTTCCATCTCTACTTTTAGAAGAAATGAGATGGAATAACATGGAAGGATCAACCAAAGATACCTTAATGGTTAGAGGTCGACCGGTCGACAGAGATAAAGGAAAATTCTCCGGTAGAAAGTCTAAGTCGGAGGATAGATCTAAATCCTTGATTCAGTCAATGAGAAGATGATGGAAATGCAATAGATTTGGGAATTACAATAGAGACTACAAGTCGAAGGAAATAGAATTTAGTGCAGGATCCGACGATAAGTAGTCCACTAAGAGAAAGAGTAGTTCGAATAAAGGAGGTGATGTGTATCTAGCATCAACCAGTACATAGTTGGATCAAGATGTTTGATTGATCGACTAAGGAACTTCCTTGCATATGACACCTCAAAGAGAATGGTTCTATGAATATGAGAGATATTATTAAGTTCCAAAGATATGCAAATACAATCACCACACAAAATACACATAACAATATAGAAATATCTCCTTTATTGTGAAAAACCTTGAGGTAGGGAAACACCATACAATATATCCTATTACGGAAGGGATCCACTCCTGTTCACTTGCCTCTTCAAGGGGGGAAACTCCTAATGAGATACCACTCCAAATAAAATATTTCTTGACTTCCATTACATTTCTTGAACCCCTTTATATAGTTTTACCAACCACCCAAGAACATTCTAGAGGAGGAACCTTTAAGAAGCGAAACCTTCTAGTAAGTCCTCTTACATTTATTGCATTCACACTAGGCCTTATTTATTAGAAGTGGCCTCTATAAATAAAAATAATTATCTATTATTATTCCCCTTGGGTATCTCCCTAGGTACCCCATATTATTCCCCCTATCTACACTACATTCCATCCCCCTTATGAAATCATTTTCCTCAATGCTTGTTATGAGGGTGTCCAACCATATACCAGGGTACCATGGATAAGTGTGGACTGGAGAACCGGGGTCCCATGTAGGATTGTGAGCCACTATTTTGAAGTAGTCTAACCGCCACTGTAAACTTGGGTCCCATGTTTGAGTTCTCATGTGAACTCCACACTAAAGATATTAGAACTCAATAGCCAGTTGAAAATGATGCTCCAAAGATCGGCATTGGTCATGTGTATCCAAATATGTAGAACCGGCCAAAATATCATCCACTAGTATTGGAGAATAAGAAAACTGAAGAAGAATATGCATAGAGGGCTCTTGTCTACTCTCCAATATGTGCTCTATGTGACATGGATTAGAGTCATCAAATAGAATATGGAAGTGGTTTTCATCCTATAAATGACAACTATCCATATATCAAGCATAACAATCGACCTCAAAATCATACCAAGCATATGTTTCTTGATTGTATATGCCCCTAATGTCTACCATAATATATTCCTCATGTATCATAGATAAGGACCCTTGAAGATTAAAACAATTTTCTCTGAGTTCATGTAGATGATATGTGATGCCTTACATATGGTCATGCATTTTGTTGTTGAGGCATCAATATCCCGTTTGAGGCACATGAGGATTTGAGAGCGAATATCCATTGGAAAAACCACATATAATACACCAAAAGAAATCTCTAAAAATCATTTATCCAATGGCATTGATCTGGTAGCAATATGATCACCCTATCAAAAGTTTTGAGCTATACAGTCTTTTCGTCGTCATGAAAAACCCTAAAAAATGGTTGATTTTAAATCAACAATATCTTCACTTTTGGAGCTCTGATTAGTATGATTTTTTTTTTCTGAAATGGGATAATTTTGCAAGAGAAACTTATATATGTAATTTCTTTGGGCGAATTTGGCATTAATTTCTACAGAAATCAGCAAAATCATGCAGTCATCCATAGAAAAACCCAAAAAAAATTGCAGATTTTAAAATGTTGATAACTTCACTTCCCGGACTCTATTTCAGATGTTTTTTTTTTTTTTTTTTTTAAATCGGTTGTTTTTCTGAGAGGAACTCAATTCTACAACTAGTTTATACAAATTCTATGCAGAAATCTACAGCAATTTTCCAAAGGGTCGTAGCCCTCTTTTTTTTTCTTCTAGAATCAATCTGCAAAAGAAAAAGAAAAAAAAAAAACATTTGCCCATTTTTTGTGTCCAAAGAAAGTGTTATGAAACCACTTGTTAATTTCCAAACATCTGAAAATACAATCACCACACAAGATACATAGAACAATATAGAAATATCTTCTTTATTATGAAAACCCTTGAGATAGGGAAACACCATACAATATATCCTATTATGGAAGGGATCCACTCATGTTCACTTGCCTCTTCTAGGGGAAACCTCCTAAAGAGATACCGCTCCAAATACAATACTTCTTGGCTTCCATTACATTTCTTGAACCCCTTTATATAGTGCTACCAACCACCTAAGAAAATTCTAGAGGCAAAACCATATAAAAGTGAAACCTTCTAGTAAGTCCGCTTACATTTATTGCATTCACACTAGGCCTTATTTATTAAAAGTGGCCTTTATACATAACAATACTTATCTACTATTATTCCCCTTGTATACCTCCCTATCCCCATATTATTCCCCCTAGCTACACTATAGATATGAAGGGGGATATGTGTTGTTGGGAACGTCTCGACCACCAAAATTGTTGGATGAGGAAGAGTACGAATGACATTGCAGGATGGGAAGAGTAGAACCCTTCTACATGTGCTACATATTCCAGGTTTTGGAAGAAAATTGATATATTTCAACAAGATGAGTGGTGCAGGTGTGCACACTCTCTTTCAGAAGGATATGTGCAAAATGGTTAGGGGAGAAATAGCGTTGGCCCTTGGTTATGGAAGGAAGTGAAGAACGAGGAAGAAAAAGTGAAAAGAGAACTTCGCGGAAGACACAGTGACTGTCACTGGGTCGAAGTGAGAAAAAGAGCAGAAAAGATGGAGCGAAGTATGAAAATGCAAGCCGTTGGATGAGGAGATCAAGGATGACAAATTAGCAAGGAAGAGGGATCGATGACAACTCAACAAGTGGAAAAATCCACCATTGGATGCTTTGGAACACCACGCGAGAAGGAAGGAAAAACAGGTTGGCGAAGCCCGGAAAAAGAGGGTCAAGTTGACCTAAGGTTTTAGACACCTAGGGTTTTGGCACCTAGGTTTCAGCCTAAGGTTGTCGGTGAATGATTGTAATGTATAAATAGGGGTCTAAGGGGCCTAAGTTGGGTTGGTAGGATATTGTTGTAGATCTAGCTCTATTGTTGTGGTGAGATATTATTGTATAGAGAGAGGGAAGTGTTGAGAGAGAGATCCTTTTGGTATTGTAAGATCTTTAGTTGTATGCGAAGGTCAAGTCTTGCAGCTGGGTGCGTAGGAAGGGGAGAAAAAGAGAGAAGAAGAAAGAAGATCTGCGAGCTGAGAGCGCAGACAAGAACTGTATGCTTTACCTTAATAAATCATAAGCACAGTTCTGTGGACGTAGCCCTAGAGAGAGGGTGAACCACGTACATCTTGTGTTGTGTGTGTGGTTGGTGCTTTGATATATGTCACTGTTATATTGTTATTTGCATTGTTGTATTAGATCAGACCTATAACTGTGAAGGGTAGATCTAGCTTGATAAGTGATAGATGCATGTTGGGTTTTTGTTGTACTAGATCTACTTGATATTCCCCTGGTTGTAGACATCTCTGTCCTACAACCCCCACATAGCTGCTTCGGGTGAGACTGCATCTGCTTCGTAGGTGTTACTAAAAGGGGCAATAGCTAGGGCTTGTTGGTGTGCTCTTGGATCTGAACCCTGGGTCTTTCCATGTGCCAACAAATGGTTCTGTTGCTGGGACCAAAATCTTCGTGAGGGAATGTCAAGGTGGTTCCCATCGAAGACAGAGATTTAGAAGTGGATAGAGGATTAAGAGAGGGACTTCGTTGAAGCCCAGAATAAGAACCCTAAGCTAAGTACTGAAGATTGTCTACAAAGATACATTTTCACCGACATTCACGAGATCTTCTTTGGAGGAATCCATTAGGAGTTATATGAGTGGCTAGCTAGACTAGCATATACCCAGTCCAAGATCAGATCTAGACCTCCTGTGGCTTGGACATCAATGTTGATCCAGAAGGTTAAGAGAGTTGATAACGTTGTATCTTGAGTAGTAGATCATTGGTTTGATTGTACCATTGGAGGGTACATCACAGAGTTTGTTTTTGACATAGTAGAGTCATATAGCTAAGCTGAAAGATATTTATTTAAGGGACCCAGTGGAAAATTTTTACGATTCCTGAAGTTGAGACTCAAGATGTTGTTACATGAGAAGAACATCTTGAAGATACAATAGATTGGCTAGATTTGAAAAGGCTAATGTTCAGGAATTCATAAAGCGACAGCTACATAGAAGCTGGACATACGTGCAGTGGAAGAGTATTCAAAGGGGTTCACCCTAAGAACCTATTTAAGCAAAACTACAGGAAAGAGGGTTTCTACAGTGGAGAGGAAGTAGATATGACAGACGAAGAACACTCAGAACCCACCGAAATAGAGGAAGGACGAGCTGAAGAGCTTCGACGAAGAGAACTTGAAACCTCAGAAACCACGCAGACCATTGAAGTAAGTAATATTATCCTTCCTGTTGATTCAGTAGTCAGCAACCAAATTAATCCTAGTCACCAGAGCGTCCAAAGAACTCTCAATACTATCCCACCGCATATTTAGTCATGAACCCTAGGAAGATCTATGGAAGATGAGATGAGGCTTCCTATCTTTAGGGGAGATGGATCTGAAGATCCTGATCATTACTATTTCCTGTGTGAAGTCGTATGGAATATTAAAAATGTCACTGATGAAGCTGTTAAAAGGACCTAGTTCAGCACTACCCTAAGGGATCGTGCACTGAGTTGGTACATGAAGCTTGTCCAAGGACTTGCACAGCCTAAGCCATTGGGAGAGATCAAGAATTTGATGATCGCAGAGTTCAAGAAATCTAAGTCAGAGTCTCAATGTATTATAGAACTGAAGGAGATCAAGCAGAAAGTAGTCGAACCGGTATGGGAGTTCGATCAAAGATTCAAAACCTTAATAGGCCGATTAACTTTTCAGATCCCAGATGAACAGAATAAATAATGGTTCATCATTTCCTTTTTACCACACATCAGAGTTCCTCTGATGCAGCAGAAGATCGCTTCGCAGGCTGAGGCATTGGAGATAGCTATGAAACTTGAATCAGTCCCTATGGGAGAATCCAACTCAGGTATGAGCGAGATCTTGAGCCAGCTGACTAGTTTGTTTCTGCAGGTCGAGGATATGAAGAAGGATAAGGGGAAGGACAAAAGAAAATATATATGTTGTGTAAGATGCAGATTAGAAGGCCATGATAAGGAACATTGTCCTTTATTCCATGAATATTTGGCCTCAGGAGCACCAAGCCCCTTAAAGCAAGTCAACTTGCCCTGGTGCGAAGTATGCAGAAATAGGCATCGTACAGGTGAGTGTTGTTCAATGCAGAAGTATGTTCAGACTCCCACCAATTTATATTCCACATTCTGTAAGTTTGTGGGGCACGAAGATAGGGATTTTAGGGCCTATGACCTTATGCACGAAAGATCAAGGGACATATACAAGGTCCAAGGTGAAGCACAACAAGAAGGAAACACTCTGCAGTATAAATCCCGAGGAAGAGGAAATTTCAATCCTTGCGGTGGATACAGAGGAGGAGGAGGAGGAGGAGGAATGGGCTGAGGCCGAGGACAGATCATTTGTTACAACTGTGCGCAACTAGGACACTTGGCAAGGGATTGTCAGAATCCTTGCACTACATGCAGTTATTGCATCTCGTTCGACCATGTTATAGAAGATTGTCCTGTGCTGCTAGCTAAGGTGCAGGAAAGATGAGGACCTCAACAGAATCCACAAGTGCAACTGATATATGTTTGACCTCGTGGAGTAGAACCTAAAGTCATTGTTATCACTCAAAGATGCACTGCTACAGGAGAGGATAGAATGACTCAAGGAAAGATTGCAGAAGACTTAGGTATCAGGAAAGCTACAGAGAAGACCCAAAATTTTGATGTGAAGAAAGAAAGACAAATATTTGACGAAGCGAGGTAAGAATTCAAAGCAGATCAAGGTTCCTCATCAAAGACATGACCAGAAATAAGAGAATATGGAATGCCTCAGGCATTTGATCAGTGGGATTCGCCAAAAGAGGGAAAAGAGGTAAGCAAGCTCATGAAATTTTTATGCACCTATGTTAAGTTGATTCGGGATAAAGGCCTTGTACAAGAGCTACAAAACTTAATCAGGCAGTATGAACTAGGAAAGATAGATCCCTTACTAAATAAGGCAGTACATCAAATCGGAAAAAGGAGAAGGACAAATAAAGAATTACACTTGAATGCTCAAATAGGAGAGTATGATATAGACAATGTGGTCCTCGACTTAGGGTTGGAGGTCAATGTCATGACGAAGCAAACTTAGGCACTGATGGGGAAACCAAAATTGATCTACTCCCCTATGAGGCTTAGGATGGCTAACCAGCAAGTTGTCAGCCCCTTTGGCAGATTGGAACATGTCTCTGTGGACATCGATGGAGTAAGAACGTTCACAGACTTCGAGGTAATTGAAATTGTTGATGACAGTTTCCCTTACCCTGCACTATTAGGAATTGATTGGGCCTTTGATAACTCCACAGTGGTTGATTTAAAGAAAAGGCGTATGACATTTGAAAGAGATGGCCTTCGGGTCATTGCACCCTTAGATCCATATGAGGGTCCTCGATATACAGAGCCCATCAAAGAAGAAGACCACGCATACGAACTGGAAAACATATACAAACTAAAATCCAGACAACAAGATTACATCAACCCTATGTTGGCAAATATTTAACAGACCATGCATGCTTGTATGCTTGTCATTGATGGAAAGTACAACAATGAAGATGGCATGAGTATAGAAAGTATGTAATAGATGGGCATTATGAGAAGACATTGCAGAGAATATTTGAATAAGCTCAGAAGAGATAGTGCAGAGGATTGTTGGTAGATCATCGATGGCAAGATTAGAGTAAGCGGAACAAAGTAAGCTTGGGAGGAGAAGCATTTTATGATCGTTGGATCCCATTCAAAATTCCCGAAAGAAGGAGGATCGTCAGATCTGTTAGTCGACAAGAAGAACACGCAGAAGAGGAGGACAGATCTTAGGCATCAGATATGAGCACCAAACTCAACCATCGTTAGATCATGAAGAACCTGGACGTTCATTAAAGTGCAAGGAGAAATGGGCATACAAAATCCCGAAAGAAGGAGGACCGTCCATCTTCGGGCATGACATGTGGACATAGATCAGCATTTCACTGACTGGAAAGTCAAAAGTATGAAATGATCCAACCTCTCATCTCCCGAAATCATGATATGCAAAATCGTGATTTAATCGTAGCCGTCAGATCAAGGTGTGATCTGTACTGTCGTTTCAACTCCATTTCAGAGTTTCGCAGATCGAGAGTTGGAGATGTCAAAGAATATGAACCACAGGAATGTCGAAATCATGATATGCAAAATCATGATTTAATCGCAGCCATCAAATCAAGGTGTGATCTGGACCGTTGATCCGACTCCATTTCAGAGTTTCGCGAATCGCGACTTGGAGAGGCAAGAAACATAACCACAAGAACATCAAAATCGCGATATGCGAAATTGCGATATGATCTGAGCTGTTGAATCAAGCTCAGATCTGAACCATCGAATCATAGGACAAGTGGCAAACGATTGGAATTTCACTGACTTGGAGTCAACGAAGCATGGTGTGGAAACTCGCAAAATATGAAGCGCCTTTTGGCACAGCATATGGTCACCGTCGGTGGTCATGAGAAGGGAAGGAGTCAGTTCGGATAAGCTCCATTTCAGGGTTTCAGGGATCGCGACTTGGAGAGTCGAGATGCCTCATCTCCAGATTCACAAAATGAGAAATCACAAAAGTGATTTATGCATAAGCGCGTGGTCACAGCCATTGGGCGCATCGATGGAAGATGGAGGAAGAAGTTAGAGGTGCTAAGCTTCACCACAGGGATCCCGAAATTCCGAATTATGAAATGGCGAAACAGGCACAAGATTCTTTATTCTTAATCCAATGGTTCAAGTGAGTTTGAATATGATCGGAGGGCTACTGTTCTCTCTTACAGTTAATTCATCAGTTATGAATCAGTTAGCAAAACTGATTCATGATTCTTGATCGGTTGGCGTTTCAGTAGCTTAGAGGATTTTCTTTTGCCTAAGAAGATTCGAAGTGTAACTACTGTGGGTGTGGTGCATAAAAGAAAAAGATACAGACTGTGTGTGGTTGGTCATTCTGGACGAAAAATGAATTAAACTGTAAGAAAGGGAAAATCACAGGATGCTCAATGTGAGACTGAAAATATGCGTTGTGTGAGATAAAACTCAGAGAAGAGTAACAGATAAGGAATAGAATTGAAGTAGAGCAGAATGACAGAACAAGTTGAAGCAGAGAAGAATTGCAGAACAGACAAAGGAAGAGAAGAATTGTAGAATAGTTAGAAGAAGGCCAGATTTACAGAATAGAGAAGAAGTGGTAAGAATCGATTTATCTGTGTAGTTGGTTGTTTAATCATTCATTTAATATTCCAGGATGGTTGGGAGGTGCTAGGGAGGACTGTTGTCCTCATAGGTTCAAGTGAGAGCTTGAACACAGGGAGTTATAGTTTCCATCTGGTAGCATCCAGAGAAACCAAGGTGACAGGGTGGTGCAATGGAGAACAAGTGTTCTCTGTTATAGAGGTTGGAGCCTGTGTAACTGGAAGTTGGTGCTTCCATCTAGTTGGTGCTAGAACAGTAAGGGAGTTGGTGCTTTCTTCTAGTGGGTGCTAGAGAAACCAGAGAGTTGGTGCTCTCAAACAAGTTGGATCTTGTAACACAGAGGTAGTAGCCTCACATTAAGTTGGTGCTCAATTATAGATGATGTACAGAACTTAAAAGACTGCCTATCATTTCGAAGAAG
>JASDQU010010834.1:149639-177540 GCA_032191745.1 Picea mariana | reverse complement strand
CAAAAGAAGCGCTGGAGAACTAGAAGAACCAGATGTATGAAGTATCTACCATAAGATGTGCCAGATTAACCAGAGAAGTTCGTTGGATCGGCACAACAATAAGTAACTTACCCACATTTGATGGTCTGAACCCTTTAGAAACCTTCCTATTGGATTTTGAGACAAGTGTACCAACACAACAACGATTGTTGGCAATGGATGAGGCCCTGAAAGCCACACCAACAAGATGGTGGGGAACCCACAAAAGCAATATCACAGACTGGGTACAATTTTGAACTTTGATGACAGCGTGGTTCTCATCCCAAATAGAAAGCTACAAAGTGAGATACACAAGTCGAAGCTGTCCAAAGGACCATGTGTGAAGCTGCGAAGAGGCCTGGAGTGACATTCCCTAAGAACAATGGGTGCACAGATTCATTAACACGCTGGACACAACCCCTATCAACTGGTACCTTCAAGAGGAATTGCGCCTCATCACTATAGATTGGGAAGGTATGATTCAGAATTTGGTAACCACCTTTTTATTTGAAATTGAAATCCTTCAGTAGACCAAGCATTATAGATTGTGAGACAGAAGGTATTCGAAGAGGCATCTAGCCTTCCTATGGAACAAGAAGAGGACGAATGGACCGTGCCTCTCCAAAAATTACAGAGTTGCTACAACATCAATGCCGACGATGATGATCCCAGGAAGGTAAACATCACTGAAATAGAAGGCCAAAGAGATGTGGAAGGACCGGGAGTTGAGATACCATTTATTGGTCAGCCAATCAAGATTAAAAAAGTCAATATTGGGACAGAGGAGACACCAAATCTTGCCAATGTCGAAGATTACTAGGATGATGCTACCATTGACAAGATTACAGAGTTGTTGCACGAATATCAGGACTTGTTTCCGACCAAGTTCACTGATATGAAAGGTATCAAAGGTCCTATGGGAGAGATTAGGATACCTTTGAAACCAAGTGTGAAGCCATTCAAGCAAAGACCCTACAGATTGAACCCAAAATACAAAGAAAAAGTGAAGATTGAGCTCGACAGAATGTTGGAAGCAGGTATTATTGAACCTGTCGAAGAATCAGAGTGGATTAGCCCTATGGTAGTACAAGACAAAAAGACAGGTGAGATCAGGATATGTGTGGATCTTAGGAAGTTGAATGATGCTTGTTTGCATGACCCCTTCCCTACACCATTCACTGACAAAGTGTTAGACAATGTGGGAAGCCAGGAGGTATATTCTTTTACAGATGGATTTTCAGGATACCATCAGATTCGGATTGCCAAGGAGTATTGCCACAAGACCACATTTGCCACAGAATGGGGATCCTACCAATATACAGTGATGCCATTTGGACTGAATAATGCCCTAGCCATCTTTTCCAAGGTGGTGGTCGAAGCATTCAAAGAGTTTTTGCATAAATTTTTAGAAGCATATTTTGATGACTGGACTGTGTTTAGTTTGTTGAAAAACCATATTGAATGTCTAAGGCTAATGTTGGATAAATGAAGGCAGTGTCAAATTTCTTTAAATCTGAAGAAGTGCATCTTCTTCTCACCATTTAGAGTACTATTAGTTCATATTGTATGCAAGCAAGGATTACTAGTAGATCCCTCTAAAATTGCCATCATAGTTGATTTGTCGCCTCCTACTTCAGTCGAACAACTGCGCACTGCGCTAGGACATACTAGCTATTACAGGAAATTCATTAAAGGCTATGCTCATATCACAGCACCGATGGAGAATTTGTTGAAGAAAGACTGCCAGTTTAGCTGGACAGAAGAATGCCAGACGAGCTTCGACACACTGAAACAAAAGATGGTTACTACGCCTATTCTGGTTTTCCAGATTGGACCAAAGAATTTCATGTGCATGTCGATGCGTCTTCTATTGCATTAGGAGCAGTACTAGCACAACTTGGAGAAGGGGATATCAACCATCCGTTAGTTTTTGTTAGCAGGAAGCTAACGAGTTTGGATTGGTACCATGTACAAGTTGTTGGGGTATGTCGACTCGACTAGATGTAATAGCATTGTCGCTCTAGAAGTCGACTCGACTTCAACTCAACTCAACTCAACTTGGGTTCATTCAATACAAACTAACTCAATTTTTCTTCATCAAGTCGACCCAACCATGTTAAGGCATTAGAGGATGAGACACATTGGCAAAAAAGGACTTCGAGCTATGCACAACAAAGGTATGGTTGATTTTTTTCCAAATTGTAATTTAGAAGTCAATTTTTGTGACCATTGCATATATGGAAAACAAAATCGGGTTAGATTCCCATCTAGAGCTATAAGGGCAAAGGGGATTCTAGAATTAAAACATAGTGATGTGTTTGGGCCTGTATCAGTCTCTTCACTTGGTGGATCCCTATATTATGTTTCCTTCATAGATGATTTTTCCAAGAAGATATGGATATATTTCGTAAGGAAGAAATCAAAGGTTTTCGATAAATTTAAAGAGTTTAAATATCTTGTGGAAAACTAGATAGATAAGTGTTGAAATACATTTTAGTTCAGCATACAACTTGGACTAAATTAGATTTCAGCCTCCTATAAATATCCAACAGCCATACAATTATTCTTTATGAGCTGAAACACTATTAATCAAGTTCTGAAATAAAATTGCAGCAGAAATAATTTATGAACAGCATATATTAACTCTCATTTGGCACAAAAATATGTGCATAAACACTTGAAGAAATACACAGAAAAATTATTGACAGTTTTGAGGAGAAAGAATGTTTTATTCAACTCAAGGAAATTGAGAACTATTACAACAACAAATAGCATCAACATAAAACGTAGACTTCCACTTCTTTTAGCAAGGTTCTTCTCTATGCAAACAGTCCCAGGTTGTATCTAGAAAATACATACATGACTGTATGGCCCAGGACAGCCACCAAACCTTCTCAAAAAGTCACCATTCAGCATAGAAATTTGTGCCAAAAGAAAATTGTATGGAATAGAAGATAAAAACTCAGCAAACATGCATTGGAAATCGTGCCAACCTACTGTAAAATGATAGCCTCGATTTATGTTCCCTCCCTTTGTTGTACGTCCATCTTACACAGTTGTATGGCCTCTTCTTTTGTTGTTGTACAAACCGTATTAATGGTTGCAAATGCTCTTGGGTTGCATGTCAATCCCACTCCTTAGGTTGCGTGCTAATCCCACTCCTTGGGATGCATGCCAAACCCTCTATGTTGTAGCTCCTCCTCCAATCCAACACTCTTCCTTGGGATTCGTGTCGCTTAACCTTCCCTCTCTCTCTCCTCAAAAGTGCACCCTCCTTCTCCTAATGAGCTACCTTTTAATGAAATTTAAAATGTAACTACCCTAGCCCTTGGTCTTCCAATGAGATTGACGATCAAGATTAGATCTTGCCCTCATTATATCAACAGTCATGACTTTATCATTCGTTGAGGTTGCTTAAGTCATTAAAGTGACATATAAAATCATAAAGTCACTTTTACATTAAAAAAATTAAAAGACCCAACTTTATAAAATCACTTTATAAAAACATATTATAAAGTCACTAGGAGAAAAAATTTGCTTGGTCACTTTCCCATGTTGAGCACTGCCAATGCAGAAGTACCTCCAAGCTACCAAATTTCAGCACTCCCTCTTAGAGAGAGAGAGGTACTTCTGGTATCACCACCAGAATCTGTCTCCATCTCATCAACTGCCATAGCTTCTCCCTCTGTACTAGAATTATTTTCTCCCTATGAACAGGAAGCCACTACTCCCACTACACTGGAAGCCTTTGTTGCTACCTATGTTGTAGCATGAACTAAAGACGTGCTCCTAGGAGACTGCACACTCTCTTGAGCATCCATCCATGTCGACTCATGCATGTTGAGTCCTTTGGGAGTCTCGAAAGAAGACTAAGTCCCTGGTATCAACTCTCTCTCTCGTGCTACCTGCCAACTCTCTAACATAGAATTTGAGTCCAGAAATCCACTAGACCCCAACATAGGTCGATCGAAAAACCTGTACAGGCCCTCATACCTGACACCAAGCATCATTGATGTGTCATCAGTTTCTCCCATAGGATATAAAAACACATGTTCATCGTAGAAGACAACTCCATATCCACTCTCATCCAAAGCTAATACTGAGACCAAATTACCAATCAACTCTAGAATATATAACACCTCGGCAACCTCCAGAAGACCTCCTAACTCTAGTTGGAATCTAAACCTTCCAACCCCCTTTACTACAAGTTGTGGGATAGCTCCACAATTCACTCTACAATATGATTCTATCTCTGTAAGATCGAGGAAAACTGACCTCAACCCAGTCATGTGCCGAGAAGCTCCATTATCCACAAACCATGAGTCAATGTCCTCAAACACTAGGCATCCACTACCCACAAGACCAGTCATGGGAGAGAACTCCTTCTCATATATCTCAGCAAACTCTGCAACCTATGATGAATATGATACCTTATGTTCTGGCTTCTTCTTCTTCTTGTTCGGACATTGACTAGTGTAGTGGCTAGTCTTATGACATGAAAAGCATCTCACCTTGCTCATGTCCTTCTTCTTCTCATTTCCCTTTACCACAAGAGAAACATTCTTTTCATCTACACTATCCAACTCATTTTCCTAATACCCATACCGGATCTCCTCCTATGTAAAATCATCCCACAACTTACTCCAGTCATGGAGCTTCTCTCTCCCCACCACACACTTCATGAAAACCTCTCACTCCTTGGTGAAGCCTTTGAGGGCTATCTACACCAACTCTAAGTCAGGAATGACTTCTCCAATAGATGCCAACTCATCCTTCACCTTTGCAACTCGAGTGAGGTAGGCACCACACTCTCTCCTTTGACCATCCTAGCACCATGGAGCTTGTCCCCGAAAGCCATTTTCTAGTTCTTGTTCTTTTCCTCATACAGACTTTTTAGTGCATCTCACATTTCTTTGGTTGTCTTCTTCTCATCCAAGTGTTGAATAAGGTGGTCTTTGAGCCTGTCCAAGATGATTCTCTGAGTCTTGGCTTCCTTCACCTCATGAATATCAATAGCTATGGGATCTGAAGCAGGTACAAGCCCGATGGTGTTCGCAAACAACCATAATTTGTTCTCATTGAGAACATTGTTGATTTTGACCTTCCACTGTAGGTAGTTGGAGATCCCCTCCAACCTATCTTCAAACCTAATGTTGGGAGTCATCTCTTTCCACTTGAAAAAGAGCCTTTTATGCCTTCTTCAAACTAATGCTCCAGCAAATTACTTGTCCCAAGTGCCAAAGTTTCCCACTGAACTTTAGAGCACCTGCTCTTATACCATGTTGAAATACATTTTAGTTCATCATACCACTTAGACTAAATTATATTTCAGCCTCCTATAAATATCCAACAACCATACAACTATTCTTTATGAGTTGAAACACTATTAACCAAGTTCTGAAATAAAATTGTAGCGGAAATAATTTATCAACATCAGACATTAACTCTCATTTGGCACACAAATCTGTGCATAAACACTTGAAGAAATACACAGAAAAATTATGGACAGTTTTGAGGAGAAAGAATGTTTTATTCAGCTCAAGGAAATTCAAAACTATTACAACAGCAAGTAGCATCAGAATAAAACATAGACTTCCACTGCTTTTAGAAAGTTTCTGCTCTATACAAACAGTCCTAGACTGTATCTAGAAAAGACAGCCATGATTTTATAGCATGTATGGCCTAGGACAGCCACTAAACCTTCTCAAACAATCACCATTCAGCATAGAATTTAGTGCCAAAAGAAAATAATACAGAACAGAAGATAAAAACTCAGCAAATGTGCATTGGAAATCATGCCAACCTATTGTAAAATGATAGCCTTGATTTATGTGCCCTCCCTTTGCTATACATCCATCTTACACAGTTGTACGGCCTCTTCTTCTAATCTTGTATGGACTGTATTAATGGTTGCAAATGCTCTTGGGTTGCATGCCAATCCCACTCCTTGGGATGTGTGCCAAACCCTCTATGTTGTAGCTCTTCCTCCAATCCAATACTCTTCCTTGGGATTCATTCCCCTTCACCTTCCCTCTCACTCTCCTCAAAAGTGTGTGCTCCTTCTCCTAATGAGTTTCCTTTTAATGAGATTGATGGTCAAGATTAGATCTTTCCCTCATGATATCAACTGTCACGACTTAATCATTCGTTGAGGTCACTTAAGTCATTAAAGTGACCCATAACATTATAAAGTCACTTTTACATTAAAAAAATTAAAAGACCCAACTTTACAAAATCACTTTATAAAAACATATTATAAAGTCATTAGGAGAACAAATTTGCTTGGTCACTTATGCATGTTGAGCGTTGCCAATGCAAAAGTACCTCCAAGCTACCAAATTTCAATAATAAGTAGATAAAGGTGATGAGAGCTGACAATTGTGGAGGATTATGTCGAAAGTAGTTTGAGCAGTTCTACAAGAAGTATGGAATAACACACAAAAATACCACACCATATACCCCACAACAAAATGGAGTTGTCGAAAGAATGAATAGGATGTTGATGGAGAAGGCAAGGAGCATGCTCAATGTTGCTAATTTTGCACAATAATTCTAAACACAGGTAGTCAACACTACAAAATATTCGGTAAATAGGTCTCTTTCGTTGGCACTAGTTGACTTGACTCCACATGAGGTAGGGTTCAATGAGAAGCCCTTACTTTCATATCTCAAAGTATTTGGTTGTGATGCATTTGTGCATGTTCCCAAGGAAAAGAGGAACAAACTAGACAAGAAGGCAGTCAAGTGTATTTTCATTGGATACAAGGATGGAATGAAAGGATATGAGCTCCAGGATCTTGCATCAAGGAAAATAGTTTATAGTCGAGATGTGGTCTATACGGAAATCAATGGAACTTATGAGGCTAAAGGTGTCCAAACAGATAAATAACCAGAGAAGTTGGTGTCTGAACCGAGGAATGAAGAAGATTATTCAAATAAGTCAATTGAATCAGATGAAGAGGTGGAATTGTTGACTCCAGTTGTAAGGAGGTATGAACAAGTAAGAAAACCAGTTGAAGGGTACAGTGCTTCTAATTTTCATTTTTCATTTGTGTTATCTTCTAGTGATGTAGAGCCCAAGTTGGTCAGGGAGGAAATCAACTCGACAGAGGGTAAACTCTGGAAGGATGCCATGGTCGAAGAGATGGAATCCTTGCATAAAAATAAGACATGAGATTTGGTCGAATTACCTAATGGAAGAAAACCCATTGGTAAAACGTGGGTATTCAAGAAAAATATGAACTCTACAGGTCCATTCGATAAATTCAAAGCTCGACTGGTAGCGAAAGGATATTTCCAAGTCGAAGGAGTCAACTTCAGTGAGATTTTTTCCTCTGTTACAAAATTAACTTCCATTAGAGTATTAATGTCTCTGGCTACAATATTTCATCTTGATATAGATCAAATGGATGTGAAGACATCAGTCATACATGGGAACCTAGAAGAAGAAATCTACACGAAACAACCTGAAGGATTTGCAGTAAAGGGAAAGAAGGAGTTAGTGTTCAAATTGAAAAGGTCCCTTTATGGTATAAATAAATCACCAAGAATGTGGTACCAGAAGTTTGATACGTACATTCTTAGTTTTGGATTTTTGAGAAGCAAGGTTGATCGTTGTGTATATTCCAAAAAAGAAGGTGGTTGGTTCATATATGTAGCTTTGTATGTTGACAACATGTTATTGGTCGGAAACAACATGGATACAATAAAGGAGGTGATGAAGCAGCTATCCTCCAAGTTTGACATGAAGGATCTCAGTGCAGTGAACTTCATTATATAAATCAGGGGTGATTTTAAGAAACCCCCCAAATTTATATGTATAATAAATGAGCGAATCCCCATGATACATAGGAAAAGTTGAAGGTCGTTTTATCAATAATATAATATGTATATATAATGTTTTGGTGAATATTTTAGTCAATTATATAATCTTGTAAAACCTTTGCGAATCTTTCACAGAATTATAAAATCTTGTAAAATCATGGTGAATCTTTCACTGAATTATAAAATCTTGTAAAATCCTAGCAAATCTTTTACTAAAATATAAAACATTATGAAGTATTGGTTATTTTTTTTATAAAGTATAAAACCATATATAATAATAGGAAAATATGTTCATTAAACTCTAATATAATCATTTTACATGTTTGGAAAAGAAACATAGTATGTCTCTCCTCCAAACAATGTTGTAAGCATCAAGGATTTTGTTTGTCAAGGTCCTTGTTGTGTTTTCCAGGGTTCACCTACTCACTTCTAAAATGGTTATGATTTTCCAAGGGGGTGGTGGGTTCAGTGGCCACCAGGATTCCAATCCCCTCGAGGCATGTGCTTAGAATTCCCCCTAAGGGGTTCCCCAACTTCCATTAAAAGGATTTCCATGAGACAAAAATTGATAGAGTTTTGTCAAAATGCTTGTTATACCCCACCAATGACATCTAGAGCTTTGTATAGCCCACACCAATGACACTATATCTTTGTATACCCCACACCAATGACATTGGAGCTTTTTATATCGCATCAATGACATGTAGGTCTTCACTTGGTGTAAAATATTTGCAATTCCATGTCCCCCTTCTACAGGATATCTAAATAAAAATAACTTAATTAAGAGAAATGATTCACAACATGTCTACCTAGTTACCCAACCTAAGACCAAATTAGAAATGCATTGTTAGAACATATGAATCTATATGTCATCTAAATAGCATGCAAACAAGAAGAACATACATATATACAAAACAAATCATAGCCTGTCAAATTGCTAAACAACAAGTAGAGACTATCAAAATGATAAACATATGTATATGATGTAAAAAATTGCTTATGAGCAACTAACAACAAGAAACAATTATCTTTAAACAAATGTTAGAACCAACAACATCTAGGCCCAAAAATATTAATATCATGGTCATTATTCATATAGAGGTATTCTTATGTGCGAAAAACTTTCAGAGATAAGAAATGTGAAACAATTAAGTCATTCCATGATGACGATGATGTGATGAAGAAAGAATCAGTTCAAATCCAACTTGAAAAAATGATGGAACTAGAGGTAGATAATTTCTTAGAATGGTATCACCAAGATATTGAGAAATTGCAATTTATGGCATGGCATTATCACCGTATCAAGAATAGGAGTCTTGAGAAAGGAAACTTGATATGGATCTACAATAGCAAGTTCATAAAAAACCGTAGCAAGTTATAGATGCATTACCACTAGTGGTACAGATGTTTTTTGGGAATCAGGGTCACTTGTCGTCCTCCCACGGGTAGGTTCATCGTTCTGATTGAGTTAGGAAGGAAGCTCAATGATCACTTGCTCTCTAATGGCGGATGATCAATTGCAGCATGACCATGTCGAGTGTTACAGGGTGACCTTTTTTCAAACCTTCACTCCTTAACCGTTGGCGAGTTTTTTTGAGTTTTAGGCACCTTTTTTGTCTCTTCTTTGGAACCATTTTACTTGGAAATAGACTCTGTGACCTGACAGCCTTTGGAACCATTCTATTAGGTTTCTCGGTGCTGGGTTTACCTTTCTACACTCTGTTTTATGAACCTGTTTATTTTGTCAGTTTCTTTTCCTACCTGGGGTTACTTTTCAGTATTTTATTGACATTTTGATTGGGTTCTTACATTTCCTAGGATTCCAGTGGAACCTTCTGTTTCATTGGGAGTGTTATCAGTTTTTGACGTCTTGTCTTCCTTGGGTTTAGTCCTCTTGTTTTTTCTTTGACTTAGTGCGTTTTTTTTAGGTTTCTCTATGGACTTGAGAATAAATGTTGGCGTTACTCAAGACGTCACATTGTTTATTGAACCACAAGATGAGGAAAAGTGGCATAAAATAGTACTTTCAGTCGGGCTGACATGGCTGGGACACCTTCTCGACCTTCATCCTTTATTAATCCTTCTTTTCCCATTTCTTGTGTTTCTGAGGTTTCTAAATGCTCTCAGGCTTTTGGTAAATGCCAAGAACAGTCCCTTTTATTCCCTTCATCGCTTGGTGGTGGTCCTGTTGTAACTTATCTTCCCCTAGATCCCTCTCTCCCCAAGGAGTAGGCTCATCATTGTAGAAAAGGATTTAAAGGTGGAGCACTGGATGGTCGGGTTAGTAACTCTTTACTAGACGGTCCATTGAATGGGCTTAGGAAAAAGGTGTGGAAACCAAACAAGAAGGTGAGGAGAATGGTTTTAGGAGCGAATGTAAGCCTAGAAGAGACTTGCAGGCTAGCGATGTGTGGGTTGGTAGGAAGGCTCTCCTACACTTATCTTTCAGATTGATCAGTCTCAGCGTGGATGAAAACAACCTAGAAACCCATCCTTGGGTACTCGCCTGAGCTACACTATCTCACGAAAGGGCGGATGGGATTTATCTACAGAACACCGAAGGATGCCACCCTATTATTGGATAGATTTTGGATACTGGGGGGGGAGCTCTTTAATATTGAAAAGGTGGAGGGTGGACTTTGAACCTACTATTGATTACTTCCAACTTAGGCATATGTGGGTTTTATTTCCTGCACTCCCCCTGTATATTTGGAATGAAGGGGATCTAAAGGTTGTTGGAAATGCTCTGGGGCGTTTTATTACTCTGGATTTCTCGTCCTTAGCATCACCTGCAAGAAAAATGGGAAGGTTAATGGTGGATATTGATCTACATGAAGGATTGCCTGAAGTGTTGGACATTGAATGGAGAGGCCGCCATATCAAACCGCATCTAGATTATCAAGGCATCCCTTTCAGATGCAACTAGTGTCATTGTACTGGCCACCTCTGAAGGGACTACCCTAGTAAAGTCACTGAGGAAAAGTATGAAGATTCCTTGGTCCAGGAAGATCCTCCAGCTTATATGGATGAAGATGTGTCATTGGGGTTTTCTCCTTCCTTCTCTGCAACTGTGTCTAAGCACTTTTTGGAACCCTCAAGCTCACTTTCAAGTAAGATTAAACAGTACTTCCCTTCACTCTTTTATTCATTATCTAAGTGGGAAAAGGAAGCAGGCAACTCTTCCAAATGGCTATTACGATCAACTACCTTTTCTAAAGGGGTAGTTGAGGGGTCACAAGTTACTACTAGTCTTGGTAAGGAGCAATCAGGATGGGGAGAGACCCTACTGTGTTGATAATGACTTACCTACAGCGAGTCATGTTGCCTCTCCATCCCTCACAAATATAGTTTTTCCCTCCCTTCCAGACACACTAGGGGGTGAGGCAAGAGATCCCGAGACGCTGCTCAGTCCTATTATCCTTGTATTAAATGATTCTTTGTTGGAGGTAGGTTTCAGAGAACCAGAAGAGGAAACGAGTTCTCTCAATATTGTTTTAGAATCTCTTATCCATTTTATTAAGGATAATGAACAAGCCATTAAACTCCCTACTTGTATGGGGAGAAATTGCATCGATCGTGGAGAGTCTTCTGGGATTAATACTTCCAAGAACAAATCGGCTAGTCAGGAAAGAGATTTTGCTTGGTCGAGGGGTTTAGGAGTTGAAATCTCTCTTATCAAAATGAGAAGCAGACGAAAAAATCAGTCACAGAACTCAGTACTTTTTACTGAAGCACACCCTTCTTCCAGTGAAATTGGGCCTCTTAGAGCAGTGAAAGCCTTGGCGAGGGAAAAATAATTTTATTTCTCTCCTTAAATATCCAAGGGATTGGAGGCATCCTCAAAGTTGCTTCCATTCGGCGCTTGTTGACAAGCACTTGACTTGAAATAATATTTTTCCAAGAAACTTTAGTCACTGCTCAGAAATCGAGAGAATTTTTACTTTCCTTTAGACTGGAGTGGGAAGTTTGTTCGATAAGTTCGGTGGGCACTTTCGGTGGTCTACTTGCAGCGTCGGACCCAACATTGTTTGATCTGTCTCCTTATCTTACAGTGGGGAGAATTTTATTATCAGGCAGGAGTAATTTCAATAATCAAGAGGTTTCCTTACTCAACGTTTATGCTCCATGTACCAACCGAATCTCTTTCTGGAAACCTGTGGAAGGCAGTGGTTTACTCGATACAAAAAATTTAATTCTGGCAGGGGACTTTAATATTCTCCTTTCTCCTGAAAAGGCATGGGGGAGGTTTATATTTGGGCTAGTGGACAACTATTACAATGAGCTTTTCACAACAAAGCAACTAATCGATATTAAACCGGCGAAATTGGTGCAACTAATCGATATTAAACCGGAGAAATGGCCGCCAGGGACAGGGTGCCATTTCAAGGAGACTAGATAGATGCTTGGTAGATGAAATTCTTTTAATGGATGGTGGTTTTTATAGGTCATGGGTCGAGTTGCCTTTTGTTTCCGAACATGCCCCAATGCTCTTACAGCTATTTTACCGCCTGCTTTTAAAGCTTTTCCCTTTAAATTTAATGAACAGTGGCTGGGTGATAAGGATTTTGCGTATTTAGTGGAAATATTTTGGAAAGACCCGACTTATCTTTCAGAAACAGGCAGTCAAAAGAGATTAATCTGGAAGTTACAGGATCTTAAAAGTTTTACTAAGAAATGGTACAAAGACCAGAAGGAAATTCAAAAATCAAAATTGTTGTGGTTTGAAGCAGAAATCAAAAAAAATAGTGATATCCTGAGTATTGAATTTAACAATCTAGGAGAAAAAGATACATTGAGCTCTCTGGAAACTGAGAGAAATGAGATTTTAAGAAAAGAGGAACAGCACTAGCGACTGCGTAGCAAGGCACTATGGATGGTAGGAGGGGGTAGAAACACAAAAAAAATTCATAAGATCGCTAGTCAAAACAGATTCAAAAACCATATTTGGGAAATAGAAAAGGAATATGGTGTTTTGGTGAAGGATTAGCTGGGAATTAAAAATGAAGCAGTCCATTATTATAAGCGTTTTTACAGGGCATACTCCATAATGAACATAGAAGAACAATGTAAACTGATAGACCTTTTCCTTTAATGGTAGCTAAAGAAGAAGATAATACATTGTACAACCCGGTCACTTTGGAGGAATTGAAATTGGTGCTATTTTAGTGTAAAAAAGAAAAAATTTTGGGTCTGGATGGATGGACAACAAAGTTTTTCATCTATTTTTTTGATCTTGTAGGCGAGGATCTCTTAGCAATGGTGGAAGAGTCAAGAATCTTAGGCAAATTTTTGGTGGCCTAAATTCAACTTTTTTTACATTGATCCCAAAGGCCAACAATCTGAAATCCTTCGAGAACTTTCGTCCTATTTCCCTCTGCAACTTGTGCTACAAGCTTATTTCTAAGATTATTGCCTCTCGTATCAGACCCTACTTGTCTTAGTCAATCTCTCATGAACATATGGGCTTCCTGGAAGGAAGACGTATTCAAGACGCCATTGGTACGGCCTATGAAAGCCTTCACAGTATCAAGAAGAAGAAGCTAAAAGCCCTTTTCCTAAAACTGGACTTAAGGAAGGCCTACGACTGCATTGATTGGGATATTCTTAGAATGATCCTCCTGAAGATCAGGATGGGATTACTTTTGACCAATTGGATTATGGCCTGTACCACCTTTGTGTCCTTTGTTGTCCTTATAAATGGGGAAGCTACAAATTTTTTCAGAAGCGGAAGGGGAATCAGGCAGAGGTTCCCTTTATCACCTCTTATGTTCATACTTATCATGGAGGGCCTCAATTTATTATTGAAAAAGATTCAAGCGGAGGGATCTATTTCAAGATTAAAGATTGTTAGACTGACCAAAATTTTACATCTGTTGTTTGTGGACGATATCCTCATTTTATCCAATGCAAGCCTAGTGGAGTGGAGAGAGATCGACAAACTAATTTCACTTTTTTGTTTAGCCTCTGACCTCATAATGAATTTATCTAAATCAATAGTCCATCATGCAGGCCTCTCAGACCCTAAACTGAGTGATTTCAAATATGTCCTACATTATACTTTCAGTGACGTTACTAATGGATTTCATTATCTGGGATACTTCTTGAAGACTGGTGCACATCGAGAAGCAGATTGGGGATGGATTGTCACTAAAATTAAAAAAAAAAAAATGATCAATGGTGTAACAAGTGGATCTCATTGGCTAGGAGATATATCTTGGTTAAATCTATTTTGTAAAGACAGACAATATATTGGATGTCCATGGAAGCCTTGCCTCGTTCGGTCCTATCCAAAATCAGAAAATTAATTGTTGACTTTTTATGGAACGACCACCAAGACAAACAGCAGTTTCACCTTTGTAGCTGGGAAGTGATCTCAAGACCCAAAAGGAATGGGGGTTGGGGCATTCACAACTTAAACTTGTTTAACCTGGCTTTAAATTATGTCACTATGTGGCGCATCTTAACGCGGGAGAGCCTTTGGCACAATGTAATCAAAGACAAATATCTCCATAATTCCTCGCTTATTAATTGGCTCAGAAGACCAAACCAAAGCTCAAATTCGGCTTCAAGACTCTGGGTAAGTCTCCTCTGAGCGCTCTTGATCATCCTCCACTGGATTACGTGGCTTCCAGGGAATGGAACACATATTAAAGTTGGTTGTGACAGGATCTTTGGATTGGGGACAAAATCACTTCTCAGCGCTAATCTGCTGACTGCTCTCAATTTAAAACAGGTTACTTACCTTTCTCAAGCCTTAAAGATGTAGGAGCTTTTCATTAATCTAGATCGGTGGAGATCAATCACCAAGCTGGGCTTACAGGGAGATCAAGCAACTGAATGGTCAACTTACATTAAATAACTGTGTGGAGAGAGGATTACTCTATCATATTTTTAAAAAGACGAATTGAGATGGGATGGAGGCGACCGCTCAGGGGAATTCTCAGTCACAAATTGATACAATGCAATTCCTTCCACTCATCCATTGTCGATTTGGAGTGGCTGGAAGGTCGATTGTTGGAAGTGGTGTACCCAATTAAAAGTTATTTTGTTCTTCTTATTGGCTGCCGAAAAAAAAAACTAACCTGGAGCATGCTTCTTAAGAAAGGGTGGATAGGGATGGGACTTTTCTTTCTATGCAAATTAAATTCAGAAGATACTCATCATCTCCTCATCCACTGCCACTTCACAAAGAGAGTGTGGGCTCATCTTTCTCAGTTGTTAAATTTAAACTTCAGTTGGAATGACTCTACTTTAGATGAGTGTATGGAAGTGTGGTTACTGAACATATCGGCGCCTAAGATTTTCCCATTAATAATGACTTGGCATATCTGGAAGGAATGCAACTCAGCTATTTTTTAAGGGAAGCAACCTTCGGTAACCACCGTGGTCATAAAGATCTTTGGAGCACTCACCAAAAAATCGTGAGATAGTAATTCTAAGTCTCTGAGAATAAAACCTTTTTTCAGAATTCAAGGTTATACATTGGCTTTTTTTGATGGGGCAGCAGAGGTAAGGGAGTCCAAATGTGGGGCAGGAGGCACACTGAAATGTATTGAGGCACTAGATTACAGATGGTATTTAAACTATGGTGCAGGAACCAACATGAAAGCAAAATTATTTTGAGCTTGGGCAGCACTTACGATGGCAAGACTTCTGGAAGTTAAAAATCTGTAGGTTATGGGGGATTCCAAAGTGATCATTGATTGGCTTAACTCAAAAGGGAATCTTCAAGCCATCAATATAGAAGAATGAAAGACTGGGATAAGAGAGCATATGACAGCCTTTCATGGTATAAATTTCCATCATATTTATAGGGAATCCAATAAGGAGGTTGACTTTCTTTCTAAGAGAGCCATTTCCTCACCGAAAGGTAGACTTACATACTTCACTTGGGACGGCGATAATGAGGGACCAACCATTCATATAAATCTATTCTAATTATGTTTCTCCATTGAGTGAGTGTGTTTTTAATTTCTCGAGGAAGGATTTGTCATGTAACGATCAGTTTTCTCTAATTTGACCGGACAAAGAAGTCATGCATTTTTTTCAGCATCCTTTTCAGTAACAGATGTAGATTTTTAGAGACGGTCTTGAAGTTTTGGAGGTTTTTTTTCTTAGTGGAGAAGGACTATTAAGGATATGTTTTAGTCTTTTTCACATTTCGATGAAGACGTAAAAAATTATAATTAATATAATTTTTTGAGTGATTTTTCTACAGGAAAAAAAAGTTATAGATGCATTAGCTAGAACCTTTTCTAGCCACAACCATCTAGGATTCAAGGGCGGTAAAATTGGCTCAACGCAATGGAACACTATGGTAAGTATTGGTGAATGGCACTTTCTTGAAACCTTTCCCTCCTTCTCAAAGTTAATTTGCAACACTCCTGAAAAGGAGAATTATACATTATTGTCGTTTTTCTTTCCTGGTCTAATCAATAAAGCTCAACCATGTGGATGAGCTAGTTAGTCTAGTAGCATCGGTTGAGTAAACCTTAACCATGTGGTTAAAGAAGTATTTAATCATTTGAGTCTAGTTAGGAATAACAGTAAATAGTTTAAGCTTGTAAGTTTCATTTCATGTATATATAAGGCACCACCTTTGCGGTCACGAGGTGAATTCTCATTCAAATTGGCTAATTCGTATCAAGATAAGGTCCTTGAGTCACGTCGTCATGCTATAGCTTTGTGGGATAAATCAAAAAACCAATAATTCAAGTCATTAGGTTTGATTCTGTTAATGTTAATCATGTGCTTTTAATAAATTCAATGTGTCATAAAAGTGGAAGCAATGAGCATAGGGGTTAAAGGGTAAGTAATATAGTCAAGTTGATAATTTAGTGGATTATGTCATGCCATAATTCCTTCCAGTAATGATGGTAATCTAGTATTAATAGTAAATACACCTATATAATTTTGTGATTGTCTCCTGATATAATTACTTTTTCAGGATTTTGGGAAAGATAAGACTATGTTTCAAAATTATGAAACCATATAATCACTTTTTCAAATTATTGACAACTAAATCTTTGTTATTCAATGCAAGGTATCCATAAGCTAATATTGTCAGGTTATTAATTCACTCTATATATTGAGAACTTTAAGCAGAAGATAATAGCCCAAAAATTAGTGTGAAGTAATTCATGTTTATGCACCGGGAGGAGAACAAAGAGCTAGGACTACCAGTGGTATATAGAAGGAGATATATGACAATAGAAAGTATGGGTAAAGTTAATATCAATATGACATAAAAGAGGATGCAAGTGGTCCTCAATGGACCCCTCAACCCCCAAATCCTATAAAGGGAGGATTTGAGAGGAAAACTAGAGCAAACCCCATTGTGGAGCATGACTTCATAAATCCTACTCAGTTCCCGGAATTACATCCTACATATTACATGCATGAAGTTCAGTTGAGTAATAGAGATGGGAGGGAATAAGTGGTGAATGAAGTGAAACCACTTCAAATATCCTCACTTCTCAACATGATACAAGTCTTGACATTCATATCATCAGTACTAGTGCAACGTTGTATTAAATTTCTACTGAGAAAAGCAAATCAAAGTTATGGATCAATAAGCCATACCCATTCTCACTGGAGCATGTCTGAGACCTCATAGGTCTCCCTAAGGATGGGTTGTAATTCATCACAGCCTTCCAACAACACAAAAGGGCCAATAAAGTTGGCAAAAAATACCTCTACATGCACCATGGAAATCATAGAGGCCATAAAGGGGCTAAAATCACATCCATCAAAATAAATCTAGTGTAGATGGCACCAAGGATTATCACTTGTCGCATGATGACAAAGCAAAAGCAGGGAGAATATAACATGGACATTCTCTCAGAAGAAAAGGCATGCTTAGAAGGTTGGAACCTGAATTTGTGCCAATTATTTCAAAATGAATTCATTGAGGCCCATGCAAAGACGCCACCCTTCAACTATGGATACTTTCCATTCAATTTTTCCATGTTCAGATGGGATCCCCTACAAAGAGGATAACTCCTTATAATGGAGAAAGAGTTGGTATCGATCACATTTTCACCCTAGAGGACTCGAAAAGAAGTATACCACCTAGAATTTAATGGCAATCCCTTCACATCTTGGTACAAAAGGATGGAGGAGGTAACATGATATCATACATGGTTCCCCACCAAGCTCATTAACCACTACCAAAAGTCGTTAAGATTTGATGCCACATGAGACAACAGTTACGTGAATCACATCATGGAGGGTGTAGAAAGGATATAGGTAAATCCCTTAACCTATATCCTAATGGCCAACATCAATAGAGACGAGAAGATTAAGGAGATATAGAGTGCAGACAATGAACTAAGCCAACTATTTTAATCTACTGGGTATGTCCAATCACAACTAAGGAAGCTTCAACCGGTAGCTTTAGGGAATTATAGTGCACTACAAAAACTGCAAAACTCTATAGATATTGATTCATTATCAGTATAAGAAAATTGGCCGCATGTACTTGACATTGACCAAGAAAACATATACCTAGTAGGTATCAACATTTTGGTGGTCAAGTGGACCAAGGAATTTGTTGAATTCCTTGAATTCAGAAACAAAGTTTTGGAGGTGGTCCTAGAGTTGGGCCACTCTCTTGGTAAGGATGAAAATTTGAGCAAGGGCAGTGAAATTTGACTCGAGGGTGAGTCAATAGGTGTGGATAATGCTTGTTGGGCCCTTCATTTATGAATTGATCTAGAATGGATCATTATAGAATTTTGATCTCAAATTGGAGCTATTTGTTTATAGGGCCCATTTTTAGGTTTGGTCCCACTTTAGTGACTTAGGGTACATAAACTTTGTTCCAGGTGGATATCGATGGCCACTCACCTATTCCACTGACTCAAAACACATTTTTCCACCTTTGCAGTTTTTCAACAGCTTTTCAGGTCCTAAACTTTCGGGGTCTTTTTGAGGCCCTAAACGATGTTTTTTTTACATTGTGGGGCCAGGTTGTTTCCTTAGGCTTTGGTCTAGAACCAATCGAAATGTGTAATTTTCAACTAGACCTTTCCAACAAGCTATCATGCACCCCAAACAAAGATCATATGAAAAAGTTACGCCCTCGAGAATTTGACATATCAACTACCCCCATTGGGGCCCACAAACCTTTTAGTGTTTCATCTCTCAGGGTTAGGGTTTTGGATGTTTAGTGTTTTCTCATTAATGCTTTATGTTAAAAATTTATTTTGAGCCTCATTGTAAACATTTCTTCTTGAAAATGAGCATAGACATCACATCTCTTCTCATAGATAAGCTTCCACCATTCTAGCGAGTTCATTCACTCTACATTTTTGTAGTTTTTGTACATTTCATTCATTAATAGAAATTGTGTATTGTATCTATGTGTTTCTTGCAATATCTCTATGTATTTCTTTGTTAAATCTCTTCCTTCATTTTTTTCTCAAAATAATCTAGATCAGTGGTATCAGAGCAGTCTCCTCCTTGTCTTTTCTTAGTGCATGTCCTCGACGAGGTCAGGGTATAGAGAGTTGGGTCTTGAGATAGTTTATCTTGATGACAATCACTCTTGCTAGCCCAAGTGGCCTCCCATGGAGAAAGGAAAGAGAGATGAGGGAGTAGGAGATTATATCAAGTTGTTTCTCGTGGAATCCCTCGTGCAACGGAGGAATGAGATGATGGAAAATTTTTCCCAAATCCATCGACGATTGTTGACAACAATAGATGCATATTCATCAAGAGGACACTTTGGAAGCACTGCCCCCTTCAAGGTACAAGTTAATTTTAATATTCTTATGTTTGAAGGTCAGATAGATGCAGATTTTTTGGAAATGTGGTTAAATCTACTAGAAGTTTATTTCTTTGTCTACAATTTTTCCTATAGGGAAAACATCACCTTTGTGCTCCTTAAGTCTATTCCCCCATGTCAAAAATTGGTGGGAGACTTACTATGAGAAAAACTCCATAGAGGAGTATGGAATATTTGGGGTCAAGACCACTTGGGACTCTTTTATGGATGCCATCAATGAAAAATATTACCATGTTAGAAACTATGATGACCAGTACATGAGATGGACCCCATTGCATCAGGAGAGAGACCAAACAGTGTCGGAGTTCACAAATACCTTCCATACCTTGTGCACCAAGCTGGGTATTAAAGACTCTAAGTGGAATCTTGTTCTAAAATAATGTGGGTGTCTACACAGGTACATCCAAACAGAAATGGAGTCTCTGGAAATCTTGTCATCGGGAGCCACTTATGGATATGTTTTCAAAATCAGGCAGAAATTTAAGCAGTGGAATAAGTGGGAGTTTGGGTTTGTAAATCCGCAACAACCAAAGTATGGTAAAGGAAACCCTAACTCATAGAACATCCAAACTCTAGACAACCAATCCAAGCCACAAGAAAAGAAGGTTAATAGGAAGATGAAGGACACTGAAAAGTGGTGTGACTTCCACAAAATCCCATGGCACAACACCGATGAATGTCACTCGAAACAATCATTGGTGATCGAAACTCAAAGAAAAAGAGTCGAACTCGTACTCGGAATTTGATTCAAAAATAAATAAAATGAAACAGATCATCGATGCAGAACCCATTGCTACCATCATGACCACAACAATCCAACCAAAATAACCAAAGGAGACTGAGGATGGGGAGTGCCTCTTCCATTCACAGATGTGGGTAAAGGAGACCCCACTGCAATTCATTGTTGATAGCGGAAGCCAAAAGAATCTCATCTCAGCAAAGGTCGTCAAGCACTTGGATTTTCCGACAACACCACACCCGTAGCCATACAACATCAGGTGGCTTCACTAGGGACAAGGTCTTTGCGTCATCCAAAAGTGTCGCATGTCCTACGACATCAATCCCTTCAAGGATGAGATATTTTGTGATGTTTCCCCATTGGAAGTCTATGATGTTATTTTAGGCCATCCATACATGTGGAATCATCATGATGTTTATGAGTCTCATCCTTGTAGTGTCATTGTTACTCTGGTGGGTCAACTCTAGAGGGTACCAAAGGTAGTTCTGAATACTGTCTCGACAAACCTATGTCGCAAAGTAATCTCTGATACCACTAATTTTATCCTCTTCGTGTTCTAACCTGAAGGTGAACAGAAGGACACTACAACCACTACAGCCTCAGCTCGAGACCTTTCTATCCAACAAAGGCAAGTCGAAAAGATTGTAGAAGACCACAAAGATATTTTTGCTTCACCTATAGGGGTGCCTTCGCACTTCCGAGTCAATCCAAGATATAATAGATCCCTTCATAAATCTATTGGCCACAACTCCTTTCAAGCATGCTTGGGTATCTAACCATTAGCTCCCATTGATATAGCTCTTCATGTTGCATCTTCACCGACAGAGTCCTCCTGCATGCAAACCAAGGTAGATCATGCAACTATATTGGTTGAATGGATCCAACCCCTCTAGAAACATGTTCATGACAACCTTCAACCAGCGAACACCAAGTACAAGCAGGACAACTTCTTCAGCCAGGGAAGTGGCTCATCAAGGTTCAGATTCAGCAAAATCTCCCATGTCTCCCACAAGAACTTGATGCAATGGAGACAATTGTTTCCTAGCGGGGAGGAATGATCAAGGTGGATATCGATGGCCACCCACCTATTCCACTGACTCAAAGCATAGTTTTCCACCTTGGCATTTTTTCTACAGGTTTTTGGGTCATGAACTTTTGAGGCCATTTTGAGGCCCTGAACAACATTTTTTTGAAAATGTGGGGCCTAGGAGATAATTATAGGCTTTGGTATGGGTGTGATCGAAATGTGTACTTCTCAGCTAGACCTTTCTAATGAGATATCGTGCACCCAAAATGGAGATCATATGAAAAAGTTACACCCTCGGGAAGTTGACATATCAACTACCCCCATCGGGGCCCACAAACCGTTTGGAGTTTCATCTCTCAGGGTTAAGGTTTTGGATATTTAGGGTTTTCTCATTAACAATTTATGTTAAAAAGGCCTTTTGAGCCTCATTGTAAAAATATCTTGTTGTGAATGAGCATAGTTGTCACATCTCTTCTCAGAGATAAGCTGTCACCATTCTAGCAAGTTCATTCACTTTGTACTTTTGTAGTTTCTGTACATTTAATTCATTAAGAGAAATTGTGTATTGTTGTATCTATGTGTTTCTTGCAATATCTCTGTGTATTTCCTTGTTATATCTCTGCCTTCATTTCGTTCTCAAAATAATTTGGATCAAACTTCCAAATCTCATTTAAGGCCTTAAGTGACCATTTTTTGGGTTAAAACATTTCACACAAAGTTTCGAGCCTGACAACTTTATTTTGCACATTAAGAGCTTTCCAATGACATGAAAATGACATCAATTGAAGTTCACTTCAGGAAGTTATGCTCTCTGCAAGTTTACCTATCATGTTGACCACCATGATATGGAGTGGATGCCACATCATCTACCATTACTCACACATGTGGAGCTCGTCACATGTTGACTTTAAATAATATTTTGAAGGGTTCGAAACCTAAACCCTAATCAGGATTTAATGCATGTAAAAACTCTACCTATAACCCTAGATGATTATCATACCATGTTAAATATTGGGAACTAGGAATGGAAGGGGTCCCATTCTCATTGTATTGTTTGTTGTTCCATAGTAAAGTAGAGAATCTAGGAATCAAATATTGAAGCATAACAAAAAAATTAGAAGATCTTGCAGCAAACATCTAGGCCATATTGTCCATGACAAATCGATTATGAGTGCACTTTCTTTGTATTTGCATTTCATAATTGAGAAGAAAAGAAAAAGGCATGGGCCTCACCTTCTAGTTGGGTTTTCCCCCTATTGGGTTTTCCAAGGGTACATCTTGTGTTCATTATGTGGATGGTTTGTTATTTGCTTAGTTTCTTTTGTTTTAGTTTTGGTTTATTTCAGTAATTTTTTGTACTAAGTCAGTAATATTAAATCTGAAAATCTAAAGTAAAATACTACATGACAATATATTATAGAATAGTGTAAGATTTGTTGGGATGAAATACTCCAATGGAATATACATGGTAGTTTACAAATCATATTGGTATCATAGCAGCTTTCTCTAGGGTTTTTTTGGAAGTTGCATGATCCAATAATTAGTGTAAGAAAGAAGTCTCAAATCCCTAACCATGGTAAATGAGTAGAGTAACAATACATAGGATGAGATGAATGAGATATTTTCAAATATGGAAACACAAGTCATTGACATATCTCACAACATGGTCATCATCATGGAAGCTTGTAATGCCCCCATTTTTGGATTCCCATGTTTTGCAGTGGTACACGACTTCTGGGGTTTGTGTCAGCCTATATAGAGGGGTGAAGTTATGTTATCGGCAAGCTCATAGGTTTTGGAGGAGTTATATGAGGCTCAGCCTAGTCCATTTACCATCTTTCATCATCGGGATCACTTCTGCACAGTTCGTTCTTGTTTTTGTGGCATTCTGTTGATTCTCGCAATTTAAAGGGTATTATTGAGCATAATCTAATTAAATGCAGAGGTGTTATTTAGATCATATTATTTGAGGGGACACCTTAGTGTAATAGCTCATTGGAACTGGGACAAAAAATTCTAAAGGTTGGGATGATGAGAAAAGGACTTCCAGCATCCATAACTGTCTTAAAATCCAATTAATCACTTTCCAACATTAACAAGGGGTTAAAAAAGGTCATAAAGTAAATTTTAGATTAATAGTTACTTAAACATCAATGAAAGTGACTTTTATTCTTTAAGTGAAAACTAAAAGGGGAATAAGGGTCATGTGGATTAAGTCAAAGAGGAAAGATCTAGAAGGGGCATCAGAGAAATATAAAAGGAGGGGTATCACTTCACTTTCCTCATTATGTTTTGGATTGACCTTTTGTTTGGAGTGCTCTTGTGAGCCAAGTTTTTGTTGGGGTTTTGGAAAAACCCTTCCATTATGGTTTGGTTTCAGTGGTGCAATATTCACCCTAGCTAGACAAGGAGGAAGATCCATCTGGGATCTTCACTTGCACTTCATCTTGTGTTTTTGCATCATCTTGGAGAGGGTTTGGAGGTTAGGAGTTAGCCTTTCTGTAGTTTGGAGGAGGAAGCTTCATATATTGAGGAGGTCGTGGCATTATTCCAGATTTTGGCTTGAGTATTGTGTGTTTACATTGATGTGTTGCAGCTTCCATAGTAGCCATTAGAGATTTTCATTGTTGTGTTCAGATATTCACTCATAATAAAATGTCCATGTTGTCTCTTTAATTTCATGTGTACTTGGAATACATGTAATGTGTTTGGTGAAAGTCTATAAGTAGAGTGTATGCAAAATGTTTGTAGAAAGTTGTCAATCAGCTTATGGCATAAAAACATATGTAATATTAATTGTTTGACAAAATCACACAACCATAAATAACATAATTGTGCAGCATAACACTAATATCCTATCCTAGCACTATTAGGAATATTATGGTGGTATCAGAGATGGAGATCTTGCCAGCCTGAAGGGAAACAATGATACCAAGGCCAAATTGGTTAATGGCTGCATTTTTACTATTGTTGGGGACAGATTGCTTGGTGTCTTTGAGAAAGCCAAACCCCTTTGTTTGCATCGGTTTTTGTATGAGATTTTAGTGTTGAGTTTGAAGTCTGCTGAAGGAGACCAAATTCCACTTATCCATGGCCAATTTTACATGTTAAGGAGGGTGTATTGGTAGTGTTGGGATAAGTTTCTTCTTGTGAGGGAAGAATATGATTATTGAGTGATTTATTTAAGTGTTGGGTGCATTCCTTGAGACTGGGGTAGCATTTCTCTCTAGCTGATTGATTCATCCATAGTGTTGGGCGAGCTCTTTGCTAGAGGGCCAAGTTAGCATTCTATTGCGGTTGATTCCCTTCTGTTGGGCATATTATTGAGTGGTTAGCATTGTGTTATGGTTGAGGAGGGGTGATTTCTCTTGTTTGGGATGAGTTAATTCTGTGGGGAAATCGAGATCCATTGTTGGGCAGTTTACAGATCTGTTGGGCCCTGTTTATACTAATAGGGGTCAATTTTTACTTGTTGCGGGATGAGTATCCCTTTCTGGGTCGCATTCATTACTTTTGTGGTAGAGTTGAGCATTGAAGATAGAGCCATCTTTGTGGGTTAATCTATTTCCATATTTGGACAAGTTACCTATTCCTGGATTGATGTTACATTGTCCAATTTTTTGTTGCATACAAACTTTATCTACAAGAATGTATATATTTGTATGATTGCTGCACATTTTACCCATTTATAGGTAGCTCTCATTTAATGAACAAGAGTATATATATCAATAGTTTGCAAAGACAATACATAGCAATACAAACCAAAGATTAAAAATTATACATAAACTGTTGTGAAAATAATTGTATGTCAATCGTTTGACAAAATGCTTAAACCCTCAAACTAAGAAAATTGTGGGAAGGAAATCATATTGTGTACATACAGGGGTAAGAAAAGATGAAGGCAGAGAGGGAGCTCATGGATGAAATTTCACATCACATTCAACAAACCAAGAAGGAGCTAGAATCAATTAAATACATGCCTTACTACTTGGAGTATCTACCATTGGGTGAGGAGATATGTGCAACTATATCCTTACAAGACTATTTCACCATCAAGTACAGAAGTTGGCCCAAGGATATGGCCAAGGATTCCTTTAAAGGCACAGGGCAGAAAGTGAAGAGAGATGAGCATGAAGGATAGGTGGAAGAGCATGCATCTATCCATGTTGAGGACGTGTGCATAGAGGAAGACCAAACAACATCTTATGATACACCATCAGAGCTAATCGATGAGGTCGATGACACTAGTGTGTTGGATGGGTATACCTATGATGAAGTTTTCAAGTCACCCAATGTTGAGGATCCAACATATTTCCATGTTCATGATGCTTATGATGAAGGTGGTTCAAGCGTGATAGCACCTATGCATGATGAGGATTCAACACCAAATCCCATTTATGATACCTATGATGATGAGGGCATGAGTGTACCTCAATCTAATGAAGGATGGGTGTTTGAAACATTTCCATGGGATATTGATATATCCTCTCAACAGCCATGTGTGGAAGATGGCAAATAAGGGGCCACTTTTGGAGGTGAAAACAAATCAGAAACTCCCCATCATTGCATGGTATCATATAGTGGGTCAGTTGGTGTTGATCGGGATATCATTCTTTCAAATGAAAGTAAATAATAAAATCTCCTATCTGGTAGTCCACACCATGATGATCTAATTGAACAACAACCCTTAGCATTGCAATATTTGGAGAACCAACTATCAATCATGAAGGATTGGATTGTACAAGTATTGAAAAGGGCACATGGTGCTCATAGATTCATTGAAGATCTTATGTGGAAAACACAAATAGAGAAGAGAAAAAAAGGAGTTGTAAATGGAGTTACTAGTGCTCAAATACACATAATCAAAGAAGCACTAGACCAACTAAAATCAGATTACTTGCAATTGTTCATGGATAGGGACCTTGCTCTCAACTTCACCGAAGAAAAGGAAAGGTAGGTTGAGGAACTTGGTTACCTGTTGAGTTTGACACGCTTTTCATCACCTACAGTAGAGACTCCATCATCTTTGGCAATCGTGACACATGATTTTAGGGAGGAGCCTCTTGTGACGATCCCACACGAGGAGCATTTAGAGTTGCAGGTGCTTGAGGAGAGGTATGACACAGAGGGTTTTGACTATACTTCTGATGTGCACTATGGGAACCATGAGTCGTTCCTTTTTTAGATCCCATTAAAGGCTCAAGGCTTAGCTATGGAGGAGGTAGTCGAGCACATTCATTGTGAACCAACACACAAGGAAATTTATGCATCCATGGATAGGGTGGACAGGTATATGATAGACACAGGCATAGGTTCATGTGACATCAATGGAGTGATGAATTCATTAGAGCCTACAGGATACAGGATGATATGGGATGATTAAGTGATAGCCAGTAGTTTGCATGGGTATTCATTGGCACACGGTAGTGTATGGTGGATTTCTAAGGTGTTTCTTCCAGGGAGACCTCTATTATAAGCAAAATCTGTCTGTTGGGACAGATCCGACCTATCCGACTCTGAAGACAGTTACAGCCTCTTTGATAGCTTGGCACGAGGCAGAGACTACCCGCACCTCAGGTGGTCCTTTGCCTGAGGCGGTAATGAAGGGGGAAAAGAAAGGTGAAAGACTTACAATAAGTCTTTCTCAGGACCACCCACCCTGGGTGTTATCCTTCCTTAGCTTCCTGGATGGCCAAAATGGCCTGGGGGGTGAAAATTATGGACAATGGGACGAAAACGAGCTCACTGATTTTTAGGACAGTGAACTAAATAAAATGAACAGAAATATTTTCACTTCCTTAAAGCGTTGGAAACTGTCTCAAAATGGGTCTCCGGGATAAACCGGTGTCCTGGGTAACCAACCAATGAATGCCTTGAGTAAAAGGGTGTGAAACAAGGGTGAAAAGAGGGCTTAAAAGCTACGGCCAAGTACTTTTAAATGGCTGTAAATTGCAAACAGTAAGTTGTTCGAAGCTTTCAAGACAGTGAAACAAGCCCAGAATGGCTTGATACCCCCCAGGGTGACCCGGGAAATGATCCTCGAAGGCTGTTAAATAAAAAGTGGGCTGTAAAAGTGGATGAACAGCCTTGTAACAAGCTGTTACAGCTATGATATAAGGGAAAGTATTCACAACTTCAATTTTGGTTCGTGATTGAAAAGGTGGACTGACGAAAGGTTAAAAGTATTTTATTGGTCGATTTTTTGTTCTTATCACATGCCTTGGACACCACATTGTTTTGAAGGTTATCCCAATCAGGAAAACACAACCCGCAACTGTGCCAACCAGTATAAGAAGAGTAGTCCTAGCATACCATAGTGGTTAGGTTCAAGAGTGCCCCATGCAGTTCAAAGAAGCAGGGATTAGCCACTTCTCGTCACTAGCGCTTTCGGGCTCTTAAAGCCGTTTGGATGGAAAAAGGATACCTGCGAAAAGGAAGAGACTCAGGACCCCCCTAAAGAGGGTTTTTGTTGAGCTTACCCAAGCAGAGTAGTATTCCAACCGAG
>JASDQU010010834.1:118808-130798 GCA_032191745.1 Picea mariana | reverse complement strand
CCAGGAGGAATTGGTTAGCTAGGTGTTTGTTGTTGCTTCCTTGGGTTTAACTTTCTTACTTTCATCTTCTAACAACTTGGTTTAATTTGTTTAATGTGTTTTAGTGCAGATTTTTTGAAGTATTCAATTGTTTTCAACCTTAGCTAGTGGCTCGGAGTCCTAGGGCCCCTTAGGAGAACCCTTAAATAGACTTCTTAGCTGGCTATCCATACTTGTTTGATTTATCTTTTCATTCATGTATATTTCTGTTATGTTTTCTTACCATTAACCTTGCTGCCCCAAATAGGAAAAACGATCATTTTGGTCAATTTCCCCCCCACGGGACAACCATCTTAGTTGGCTGTTATATACTTCTTATGTGTAAATTTCTGTTATGTTTATTTCAGTTTTTCCATGCATAAATACTAAAATTTCGTTGTTTGCCTGCAAGGATAATGTTGGGTATGTGTTATATTTTTTACATGTGTGTGTGTGTGGGTGCGTCAGATATGACAACTGTGTCTGACGATCCCTTCACCTAGAGCTATGCCGTGTGCGTCGGGCGATTTCCTAGGGGGGTCCCAGGGGCAGGGTAGGTATGCCCCTCCCTGGTTACGCGCAGCGTTCGGGGCAACGCCCCGAATTTTTTTTTTTGGGCGGATTTTGCTATTGTTAGCGGATTTGTAAATTAATCCTGGATTAAGGGATTAGGGTTTTGGTATCTACAGAATACCTAAAAACATTGTATATATTGTATGGCGAATGGTGAAATTCGATATATGAATATAAGAAAGGTTTTCCTGGTTGAGGGTTTCCGGTATAAAATCTTTGTGTACTTTGTGTATGAGCCATTGATTAATTTCTGTATTGCTTAAGAATCTATATGCATTGCTTTACTTTGTAGGTTTAAAACTTACAGATACAATTGGTCACCCACTTTGCTTCTCTTAAGAGGTTGGGGACCACCTAGAGACCTGTTTGAGGTAAAGGGGCCAGCAGGGAAGCGAAGAAAAACACACATTTCGATCGGTAAATCTACCCAATCACTCTCATATTCACTTTACTTATCACTTACATTCACTCCAAAAATTTCTGGCACACATACCAATGTTTATATGTTTGATTTGTGTAGATAGTTTGAATAGTTCACTTGTGAATTCATGTAAAAAATCTGATTAATACTTGTGAACATAACCATCACACAAGGAGTTAGTTGGGGCTTTCATGCATATGACAACTTTTCCATTTGCAAAGAGCCTCAACCCATTCCTTTGGGTTGAATAGTGTAATTGTCATTTTGTAATTATCTAATCTTGCTATATTTTCATTGTATCACTTTTTGCTCACTAATCTACAGGTGGCTGCCCCTAAAGGGGCCATGCAAAATCTCCAAGCTAAATATATGCAAAACGCCACAAAAAAAACTTGAAAACAATTCAGGGGTCCACCCCATACACTGAAAACAAAAACTTATATTATTTAGATATTTACATATACATATTATCTAGCCGTGACATATATGTCACCTATCTATTTACTTGTTTTATGTATATATATTTTAAATAGATTTCAAATTCAGTAACCAGGAGGCACCCTTGTGAAAGCAAGACGTGACCTCGCCACGTGGATGGCCTGGTATTTCATTTTATGCAATTTCAATTTTGTAGGATATTAAGAGTTAAAGCCAGTGAGTCTTCATCAGGAGCCCCTTGGAAGTTGTCTAGTTAGTACAAGTCGAGTGGTCTTTCCTTAGTACCACACGATCAAGGAGTTGATTAGCTTAGCTCGGTTGGAATACTACTCTGCTTGGGTAAGCTCAACAAAAACCCTCTTTAGGGGGGTTTTGAGCCTCTTTCTTTTCGCAGGTATCCTTCTTCCATCCAAGCGGCTTTAAGAGCCCGAAAACGCTAGCGACGAGAAGTGGCTAATCCTTGCTTCTTTGAACTGCATGGGGCACTCTTCAACCTAACCACCATGGTATGCTAGGACTACTCTTCTTATACTGCTTGGCATAGTTCTGGGATGTGTTTGCCTGATTGGGATAACCTTCAAAATAGTGTGGTGGCCAAGGCATGTGATGAAAACAAAAAATTGACCAATAAAATACTTTTAAAGTCAACCTTTCGTCAGTCCAACTTTTCACTCACGCACCAAAATTGAAGTTGTGAATACTTTCCCTTATATCATATCTGTAACATCTTGTTACAAGGCCATTCATCCACTTTTACAACCCACTTTTGATTTAAAAACCTTCCGGGATCACTTCCCAGGTCACCCCGGGGGGTATCAAGCCATTCTGGGCTTGTTTCCCTGTCTTGAAAGCTTCAAAAAACTTGTTGTTCATAATTTATAGACATTTAAAAGTACTTGGCTATAGCTTTTAAGCCCCCTTTTCACCCTTGTTTCACACCCTTTTACTCAAGGAATTCATTGGTTGATTACCCAGGACACCGGTTTATCCCGAGGACCCATTCTAGGACAGTTTCCAACGCTTTAAGGAAGTGAACAACTTGCTGTCCGCTTTATTTAGTTCGCTGCCCTAAAACTCAGTGAGCTCATTTTCGTCCCATTGTCCATAATTTTCACCCCGCATGCCATTTTGGCCATCCAGGAAGCTAAGGAAGGATAACACCCAGGGTGGGTGGTCCTGGGAAAGACTTCTTGTAAGTCTTTCACCTTTATTTTTCCCCTTCATTACCACCTCAGGCGAAGGACCACCTGAGGTATGGGTAGTCTCTGAATTATGCCGAGCTATCAAAGAGGCTGTAACCGACTTCATAGTCGGATAGGTCGGATCTGTCCCAACAGACAGATTTTGCTTATAACACCCGCCTTTTTTTGGCGACCATACTGGGGACTTGCAAACCTCTTTAGATTTGGTTGTATCCCAAGCTTGTACTAAACATTGGAACCAAATTCTTTGTGGTCCTTGTTCTACTTGTTGACAAACTTTTGGCAAGGTCTTTCAGTGACCCTTTGGAATTTTCTTTGGTACTTGTTATAGTTCAGTTTCCTTGCAATTTCCATTGCACCTGGGAGTTATAAATACCATTGAGTTTTCCTTTCCTTTTACCTTGTCGGTCTTGGATTTTACTTGTTTGAACTCACGTGAGAAGTTATAAGTCTTTCATACCTTACCTTCCTCTTCAAGAAAAAAAAACAAAAAAAAACAAAGTTTTGTTTTTAGTTGGGTTATTTTACATTGTGTTAGAAAGAGTAGGATTGTCGGTGATACACCCTTGTACTCAAAGTACTTACTTGGCCCCTTGCAAGCTGGCAGGGTGGAAGTATCATAAGACTAGGGAAACAGTGTCCCCCAGGGTTACAAGAAGTCAAAGTTCGCGAAATAAAAAAAGTAGTGAGACACATACACCTGGGAAACCAGGGAAACTTGTTACCTCTGCAATGCGAACTGAGTCACCCTCTTCCTCTTCTCCTATTCAAATCCCCTTACTAAAGCAAACTTTAGTTAATCCAACAACAATTACTAATCCTCGGGTTGTTTCTCCCATCGTTTCAACAACTATTGTTGCTCACCCCGTAGTTGTCCGGATGGCAATGCCATGGCAACTCGACACTCCTTTGAGGTTGGCCAGACCTCTTCATGACATTCCTGCGGATGCTCCAAATAGGCTTCCCAAGTTCAGTGGCACTAGTACTTTGAGTGCTGAAGAACATATACAAAACTTCTATGATGAATTAGCGCTTATGGACATAACAATTCCCGATGTCATCATTAGACTTTTTGTGAGAACCTTTGAGGGTGAAGCAACGAGATGGTATCGCTTGCTTCCTAATGATAGTATCCCAGATTGGGACACTATGATTCAAGAATTCAAGAAACATTTCCAAGGGGCGGATGATGTGGCTTCGCTGCTCAGGGATTTCACAACCATCTCCATCCATGAGGGTGAGCATATACGTAATTTTAATCAACGCTTTACCTCAACCTTGAATAGGATCACAACCGCTTCCCAACCATCTGGGAACAATTTGTTCCATTATTACATGACCGCTATGAATCCGAATGTAAAATATATATTGAAAGATAAATCAATGCAAACTTTAAATGCAGCCAAGACTAGCAACCTGGAAATTGAAAGAAACATGGAGGAATCCAGTATGATTCCCTCACCTTTAGCGCAATCCCATTTTAACGAGAGACCTAGGAATGATGTACCTCAAAATGAGGGTCCTCGGTAGGAACCTCCACCTGCCCAAACTTCAAGGATTGAAGAAAGGGAAAGTTCGGAAACACTCAAGTTGTTAATGAACATGAAAAACCAAATACTTTCCCTTAATCAAAAGGTGAATGGCATGCCGTTTTCTGCTGTTTCGAGGCCAAGACCTCCTTTCCCTCCTGCTCCTCCTCCTAGGCAACATATTGCTGAAGTGGATTGGTGTCACTTTTTCCAAGACTTCCATGACCCTGAGTATTGTTACTCGTATACACGTCACGTGGAATTGTCTAAAAATGGAAAAGCACCTCTACCTCCAGTAACAAACAAACTTTCTTCCACTTCCCAAAATGACCAAGTTAACATGGAAGACTCTATTCCCTGCGATGATGATCCTCTTGCTTTCGGAAGCTTTGCCGTAGAAACTAGGAGTCAGGCCCCTAAAACCACTCCGCAAGGGGTGGAAGAGGCCATAAGTGACCCCAAGGAAAATGAAAAGGGAAAACTTCCCGCGAATGGTAGATTACCTTCCCCTACAAGGAACAGGGTTCCCTGGACCCCAAACAAGGTAAACTTTCTTAATAATCCACCGCCCTGTTTCCTAACACCGATACCTTACAATATCGTTGAAGATCTAGCAAAGGTTCCCTCCCACATGGCATTATTAGATGCTCTTAGAACTCCCGCTCAATTTGAAAACCTTTCACGTGTTCTACAAGCACCACGTGTTCTACAAGCACCCCTTACCCCATGAATGAAACATAGACTAAGTTCACAACCCACGCCTCAAACAATACCACCGAAGGGATAAGGAACTTATTGAGAAGTTCTTATCTTTCAACATTCAAGCCATGCCTAGGGCCGCAAACCACGTAGCTGATACTTTGGCCTTGGCTGGTTCTTGTTTCACTTCGAATTTCGTAAGGTCTATTGAAGATATAAAAGTCCAAATTTTACATAGACCTGCGTTACCTGATAATGTCGATTCTTGGCAAGTTTTTGATACTGATGAGAAAATCTGTAGATTCCTTCAAAACAAGGAGGAATTCGAAGATTTACATATCAACCATGAGTTGGAAGAGGAAACTGGGAACGTAATCCAATTGAAGACAAATAAGATCCCCCCTGGTTTGTCAGTATTGGAATCCATGTTTGATTCCAATGATGCCACTACTTATGTACCCAGTATTGATGGCGAATCTGTTAGGAAGTTGCGAGAAGCCATACCTATTAACTTGGGAACTGAGAAAGATCCAAAACTGGTCTATATAGGTTTACAGTGTTCCCCTTCTGAGATCGCTCGATTCACGGAACTCTTGACAGAGTTCAAGGATGTTTCGCTTGGTCCTATCAAGACCTCAAGGTTTTCGATATGTAGGAGATAGTCCATGCCATACCCATAATCCCTGATTCGAAACCTTACAGACGGAGACAGAGAAAAAACAACCCTGCTTTGGAACAAACAATTAAAGCTGAATTGGACAAGATGGAAGCATCCGGGGTCATTTACCATGTCCGTTACTCACAATGGGTATCTAATTTGGTTCCTGTTAGGAAGAAAACTGGCGATATTCGTTTGTGTGTTGACTTTCAACATTTGAATAGAGTGTCCCTAAAAGACAACTACTCCGTCCCACCTATGGAAGAGATTCTCCAACAAGTCTCCGTGTCTCAAATGATGTCCCTTTTAGATGGTTTCTCAGGTTACAATCAGATAGCTCTTAATCCTTCTGATAGTCATAAAACCACCTTCACTACTCGTTGGGGCACATATTCATATAACAAGATGCCTTTTGGATTGATTAATGCTGGGAACACCTTTCAACGTGCCATGGCCATTGCTTTCAAAGGATTATTGGGTAAAATCATTGTTGTTTACTTCGACAACCTCACTGTCTTTTCCAAAGAACAGAGTAGTCATTTTGATCACCTTAGGTAGGTTCTCCTTAGATGTCATAGGTTTAGCATATCTTTAAATCCTAAGAAGACCATTTTCGGTGTTATGGAGGGAAAACTTTTGGGTCACATCGTCTCTCAAGAAGGTGTCAAAGTTGATCCTGGGAGAGTGGTAGCAATCAAAAAGCTGCCCTTACCTACCAATAAAAAGGAAATGCAATCTTTCTTTGGAAAGGTAAACTTCCTGCGATGCTTCATTCCTAATTTTGCTCAAGTAGTTAAACCTCTAAATCAGCTTATGAAGAAAGACATTCGGTTCAAATGGGACCCCCCTACCCGCCAGGCTTTTGAATCCATTAAGAAAGCCATTGATTTTTCCCCTCTATTAGTCAGTCATGATCCGTCTAAAGACTTTTTCATGTACACCAATTCATCAGAGGAGACAATTTCTGCAATCTTGTTGCAAAGGGATCATGAGGAAAATCTTAGGCCAATCGCCCTCGTGAGCCAAAATTTGAAGCCACACCAACTGAACTATTCTACACTGGAGAAACATGGTTATTCTTTGTATAAATCCTTGGAACAATTTTTACATTACATCCAAGGCCATAAAGTTCAGGTTTTTGTGCCTACCTCTCTCTTAGTCACTGCTTTGAATCAAATTGAATTGCATAGTAAGTTGTCCAAATGGATCATGTGCATGCAAGAGTATGACTTGGAAATTAAACCAACGAAAACCATAAGGGGGACAGGGCTGGCTGGATTGCTAACCCAATCCCATCCCTCGGTCATAGCTGAACCACCTCAAGTAGATGACTTAATTTCTTTCGAAGAACTGGTTAACGAAATTGAGTTAGCCTCACAACCATGGTACAGACCTGTCGTATATTTCCTGATCAATGGTGTGTGCCCACCGGAAATGGAGACTAAAGCCAAATGAACACTTCATTTACAAGTTGTCCGGTATGTTTTGCAAGGCCAAATCCTTTACCGAAGAAACCTTGATGAGGTTTTTTCATGATGCTTGACTCCCGATCAAGCCCAAATGGCACTTGAAAAATGCCATTTCGGGGTTTGTGGAGGTCACTTTTTAGCCAAAACCACTGCAACAAAAGTTCTACATGCAGGTTACTTTTGGCCTTCACTCCACAAAGATGCTCATTTACTTGTTCGAAAGTGCGAAGCTTGCCAACACTTCACTGGGAAACAAAAGTTAGTTGCCTTGCCTCTTAGGCCTATTGAAGTCCAAGTCCCTTTCGCAATATGGGGCAGGGACTTTATTGGGCCAATTTCACCACCTTCCGGCATTGGTCATGTATTCATCTTAACATCCACATACTACTTTACAAAGTGGGCTGAAGCAATCGCTCTTAGAAATGCTACGAGTCAATAGGTGGTAGAATTCGTTGAACGAAACATTTTATCCCGTTTTGGAACCCCTGCTGAGATATTAACTGATAATGGATCATCTTTCATGTCAGATGTCATGCTACACCTTGGTGTTACATATGGCATCCAACTTTTTCGATCTTCCACCTATTGCCCCCAAGGTAATGGTTTGGCTGAATCAATGAATAAAAATTCGATTCGGATCCTTAAGATGATAGTCAAGGATAACAAGCGTGATTGGCACACAAAGTTAAACTTTTCTTTATGGGCTGATCGTATAACTCCCAAGACAACAACATGTCAAAGTCCTTACACTCTGGTGTATGGAACTCCTGCTGTCCTGTCTGTTCACTTACAAATTCCAGCCTTGAGGTTGGCTATTGCTGAGGCAGAAGATGATTTCCAACCGTTACAACATCGTTTAGACACACTCGTCGAACTAGAAGAGGTAAGAAAGGATGCATTCCAACACCTCCAAAAGAAGCAAGACATTGTTAAATGTTCATTCGATAAAAGAGCCACAATGGTAAATTACAAAGTAGGAGATGATGTCTTATTATGGGACAAAGCACATGAGTCTCCATCCAAACATCACAAGTTTGATTCACTATGGTTGGGTCCTTACACAATCTACGAGGTCTTAGGGACAAATGCTTTCAGATTAAAAACCTTGGATGGCAAACCACTTCAATTCCTCGTGAATGGTCATCACCTGAAGTTCTTTTACTCCTGAGAGGCCTTGTCATCTTGTACATAAGTCACCATTTGTTCTTTGTTTTGTTTGTATCTATTCAACGTTATTGATTCTATTTCTTGTATGTATTTGTTTTTACCTTTTCATGCTTGTATATTTTCCCTTGGTTTCAACATTGAGTCGTTTTGCCCCTTGGTTTCATTCTTGAGCCCTTTTGCCTGTTTGGTTTCAACTATTGAGTCTTTTGTTTGTTTGGTTCCGATTTTGGAGTATAATCCCCTATTTGATTCTTCCACGGGTTTCGGTCTTTTTCATTTTAACGTCATAGGTTCCCTTCTTTTTGGTTTCTCTGGGGTCAATACGAAGAATACTGTCATTATTGTTGCGTGGTTGTTTGAGAAGACTGAACTCCTAGAATCCCTTTTATCATACTTGACATTTTGGGAAACTCTGTCTTAAAGTCATCTTAAATGGGAGTAAACTTGGTTTTTATTTCATCAAAGTCAGCAGGGAAGGTCTAAGGAGGTAGCATATCATTCTCTGGTGAAGATGAAAACCATGATGGCATGATGGCATGATGGCTTACATAGCTATGTGATTGCAACTGCACTTTACCTGACCACTTACAATCTGATTTCTCCAAGCAATGGTCGTTTTCCTAGAAAGTTCCATCACTTATGAGCACTTGATATTTCAGCGCCTACTGCCACAGGTTTTTTATATTTCTTTATTCCCTTGTTTGACTGGTTTACTTATTAGTTTTCCTCCGGTGGTCGTGATTTAAAAAAAAATAAAAAAATTCCCGTTTGCTTGTTTGTGTGTCGAGAATCGAAGGTATGCATGAGACTTTGTGTTGATCCAAGGTTCGCCTTAAGCCTCGATTCTCACAGTTAAGCCATAATCCGGGTGAGGGACCTGTGTCACTTGGGCCACATTGATCAACAAAACCCAGGTCATTATTCCTATTCTTATATCTTATGTGAATCTCAGTATAAATTCTGATGTATATCTTTACTGCACCACTTTCATTCTTTGGTTATCCCTAATGTGAAAAATGGTCCTTATACTACAGTTGAATTCCCCCCTCACCCACATCGGTCACTTTGAAAGTATAAATTTCCACCGAGCATTCTCGCCTGTCACGCAGGTGATCCCATTGTTCGACATGATTTGGAAGGCATCTCCCCTCCAGCGCCAAGAATTTTGACCCAAAAATCTGCTCTGGGCTCAACATGGTGTTTTACACAGTTAATTCTCCATAAACGCCCCTTGGTGCTATGGTTCCAGTCAAAGACAGTGGCGGGGGTCATAGTTACTATGGCCTCTGTCATTGAAAGAGTATCAATTGGTTGCCTTCATGGAGTAGTGGACCTTCCCATGATATTTCTTCCTCATGTCAAGGCTGTTCGGTTCAGGTTTCATGAGCTAAACACACACTTTACAAGAATTTTAACGTTGGTCCCCTTTGCCAATCACTAGGCGAGTCCGTTGGGGACGGGGTCCTTCTGCAAAGAATAAGATTAAATCTGGTCATGTTTCAAGGGATACAACACTTCCATGTGGTAGGAATGAGGAAAATCTTTTCAATGGGCTATCAAGAGCCTGATTCCGAGTCCGTATGACCCCATATGAGGGATGCAAATTCAATGTCACCCGAATGGCCAAAACCAATAGCTATAACTTCCTGGTCTGATTCTGTTCAGATTATGGTCTCAAAAGGAAAATCAAACCCAAACATGGTGTAGGGAAGTGTGATACCTTTCCAATGGTATATCCCATGCTTGGTTTCGACCCCCGGTTGGTAAGAACGAGCTTTCACAAGTTCATGACTACTTTAAGGAATCAAATTGGTTGCAGTGATTCATGAGTTAAAATTGGTGGGTAAAGAGTTATAAATCAGTGCTTTAACAATTCCACTCTATAATAGAATCAAAAACCTTCCCAACGACGTCTCATTTTCCTCATTCCGACCTCGGATGGCCCGCTTAGAGCTGTCACAAGTTGGTCAATGATTTCAGGCAAAGGGGGGTCCACCAGCTCTCATGGCAGGGTTTCATAATAGCTAAGATTGTCATCAATGATCCCAGAACAGAAATATATTTTCACCTTGCTGAAGTACTTGTCGATACCTTTCCAACGATACCTCATTTTCTTCGATTGGATATTGTATGGAAATTTGGCACCTTTCGCAAGATTGGGTGTCATGTGGGCCCACGAGCAAGTCAACGGTTTTAAGTGGCCACTGTTTCGGGACGAATTTGAAGACTGAGGTGGGATTATCTCAAGTTGGTGATGACATATTTCCGACACGCTTGTCAATACCTTTCAAACGACGTGCCCTGCGTCCGATTCCGACTCTGTCTCATCGGGCAACATTTTTGGGCTAAGTCAACAGTAGCAGGGTGAAAGTCAAAGTCAAAGTGAAACTTTGACTTGCACATTTTTCCAAGAAATATTAAAAAATTAATTGAAAATTTTATTAATTTTTTCTAGAAATTGGAAAATGTGGGAGAATTCACGTAGCCTCATGCAAATTTTGGGAAAAATTGGTTTTTTGTAAAATTGGAAAAAATCAAAACTCCCCCCTCTCCCCTCTCCCAAGCCATTTTGACAGTTTGGCCAAGGGGGGGGAGCTCTGCAACAAGAATTCATGGCAGCAGAGGGAGGTTTTTATGGTAGAAGTTGCAGATTTGCAGTGGACAACCAGCTTCCATGAAACAATATTCAAACAATTAACCACGTAATCCATCAATCCTATTTCCAAAAAACTGAAGAAAATTTTACTGGTTGTGTTGAGATCTTGCATGAAGAAATTGTATTTTTTCCTTCAAATTGGTGTTTATTTCCCTGTTTCAAGTGTGGTATTGGCTGCTAGTTCAGAGTTATTTGTTAGTTTTTGATTTCAGGAAGTTATGTGTGTGTAAAGGATGCAAAGGAGAGGGGATTCAAACCCCTCTTGGGCACCAGGCCCAAGCCTCCATGGCTCCTTTAAAATTTTAAATTCTTAGTTCTTTGCTGAAGATTGCGGGCCTGGGCATGTCACTGGGAAGCCTTGGGATTTGAACCCCAGTCCTCCCTCTTCTCCTTTGCCCAAAAAATCCCAGAGTTGCCCAGAAATATAAATGGTGGGTAGGGGGTTTGAACCCAAGACCTCACGTTCATTTTTATTGTCCAAAACCCACTTTGCCCAAATTAGTTTAGAAAATTAATTTTTTGGGGTGGCTGGCCACCCATCCACCACCCGGGAACCACCATCACCCCCTCCTCCCACAGTTCTACAACCCGACCTCACACAGCCATAGCCACCTCTCCACCGCCAAGTTTCTCCTCTCCTCCTTGTGCACGTGAGCTCCTCCCAACTCCACACATCCCCTCACCTCCGTTTCTACACCTCCTCTCCCCTGCGTGAAAACCACCTGCGCCCACCAAAAAACCCCTACCCTCACCTCAGAATCCTCCCACAACCTCCCTCGCGCACCCTCATCCTCCATTTCTGCAACTCGAGCTCCCCCCATTCCCCACTCTATGCACACCCTCACCTTCGTTCCCCCTTACCCCTCTTCCCCGATCCTTCTCCTTTTCCTCCCAAACACCATTTCCCATTCCCCTACTCGGCTCCCTCTCTTCCCCAAACCCCCACGTGGCCACCTCCCATTTCCCTCCTCCACGCTGTGCCCTTCCCATAGCTCTCCACCTCCACGCCCACTCCCTACCCCTCGCATGTAGCCCTAGCTCCACCATGTCTCCGCCCTTCCCCCTTTCTCTGCTCAGCCTGATGCACCCTCTTCCTAGCCACCAACCACCTCCTCCATACCTCGTGGGCTCCGTTTTCACTTCCGGCCAGGTCATATGGG
>JASDQU010010834.1:107553-118634 GCA_032191745.1 Picea mariana | reverse complement strand
CCTGAGCCTCTTCCTTTTCGCAAGTATCCTTCTTCCATCCAAGAAGCTTTAAGAACCTGAAAGCACTAGTGACGAGAAGTGGCTAATCCTTGCTTCTCTGAACTGCATGGGGCACTCTTCAACCTAACCACCCTGGTCTTCTAGGACTACTCTTCTTATACTGGTTGGCACAGTTCCGGGATGTGTTTGCCTAATTGGGATAACCTTCAAAACAGTGTGGTGGCCAAGGCATGTGATAAAAACAAAAAATTGACTAATAAAATACTTTTAAAGTCAACCTTTCGTCAATCCACCTTTTCACTCACGAACCAAAATTGAAGTTGTGAATACTTTCCCTTATATCATAGCTGTAACAACTTGTTACAAGGCTGTTTATCCACTTTTACAGCCCACTTTTGATTTAACAACCTTCCGGGATCACTTCCCAGGTCACCCCGGGGGGTATCAAGCCATTCTGGGCTTGTTTCCCTGTCTTGAAAGCTTCGAACAGCTTGCTGTTCGCAATTTACAGCCATTTAAAAGTACTTGGCTGTAGCTTTTAAGCCCCCTTTTCACCCTTGTTTCACACCCTTTTACTCAAGGAATTCATTGGTTGATTACCTAGGACACCGGTTTATCCCGGGGACCCATTCTGGGACAGTTTCCAACGCTGTAAGGAAGTGAACAACTCGTTGTCCGCTTTATTTAGTTCACTGTCCTAAAAATTAGTGAGCTCGTTTTCATCCCATTGTCCATAATTTTCACCCCCCAGGCCATTTTGGCCATCCAGGTTGTTAAGGAAGGATAACACCTAGGGTGGGTGGTCCTGAGAAAGGCTTCTTGTAAGTCTTTCACCTTTATTTTTCCCCTTCATTACCACCTCAGGCGAAGGACCACCTGAGGTGCGAGTAGTCTCTGCCTCGTGCCGAGCTATCAAAGAGGCCGTAACTAGCTTTACAACTAGATAGGTTGGATCTGTCCCAACGGACAGATTTTGCTTATAACACCCACCTTTTTCCGGCGACCATACTGGGGACTTGCAAACCTCTTTAGATTTGCTTGTATCCCAAGCTTGTACTAAAAATTGGACCCAAATTCTTTGTGGTCCTTTTCCTACTTGTTGACAAACTTTTGGCAAGGTCTTTCAGTGACCCTTTGGAATTTTCTTTGGTACTTGTTATAGTTCAGTTTCCTTGCAATTTCCATTGCACCTGGGAGTTAAAAATACCATCGATTTTTCCTTTCCTTTTACCTTTTCGGTCTTCAATTTTACTTGTTCGAATTCACGTGAGAAGTTATAAGTCTGTCATACCTTACCTTCCACTTCGAGAAAAAAAAACAAAAAAACAAAGCTTTGTTTTTAGTTGGGTTATTTTACATTGTGTTAGAAAGAGTATGATTGTCGTTGATACACCCTTGTACTCAAAGTACTTACTTATCCCCTTGCAAGCTGGCAAGGTGGAAGTATCCTCAGACTAGGGAAACAGTGTCCCCCAGGGTTACAAGAAGTCAAAGTTCGTGAAAGAAAACAAGTAGTGAGACACATACACCTGGGAAACCAGGAAAACTTGTTACCTCTGCAGTGCGAATTGAGTCACCCTCTTCCTCTTCTCTTATTCAAATCCCCTTACTAAAGAAAACTTTAGTTAATCCAACAACAATTACTAATTCTCAGGTTGTTTCTCCCATCGTTTCAACAACTGTTGTTATTCACCCCATAGTTGTCCCCATGGCAATGCCATGGCAACCCGACACTCCTTTTAGGTTGGCCAGACCTCTTCATGACATACCTGCGGATGCCCCAAATAGGCTTCCCAAGTTCAGTGGCACTGGTACTTTGAGTGCTGAAGAACATATACAAAACTTCTATGACGCATTAGCGCTTATGGACATAACAATTCCCGATGTCATCATTAAACTTTTTGTGAGAACCTTTGAGGGTGAAGCAGCGAGATGGTATCATTTGCTTCCTAATGATAGTATCCCATATTGGGACACTATGATTCAAGAATTTAAGAAACATTTCCAAGGGACGGATGATGTGGCTTCCCTGCTCAGGGATTTCACAACCATCTCCATCCATGAGGGTGAGAAAATACAAAATTTTAATCAATGCTTTACCTCGACCTTGAATAGGATCCCAACCGCTTCCCAACCATCTGGGAACAATTTGTTCGATTATTACATGACCGCTATGAATCCGAATGTAAAATATGTATTGAAAGATAAATCAACACAAACTTTAGATGTGACCAAGACTAGCGCCCTGGAAATTGAAAGAAACATTGAGGAATCCGGTATGATACCCTCACCTTTAGTGCAACCCCGTTTTAACGGGAGACCTAGGAATGATGTACCTCGAAATGAGGGTCCTCGGTATGAACCTCCACCTGGCCAAAATTCAAGGATTGAAGAAAGGGAATGTTCAGAAACACTCAAGTTGTTAATGAACATGAACAACCAAATACTTTCCCTTAATCGAAAGGTGAATGACATGCAGTTTTTTGCTATTCCGAGGCCAAGACCTCCTTTCCCTCCTGCTCCTCCTCCTAGGCAACATGCTGCTGAAGTGGATTGGTGTCACTTTTGCTAAGACTTCCATGACCCTGAGTATTGTTACTCGTATACACGTCACGTGGAATTGTCTAAAAAAGGAAAATCACCTCTACCTCCAGTAAAAAACAAACTTGCTTCCACTTCCCAAAATGACCAAGTTAACATGGAAGACTCTATTCTCTGCGATGACGATCCTCCTTCTTTCGAAAGATTTGCTGTAGAAACTAGGAGTCAGGCCCCTAAAACCACTCCGCAAGGGGTGGAAGAGGCCAAAAGCGACCCCAAGGACAATGAAAAGGGAAAACTTCCCACGAATGGTAGATTACCTTCCCCTACAAGGAACAGGGTTCCCTGGACTCCAAACAAGGTAAACTTGCCTAATAATCCACCGCCTTGTTTCCTAACACCGATACCTTACAACGTCATTGAAGATCTAGCGAAGGTTCCCGCCCACATGACATTATTAGATGCTCTTAGAACACCCGCTCAATTTGAAAACCTTTCACGTGTTCTACAAGCACCCCTTACCCCACGAATGAAACAGAGACTTCCTCTTTCCAAAGAGTCCACTTCTCAACCTAGGGAAGCATATGATGTTATTGATTTAGACCCTGGGGTTCCTCCTTTCTATATCTCAGTTGTGATTTTTGATTTTGTGCTCCTATACTATGTTGCTGACACATGAGCGAGGCACAATGTCATGCCTCTTTGAGTCATGAGAAGACTGGGTCTTGAATGCACAGGCCCATGTAAAGACCTGTTAGCTTTGGATTCTAGGACTGTAGAAACCATCGGTTACATTAAAGACTTACCCATTACTTACGACCAATCTCCAGAGGTGAGCATGCTCATAAATGTGATCGTAGCAGATATACCTGAAGCATATGGCATGCTTTTAGGGAGGGAGTGGTCCACCAAAGTAAAAAAGGGTCGTTACTTCATGGAGGAGACCCACTTCACCTTTCGTCATAAGGGTGTTGAAGTCGTCATTAGGAGGGAACCAAAGTACCGAGAGCAGGTAGTACTTGCTTCCTATAATACAAAACATGTGTCTTTTCAAGATACAGGTATGGGTACATATACTGTGTTATCTAAGGAATATGCACATGTCCCTCCTTCTGAGCTGGAATAAATGGTGTGGAGTATGTATTTTGACGGTGCTAAATCCAAGAATGGATCTAGGGCTGGGGTCCTTTTGTGTGATTCCAAGGGAAACACAATCCCTTTCTCTTTTCGGTTAGAATTCCCTAACACTAATAATATGGCTGAATATGAAGCCTTAGTTCAAGGCCCCCAAAAGGCCTTAGGCTTAGGAATACGCCATTTATTGGTGAGTGGGGATTCTGAATTAGTTGTGAATCAAATTAGAGGTAAATATGAAGTTCACAACCCATGCCTCAAACAATACCACCGAAGGGCTAAGGAACTTACTGAGAAATTCTTATCTTCAACATTCAAGCCGTGCCTAGGGCCGCAAACCACGTAGCTGATACTTTGGCCTTGGCTGGTTCTTGTTTCACTTCGGATTTCGTAAGGTCTATTGAAGATATAAAAGTCCAAATTTTACATAGACCTGCGTTACCTGATAATGCCGATTCTTGGCAAGTTTTTTATACTAATGAACAAATCTGTAGATTCCTTCAAAACAAGGAGGAATTCGAAGATTTACATATCAACCATGAGTTGGAAGAGGAAACTGGGAACACAATCCAATTGAAGAAAAATAAGATCCCCCCTGGTTTGTCAGTATTGGAATCCATGTTTGATTCCAATGATGCCACTACTTATGTATCCAGTATTGATAGCGAATCTATTAGGAAGGTGCGAGAAGCCATACCTATTAACCTGGGAACTGAGAAAGATCTAAAACTGGTCTATATAGGTTCACAATTTTCCCCTTCCGAGATCGCTCAATTCATGGAACTCTTGACAGAGTTCAAGGATGTTTTCGCTTGGTCCTATAAAGACCTCAAGGTTTTCGATATGCAGAAGATAGTCCATGCCATACCCATAATCCCTGATTCGAAACCTTACAGACAGAGACAGAGAAAAAACAACCCTACTTTGGAATAAACAATTAAAGATGAATTGGACAAGATGGAAGCATCCGGGGTCATTTACCATGTCCGTTACTCACAATGGGTATCTAATTTGGTTCCCGTTAGGAAGAAAACTGGCGATATTCGTTTGTGTGTCGAATTTCAACATTTGAATAGAGTGTCCCTAAAAGACAACTACCCCGTCCCACCTATGGAAGAGATTCTCCAATAAGTCTTCGTGTCTCAAATGATATCCATTTTAGATGGTTTCTCAGGTTACAATTAGATAGCCCTTAATCCTTTTGATAGTCATAAAACCACCTTCACTACTCGTTGGGGCACATATGCATATAACAATATGCCTTTTGGATTGATTAATGCTGGGAACACCTTTCAACCTGCCATGGCCATTGCTTTCAAAGGATTATTGGGTAAAATCATTGTTGTTTACTTCGACGACCTCACTGTCTTTTCCAAAGAATGGAGTAGTCATTTTGATCACCTTAGGCAGGTTCTCCATAGATGTCATAGGTTTGGCATATCTTTAAATCCTGAGAAGACCATTTTTGGTGTTATGGAGGGAAAACTTTTGGGGGACATTGTCTCTCGAGAAGGTGTCAAAGTTGATCCCGGGAGAGTGGTAGCAATCAAAAAGCTGCCCTTACCTACCAATAAAAAGGAAATGCAATATTTCTTTGGAAAGGTAAACTTCCTGCGACGCTTCATTTCTGATTTTGCTCAAGTAGTTAAACTTCTAAATCAACTTATGAAGAAAGACATTCGGTTCAAATGGGACCCCCTTACCTGCCAGGCTTTTGAATCCATTAAGCAAGCCATTTCTTTTGCCCCTCTGTTAGTCAGTCCCGTTCCCTCTAAAGACTTTGTCATGTACACTAATTCATCAGAGGAGACAATTTCTGCAATCTTGTTGCAAAGGGATCATGAGGAAAATCTTAGGCCAATCGGCTTCATGAGCCAAAATTTGAAGCCACACCAACTGAACTATTCTACACTGGAGAAACATGGTTATTCTTTGTATAAAGCCTTGGAACAATTTTGACATTACATCCAAGGCCATAAAGTTCAGGTTTTTATGCCTACCTCTCTCTTAGTCACTGCTTTGAATCAAACTGAATTGCATAGTAAGTGGTCCAAATGGATCATGCACATGGAAGAGTATGACTTGGAAATTAAACCAACGAAAACCATAAGGGGGACAGGGCTGGCTGGATTGCTAACCCAATCCCATCTCTCGGTCATAGTTGAACCACCTCAAGTAGATGACTTGATTGCTTTCAAAGAACTTGTTAACGAAATTGAGTTAGCCTCACAACCATGGTACGAACCTATCGTATATTTCCTGATCAATGGTGTGTGCCCACCGGACATGGAGACTAAATCCAAATGAACACTTCATTTACAAGTTGTCCGGTATGTTTTGCAAGGCCAAATCCTTTACCGAAGAAACCTTGATGGGGTTTTGTCACGATCCTTGACTCCTGATCAAGCCCAAATGGCACTTGAACAATGCCATTCTGGGGTTTGTGGAGGTCAATTTTCAGCCAAAACCACTGCAACAAAAGTTCTACATGCAGGTTACTTTTGGCCTTCACTCCACAAAGATGCTCATTTACTTGTTCGAAAGTGCGAAGCTTGCCAACGCTTCACTGGGAAACAAAAGTTAGCTGCCTTGCCTCTTAGGCCTATTGAATTCCAAGTCCCTTTCGCAAGATGGGGCATGGAATTTATTGGGTCGATTTCACCACCTTCCAGCGTTGGTCATGTATTCATCTTAACAACCACAAACTACTTTACAAAGTGGGCTGAAGCAATCACTCTTAGAAATGCTATGAGTCAACAGGTGGTAGAATTCGTTGAACGTAACATTTTATCCCGTTTTGGAACCCCTGCTGAGATATTAACTGATAATGGATCAGCTTTCATGTCGGATGTCATGCTACACCTTGGTGTTACATATGGCATCCAACTTTTTCGATCTTCCACCTATTACCCCCAAGGTAATGGTTTGGCTAAATCAACGAATAAAAATCTGATTCGGTTCCTTAAGAGGATAGTCAAGGATAACAAACATGATTGGCACACAAAGTTAAACTTTGCTTTATGGGCTGATCGTATAACTCCCAAGACAACAACAGGTCAAAGTCCTTACACTCTGGTGTATGGAACTCCTGCTGTCCTGCCTGTTCACTTACAAATTCCAGCCTTGAGGTTGGCTATTGTTGAGGCAGAAGATGGTTTACAGTTGTTACAACATCGTTTAGACACACTCATCGAACTAGAAGAGGTAAGAAAGGACACATTCCAACACCTCCAAAAGAAGCAAGACATTGTTAAACGTTCATTCGATAAAAGAGCCACAATGGTAAATTACAAAGTAGGAGATGATGTCTTATTATGGGACAAAGCACATGAGGCTCCATCCAAACATCACAAGTTTGATTCATTATGGTTGGGTCCTTACACAATCTACGAGGTCTTAGGGACAAATGCTTTCAGATTAAAAACCTTGGATGGCGAACCACTTCAATTCCCCGTGAATGGTCGTCACCTAAAGTTCTTCTACTCCTGAGAGGCCTCGTCATCTTGTACATAATTCACCATTTGTTCTTTTTTTTGTTTGTATCTATTCAACATTATTGATTCTCTTTCTTGTATGTATTTGTTGTTACCTTTTCATGCTTGTATATTTTCCCTTGGTTTCAACATTGAGCTGTTTTGCCCCTTGGTTTCAGTCTTGAGCCCTTTTGCCTGTTTGGTTTCAACTATTGAGTCTTTTGTTTGTTTGGTTCCGATTTTGGAGTATAATCCCCTCTTTGATTCTTCCATGGGTTTCAGTCTTTTTCATTTTAACGTCGTAGGTTGCCTTCTTTTTGGTTTGTCCGGGGTTTAATACGAAGGATACTGTCATTATTGTTACGTGGTTGCTTGAGAAGACTGAACTCCTAGAATCCCTTTTATCATACTTGATATTTTGGGAAACTCTATCTTAAAGTCATCTTAAATGGAAGTAAACCTGGTTGTTATTTCATCATAGTCAGCAGCGAAGGTCTAAGGAGGTAGCATATCATTCTCTGGTGAAGTTGTAAACCATGATGGCATGATGGATTACATAGCTATGTGATTGCAACTGCACTTTACTTGACCACTTACAATCTGATTTCTCCAAGCAATGGTTGTTTTCCTATAAATTTTCATCACTTATGAGCACTTGATATTTCAGCGCCTACTGCCACAGGTTTTTTATATTTACTTATTCCCTTGTTTGACTGGTTTGCTTGTTAGTTTTCCTCTGGTGGGTTGCTGATTTAAAAAAAAAAAAAAAAAANCGTGGGTTGCTGATTTAAAAAAAAAAAAAAAAAAAATCCTGTTTGCTTGTTTGTGTGTCAAGAATCGAAGGTATGTATGAGACTTTGTGTTGAGCCAAGGTTCGCCTTAAGCCTCGATTCTCATAGTTAAGCCATAATCTGGGTGAGGGAATTGTGTCACTTGGGCCACATTGCTCAACAAAACCCGGGTCATTATTCCCATTCTTCTATCTTATGTGAATCTCAGTATAAATTCTACTGTATATCTTTACTGCACCACTTTCATTCTTCGATTATCCCTAATGTGAAAAATGGTTCTTATACTACAGTTGAATTCCCCCCTCACCCACATCGGTCACTTTGAAAGTATAAATTTCCACCGAGTATTCCCGCCTGTCACACGGGTGATCCCATTGTTCAACATGCTTTGGAAGGAATTTCCCCTCCGGCGCCAAGAATGTTGACCCAAAAATCTGCTCTAGGCTCAACATGGTGTTTTACACAGTTAATTCTCCATAAACGCCCCTTGGTGCTATGGTTCCAGTCAAAGACAGTGGTGGGGGTCATAGTTACTATGGCCTCTGTCGTTGAAAGAGTATCAATTGGTTGCCTTCAGGGAGTAGTGGACATTCCCATGACATTTCTTCATCATTTCAAAGCTTTTTGATTCAGGTTTCATGAGCTAAACACACACTTTACAAGAATTTTAACGTTGGTCCCCTTTGTCCATCACTAGGCGGGTCCCTTGGGGACGGGGTCCTTATGCAAAGAATAAGATGAAATATGGTCATGTTTCAAGGGATACGACTTTTCCATGTGGTAGGAATGAGGACAAGATTTTCAACGAGCTATCACGAGCCTGATTCCGAGTCTATATGACCCCATACGAGGGACGCAAAGTCAATGTCACCCGAACGGCCAAAACCAATAGCTGTGACTTCCTAGTTTGATTCTGTACATATTATGGTCTCAAAAGGAAAATAAAACCTAGACATGGTGTAGGGAAGTGTGATACCTTTCCAACGGTATATCTCGTGCTTGGTTTCGACCCCCGGTTGGTAAGAACGAGCTTTCACAAGTTCATGACTACTTTCAGGCACCAAATTGGTTGCAATGCTTCATGAGTTAAAATTGGTGGGTAAAGTGTTATAAATTAGAGATTCAGAAATTCCACGATGTAATAGACTTAGACACCTTCCCAACGACATCTCATTTGCCTCATTCCGACCTCGGATGGCCCAGTTAGAGCTGTCACAAGTTGGTCAATGATTTCAAGCAAAGAGGGGTCCACCAGCTCTCATGGCAGGGTTTCATAATAGCTAAGACAGTCATCAATGAACCCAACACAAAAATCTATTTTCACCTCACCAAAGTACTTGTCGATACCTTTCCGACAATACCTCATTTTCCTTGATTGGATATTGTATGGCGATTTGGCACCTTTCGCAAGATTGGGTGTCATGTGGGCCCACCAACAAGTCAACAGTTTTAAGTGACCACTATTCCAGACCGAATTTGAAGGCTGAGGTGGGATTATCTCAAGTTGGTGATGACATATTCCCAACGATCTCGTCAAGACCTTTCCAATGATGTGCCCTGCATCCGATTCCGACTCCGTCTCATCGGGCAACATTTTTGGGCTAAGTCAACAACAACAGGGTCAAAGTCAAACTTTGACTTCCACATTTTTCCAAGAAATATTAAAAAATTAATTGAAAATTTGATTAAATTTTTCAGAAAATTGGAAAATGTGGGAGAAGTCACGTAGCCTTATGCAAATTTTGGGAAAAATTGGTTTTTTGTGAAATTGGAAAAAATCAAAACTCCCCCCTCTCCTCTCCCAAGCCATTTTGACAGTTTGGCCAAGGGGGGGAGACCTCTGCAACAAGAATTCATGGCAAAAGAGGGAGGTTTTTATGGCAGAAGTTGTAGCTCTACAGTGGGCAACCATATTCCATGCAACAATATTCAAACAATTAACCAGGTAATCCATCAATCCTATTTCCCAAAAACTGAGGAAAATTTTGCTGGTTGTGTTGAGATCCTGCATGAAGAAATTGGATTTTTTCCTTCAAATTGGTGTTTATTTGCCTGTTTCAAGTGTGGTATCGGCTGCTGGTTCAGAGTTATTTTTTAGTTGCTGATTTCAATAAGTTATGTGTGTGTAAATTATGCAAAGGAGAGGGGATTCAAACACCTCTTGGGCACCAGGCCCAAGCCTCCATGGCTTCTTTAAAATTTTAAATTCTTAGTTCTTTGCTGAAGATTGCAGGCCTGGGCATGTCACTGGGAAGCCCTAGGCTTTGAACCCCAGTCCTCCCTCTTCTCCTTTGCCCAAAAAATCCCAGAGTTGCTCAGAAATCCAAATGGTGGGCAGGGGGTTTGAACCCAAGACCTCACATTCGTTTTTATTGTCCAAAACCCACTTTGCCCAAAGTTTAGAAAATTAATTTTTGGGGGTGGTTGGCCACCCATCCACCACCCGGGCGCCACCACCACCCCCTCCTCCCATAGTTCTGCAACCCGGCCTCATGCAGCCATACCCACCTCTCCACCGCTGAGTTCCTCCTCTCCTCCCTGCGCATGCGAGCTCCTCCCAACTCCACGCATCCCCTCACCTCTGTTTCTCCACCTCCTCTCCCCCGCGTGCAAACCACCTGCGCCCACCAAAAAACCCTTACCCTCACCTCGGCCTCCTCCCATAGCCTCCCTCGCGCACCCTCATCCTCCATTTCTGCAACTCAATCTCCCCCCATTCCCCACTCTACGCGCGCCCTCACCGTCGTTCCCCCTTACCCCTCTTCCCCGACCCTTCTCCTTTTCTGCCTAGCCAATATTTCTCGTTCCCTTGCTCGGCTCCCTCTCTTCCCCAAACCCCCACGTGGCCACCTCCCATTTCCCTCCTCCACGTAGACCCCTCCATGCCGCGCCCTTCCCACAACTCTCCACCTCCACGCCCACTCCCTACCCCTCGCATGCAGCCCTAGCTCCACCACGCCTCCGCCCTTCCCCCTTTCTCCACTCAGCCCGATGCTCTCTCTTCCCAGCCACCAACCACCTCCTCCATACCCCGTGGGCTCCTTTTTCACTTCTGGCCAGGTCATATGGGCGACCAAGAGTAGACGATTGGAGGAGGAGTTTCAAATTGAATTTTAATTTTAATTTTGATTATAGTTTAAAT
>JASDQU010010834.1:73481-85345 GCA_032191745.1 Picea mariana | reverse complement strand
GAAGATTGCAGGACTGGGCATGTCACTGGGAAGTCTTGGGCTTTGAACCCAATCCTCCCCTTTCTCCTTTGCCCAAAAAACTCCCAAAGTTGCCCAGAAATTCAAATGGAGGGCAGGGGGGTTTAAACCTAGAACCTCCCGTCCATTTTATTGCCTAAAAACCCACTTCCTTAAAGTTTTGAATTTTAATTTTTTTTTGTGGTTGGCCACCCATCCACCACCCGGGCGCCACCACCGAGCTTCTCCTCTCCTCTCGTTGTTGCATGCAGCCCCACCCATTTTCCTTGTCCGCCTCCACACCCATACTCTCCTCCTCTCCCACGGCCTCCAGCTCCACGCTGCTCCCTTCTCCCTCACGCGGCCTCCTCCTCCATTTCCCATTCCCCTTCATGCCCGCTCGCACAACCTTCCCTCAACCTCTCACCCATTCCAAACACCATTTCCCATTCCCCCCTTCTTTCCTCCCTCTGCGTGCACACTCCCAAACCTCCACCGCCACGCTGCTCCCTTCTCCCTCGCGCAGCCTCCTCTCCCACAGCCACCACTCATCCCCCACCCCCCTCTTGGCCCTCACCTCCCACTCTGCACAGCTCTCTCCTCCATCTTCCTCGCATGTTTTCCCCTCCACGTAGACCCCTTGACCCTCTCCTCCTCCGCTCCCTCGTTCCCCAGCCACCAACCACCTCCTCCATACCCCGTGGGCTCCTTTTTCACTTTCGGCCTGGTCATATGGGCGGCCAAGGGCAGACGGGTGGGGGGTGGTTTCAAATTAATTTTAAATTTTAATTTTGATTATAGTTTAAAATCTTGTTTATTTTAATTTAAGTTTAATTTTATTGTTGTTTTTAATTTTATATTATATTAAATTTTGGATTATAGTTTAGTTATAAATATATATATTATATATTATATATATTCTATATATATTTGTAGTTAAAAATATTTTTTAAGATTTTATAATGTTTGATTAAAATATAAATTAAATTTAAAATGGGTTTTGAACTATATGTTAAAAATTTAAATCCCCCCCCCCAAAGGGTCATTGGCCTTTTTAATGCTATAACTTCGCCATACAGAGACGGATTTTCGCTTGTGAATAGTTGCAACAACCAGGGTGAAGTATAGAATACATCCATGACATTCAAATCAGAAAATCCAGCCCATATTTTCAGTGACATGTCCCAGAGTGACAGGAACTCATTCCTGGCCCAACAAGCATGCGCCGGAAAGAGACCTAATTGGGGTCCTCCGAGGTCAAATTGGGCCAGATGAAAAAAACCCATTTTAGCTACAGGTATGCAAGCCTGTAGCAGCCTGTTAATTCTGATGTCCAGCCCAGAATTGTGTCCCAACTTCCATTTTTTTTCTTGATCAGTCTCCTGGCTGGTTCCATCCGCATACCTTCCCATGGCCATATCTTACTCATCCAGAGTCGGATTTGCACCAAACGAAAGGCAGCGGAAAGATAGAAGACAGGGATACAGCATAGGCATAGTAAAGAACAGTTTTGTGATTATTTGGTATAAGAGAATAGCCTCTCAAGCTTCAGGTCCAAGGGGTCCCTTCACCAAAACAAGCCCAAATCGAAGCCATGCTTCGACCAGCTCACAGGGAAACTTATAGGCAGCAAAGGGGGGGTATAATTAGGTCTGAAAAGTGCATGAATAGCGGGCATTTTCTTACTTACAATGAACAAATCCCAAAGGCCCCTTGCCCTCCTAAGCAGCTCAACAAATTCCCCACACCTTGGGGCTTCATTCCGGTGAATCCGACAGCCATGGATGGCCGAGAATTGTCCTAAACCACCTCACATGCAGCTACAAAACATGACAGCAATGAAAGAGCCTTTGGGATGGCACAAATCCCTAGGCAAATGATGATGTTGCATATCAAGCTTTGTCATTTTATGAAAAATGACTTTTTGTAATATGAACTCTTGCATGATTTACTTTTTGGGATGTATTACTATGTAATTGAAGGGTCAAGTCAAATCTGATTTGATCCCCTTTTTTGATAAGGTTCCCTTTTAGGATAAGATGCTTTTAGGATAAGGTTACTTTATGTAAAAAGACAAAATCTCTTTAGGGTTGGTCCACTTGTCACTTTTCCAAAAGTGACAAGTGTCTTGTGACCTAACTATAAGCCTTCACCTCTCCTTTATAAATAAGAGGGTTGGCATTGTAAATGGGAGAATGAATATAGTAACAAAGCTCAGTTGAAATTTACAAGACTCTTTGTGTGTGTGATACTTGTTGAATTTTAGTTGTTGGATGTGTCACTTATTGGTTAAGGGTTGAGGGGTAGGGGTAAATGTTTGTTATGTTAGCTATATCCAGGAGGGATTGGTTAGCTAGGTGTTTGTTGTTGCTTCCTTGGGTTTAACCTTCTTACTTTCATCTTCTAACAACTTAGTTTAATTTGTTGAATGTGTTTTAGTGCAGATTTTCTGAAGTATTCAATTGTTTTCAGCCTTAGCTAGTGGTTGGGAGTCCTAGGGCCCCTTAGGAGAACCCTTAAATAGACCTCTTAGCTGGATGTCCATACTTGTTTGCCTTATCTTTTCATTCATGTATATTTCTGTTATGTTTTTTTACCATTAAGCTTACTGTCCCAAATAGGAAAATCGATCATTTTGGTCAATTTCCCCCCACAGGACAGCCATCTTAGTTGGTTGTTATATACTTCTTATGTGTAAATTTATGTTATGTTTATTTCATTTTTTCCATGCATAAATACTAAAATTTTGTTGTTTTCCTGCAAGGATACAACCGGTCACCCACTTTGCTTCTCTTAAGCGGTTGGGGACCACCTAGAGACCTGTTTGAGGCAAAGGAGACAGTAGGGAAGCGAAGAAAAACATACATTTCGATCGGTAAATCTACCCAATCACTCTCATATTCACTTTACTTATCACTTGCACTCACTCCAAAAATTTCTGATACACATACCAATGTTTATATGTTTGATTTGTGTAGATAGTTTGAATAGTTCACTTGTGAATTCATGTAAAAAATCTGATTAATACTTGTGTAGATAACCATCACACCTTTTATATTTCAAACACTAAATTTCCAATCCCCATACAAGGAGTTAGTTGGGGCTTTCATGCATATGGCGGCTTTGCCGCTCGCAAAGAGCCTCAACCCATTCCTTTGGGTTGAATGGTGTAATTGTCATTTTGTAATTATCTAATCTTGCTATATTTTCATTATATCACTTTTCACTCACTAATCTACAAGTGGTTTCCCCTAAAGGGGCCATGCAAAATCAGCAAGCTAAATATATGCAAAACGCGACAAAAAAAACTTGAAAACAATTCAGGGGTCCGCCCCATACACTGAAAACAAAAAATTATATTATTTAGATATTTACATATACATATTATCTAACCGTGACATATATGTCACCTATCTATTTACTTGTTTTATGTATATGTTTTTTAAATAGATTTCAAATTCAGTAACCAGGAGACACGCTTGTGAAAGCAAGACGTGACCTCGCCACATGGATGGCCTGGTATTTCAGTTTATGCAATTTCAATTTTGTAGGATATTAAGAGTCAAAGCTAGGGAGTCTTCATCAGGAGCCCCTCGGAAGTTGTCTAGTTAGTACAAGTCAAGTGGTCTTTTGTTTAGTACCACATGGTCAAGGAGTTGATTAGCTTAGCTCGGTTAGAATACTACTCTGCTTGGGTAAGCTCAGCAAAAACCCTCTTTAGGGGGGTCCTGAGCCTCTTCCTTTTTGCAGGTATCATTCTTCCATCCAAGCAGCTTTAAGAGCCCAAAAGCGCTAGTGACGAGAAGTGGCCAATCCCTACTTCTCTGAACTGCATAGGGCACTCTTCAACCTAACCACAATGGTTTGCTAGGACTACTCTTTTTATACTGGTTGGCACAGTTCCGGGATGTGTTTGCCTAATCGGGATAACCTTCAAAACAGTGTGGTGGCCAAGGCATGTGATAAAAACAAAAAATTGACTAATAAAATACTTTTAAAGTCAACCTTTCGTCAGTCCACCTTTTCACTCACAAACCAAAATTGAAGTTGTGAATATTTTCCCTTATATCATAGCTGTAACATCTTGTTACAAGGTTGTTCATCCACTTTTACAGCCCACTTTTGATTTAACAACCTTCCGGGATCACTTCCCGGGTCACCCCGAGGGGTATCAATCCATTTTGGGCTTGTTTCCCTATCTTGAAAGCTTCGAACAGCTTGTTGTTCACAATTTACAGACATTTAAAAGTACTTGGCTGTAGCTTTTAAGCCCCCTTTTCACCTTTGTTTCACACCCTTTTACTCAAGGCATTTATTGTTTGATTACCCAGGACACCGGTTTATCCCGGGGACCCATTCTAGGACAGTTTCCAACGCTTTAAGGAAGTGAACAGCTCGTTGTCTGCTTTATTTAGTTCGTTGTCCTAAAAATCAGCAAGCTCATTTTCATCCCATTATCCACAATTTTCACCCCCCATGCCATTTTGGCCATCCAGGAAGCTAAGGAAGGATAACACCCAGGGTGGGTGGTCCTGAGAAAGACTTCTTGTAAGTCTTTCACCTTTCTTTTTCCCCTTCATTACCGCCTCAGGCGAAAGACCACCTGAGGTGCGGGTAGTCTCTACCTCGTGCCGAGCTATCAATGAGGTTGTAACCAGCTTCACAGCTGGATAGGTCAGATCTGTCCCTACAGACAGATTTTGCTTATAACAATACCTTGCCAATGCCACACTAATATCTACAAATAACAACTTTCTCACATGCACATACCCTACCCCCCCTCTTAATCGTTATGCCTACTCGGGTTGTCCACCCTATGCATGTTCAATGTTAAGCTTCATCACATTCATGAGTAAATCTTTTGGTTCCAATGTTTAACAAAGAGAGTTCTATTCAAGAGATTTTTAGAGTGACATGGAGGACACCATATGAAATTCAAAGTTGGGTCATACTTCAACTATATTTTTCGCAGGTTTCTCATTCATGCTTGTTACATGACACTTGAAACATGCATGGGATAGTGATTACTTCAAATATGTATTTTTCTTTTTTAGATCTATTATTTTGGAAGAGTTTATATTTCTAGAATTATAGCATCTTTAGAAACTCGTTTCTTTTTTAGTCATCTAGTAATTTTTGAAGAGGGTATTCTTCCATTTTGGAATTTTTTGTTTTTAGAAAGTTTATATTTTTGGAAGTTTACTAGTTTGGCACATTGATTAGGTTCCTAGACACCCTATACCAAGGAGAGCATGCATGCAACTTTTGATGATGATCAAAGAACATTTATTTTTTAGGTTTCAATTTTTTAAAAGTGTTATAGATCAATGGGTCTAGGTAGTGATGGAGAAGAAAACCCAAAATTTCAAATGATTTCAAGAAAGTGAAAAATTAGATCCAAATTAGGGCATCTTGTCTAAAAATAGTTCAATCACTAGGTTGAAAGAGTTGTACTTGGAGCAATACAATGGGTCATGTTTCCTTGTGAGTGAAAGTGACAATGACTTGGTAGAGTAGCTGAAGAAATATGTGCAAAAAATTTTTGGTAAAGGGAATATTATCCACTGTGTTTATTTTCTAGGGGGGTCTCATCCAATCTGCATTTTCTAGATATTTTATAGTCTATTTTGAGCCATGTTACCTCCCTAGTTTCACCAGGCGTGACTAACTATGATCCGCAAAGATTGAACAAGGAACTTGTTCAAATTCGACGTTCAGAAGTCTATCTTGGCATTATGGCCCTTTCAAAATTTTATTCTTCTTCTTCCTTATGCATGTTCCATGCCCTCGTGGGGGAATTGTAATAAAATGAATTAGCATGAGGTATATTCTATGTAAAAGACTCATATCCCTAATACTTGGTCATCAATACATACTCTAGAGTGTTTTTTTTCACTTGTTAATTATATCTTGTTTTTTAGCGAATTATAATTTTCTAAGTTTTTCACTCACTTCCTCCAAACTTGGAGTGTGTGCTAATGGTTAGGCCTTAGTGTGTTAAGTTTGAGTCTAGTGTCTAATGTTGATCCGGATTATTTTCGGCATGAAATGAGAGTGGAGATATAATAAATAAATGCACAAAGATATCGCAAATATTCAATAATATAACAGAAATGTATCAAAGATGCAACCATAAACATAGATATACAGTAATACATGATTTCTATTAATGAAATAAATGTACAAAGACTGTAAAAATACAGAGTGAAAGACTCGCTAGAATGGTGGCAGCTTATCTCTGAGAAGAGATGTGACAGCTACTCACATTCCCAAGAAGATGATTACAATAGGGCTCTGAAGACCTTTTTACAATAAACAAGAATGTCAAAAACCCTAGACATCCCAAAACCTAACCCTAGGAAATGAAGCGCCAAAAGTCATGTGGGCTCTGTTTGGGTAAGTTAGTAAATCAACTTCCCGGGGTCGTAACTTTTCCATACGATCTTCATTTTAGGCGCATGATATCCCATTGGAAAGGTATCGTCGAGGAGATTCATTTTGGGGGAAATATCGAAGGAACTTCCATATTTCTCCCCATTTTCCCAAAAACGTCATTTAGGGCCTCAAAATAGCCCGAGAAGTTAAAAACTGCTAAAAATAGTAAATTACCAAAATTGCCAGAAAATTGTTTTGAGTCGGTTGGAAAAGGTGGGTGGCCACCGATATCCACCTGTATCAATCCTCCCTCCTTAGGAAGCAATGGTCTCCATTGCGTTGAGTGCCCGGGGGAGAGGGAAAAACATTTGTTGAATCTGAATCTTGGTGAGTTGTTTGCCTTGCTGGAGACGTCACGTTGCTCAGTTTGTGGAAGTTTGTCACAAACTTGTTGAGGCTGAGGTTGTTCAACAAGTCGAGCTACACGAGAGGACGATGTGCAGAAGGAATTGTTGCGCTTTGATGCAACCTTGTCGACCTGCTTCTGTTGGATAGAAGGTGCTTCGGGAGAGGTTGTAGTGGTTGTAGTGTCATTTTGTTCCCCTTTTGAACAGATTGTGAACAAGTTGAATTTTGTAGTATGAGATACTACCTTGTGACACTGTTTAGGTGGAACAATAGTCGGAACTACCTCTGGTATTTTGTAGATATGACCCCCTAGAGAAACAATGACACTGCGGGGTCGAGACTCATAAACATCATAGTGTCTCCACATATATGGCTAATCCAAGAGAACATCAAAGACATCTAGTGGGGAAACATCACATAATCCCTCATCCTTGAAGGGTTGGATGTCGTATGACAATCGGCACTGCTAGATGACACGAAGATCTCGTCCTTAGTGAAGCCACCCGATGTTGTATGGTTGTGGGTGTGGTGTTGTCAACAATCCCAACTGTTTGATGACATCTATTGAGATGAGGTTCTTCTGGCTTCCGCTATCAACAATAAAATGCAGTGGGGTCCCTTTCACCCACATATGTGAATGAAAAAGGTGATCCCCCTCTTCTGGATCGGTTGGTTCTTCTAGTTGAATTGTTGCAGTCGTGAAAATAGCAGTGGGATCTGCGTCGATGATCTGTCTTTTACCAGTATTTTCAGAATCAGATTTTGAATCAGGGTTCGGCTCCTTGTCTTTGATCTTGTCCACCAATGATTGTTTTGAGTGACATCCATTATTGTTGTTCCAGGGGATTTTGTGAAAATCGCACCATTTTCTGGTGTCCTTCTTTGTCTTCTTGTGACCCTTCTTTTCCTGTGGCTTGGACTGGTTTTCGGGAGACTATTTGTTAGGGTCGTCTTTGTCATACTTTGGTTGTTGCAAATTTGCAGACCCAAACTCCCGTTTGTTCCGGTGCTTAAATTTCTGCTCGATTTTAACATCATATTGATAAGCAGCACCGAGTGATGAGATGTCTAAAAAATCCATTTCAGTTTGGATGTATCTGTGTAGAGCCCCACGGTATTTCAGAACCAAATGTTGTTCAGAGTCTTTGATACCCAGCTTGTTACGCAAGGTATGGAAGGTATTGGTGAACTCTGGAATTTCTTGGCCCCTTTCTTGCCGCAGTGTGGTCCATCTCATGTATTGGTGCTCATAGTTGCCAACAGGGTAATATTGTTCCTTTACTGCATCCACAAAAAAATCCCAGGTGGGATCGGCCCCATATATTCCAGACTCCTCTGTGGAACTTTGCTCCCAATAACTTTCCCACCAATGTTTGACATGGGGGAGAGAATTAAGGAGTGCGAAGGTAATCTTTTCCCTGTCGAAAATATGGTGAACAGCGAAANTAATATTGTTCCTTTACTGCATCCACAAAAAAATCCCAGGTGGGATCGGCCCCATATATTCCAGACTCCTCTGTGGAACTTTGCTCCCAATAACTTTCCCACCAATGTTTGACATGGGGGAGAGAATTAAGGAGTGCGAAGGTAATCTTTTCCCTGTCGAAAAAATGGTGAACAGCGAAATAATCGTCTAGCATATTTAACCATTTGTCTAGGGCATCTGCATCTATCTAACCTCCAAATATGGTAATATCAAAATTAACCTGTACCTTGAAAGGATAGGTGCTTCCAAAGTGGTTGTTTGATGAAGATGTGTATGTTTCTAACGATAGGCATTGAAGGATGTGGGAAAAATTCTCCATCATTTCGTCCCTTTGTCGCGTGAGAGCTTGCTCAAGCAACAGATTTATAGGATCGTCTGGTTCGTCGTTTCTATTTTATTCTGCCATGGTGGGTTTCTTGGGCGTACGAGAGCGATTGTCTTCAAGAGAGAGAATTTGGAGACCCAACTTGATATAATTGGACCTCGTCGGGGACATGCACTGAAAAAACGATCAAGAGCAGCCTGCTCTGATACCACTGATCTGGATTATTTTCGGCACGAAATGAGAGTGGAGATATAATAAAGAAATGCACAGAGATATCGCAGATATTAAATAATATAACAGAAATGTATCAGAGATGCAACCATAAACACATATATACAGTAATACATGATTTCTATTAATGAAAGAAATGTACAGAAACTTTAAAAGCAGCTTATCTCTGAGAAGAGATGTGACGGCTACTCGCATTCGCAAGAAGATGATTACAATGAGGCTCTAAAGGACTTTTTACAATAAACAGGAATTCTAAAAACCCTAGACATCCAAAAACCTAACCCTAGGATATGAAGCGCCAAAAGTCATGTGAGCCCTGTTTGGGTAAGTTAGTACATCAACTTCCCGAGGTCGTAACTTTTGCATACGATCTTTGTTTTAGGCGCATGATAGCCCGTTGGAAAGGTATCATCGAGGAGATTCATTTTGGGGGAAATATTGAAGGAATTTTATATTGCTCCCCATTTTCCCAAAAATGTCGTTTAGGTCCTCAAAATGACCCTGGAAGTTAAAAACTACTAAAAATAGTAAATTACCAAAATTGCCAGAAAACCATTTTGAGCCAGTTGGAAAAGGTGGGTGGCCACCGATATCCACCTGGATCAAATGTATATTACCATGCTAATCATTTACCTAGAGTCTTATGGACATGCATTAGGTCCCTCTAGAATTGTTTAATGTTTTTTCTATCATTAATAAATTTCTCGTAAAATGGGATCTCCTTCTAAATTGATGTAATAATTAAAAAAGTGGTATTAGGGGGTGTTATATGCCTTGGGGAGTATCATTTTGTAACCCAAAATACCCCTTTTACCCATGTACCCCCTTTTCAAGAGAAATAATTGACTTATGCTCATCAAAAAACAATTTTACTCAAAAAAGGTGAATAAACGCAAATAAATCAGCTTTCCTATTTTTAAGGAAACATGTCGGGGACATGTTTTGACTTGTCTCCAATGTAACTCACCCTCTATGTTAGTCAGTGGMATTTAGTGTGAGTTTTGGATCAGTTAAGTGGTGAGATAAATTAGCTTGGTGATTATCCCAATGCATGGTGTGCCCCCACTCAAGAGAGGTGGTGCACTCTCCTTGAGGGTGTCAATCCCAAGGAGAGGCACAGCTCGCTCTTTCTATGTGGTGTCTTCTCATTCACTCTAGATTGTATGTAATATCCCCAGCCATGCTGGAATAGGATATTAAATTATTTTATGCAATTATATTGTTTTTGGTTGTCATGTTTCTACAAATATGTTACATTCATTATACTAGAAACATTTCATCAAACATATTGCAGGTTATAGAAGAGAATCATGGAATATTTTATTATGAATGAATACATGAATACAATAATTCAATGTTTGATATGGAAGTTGCACTACATCAATGAAAACACACAATAACAAGCCAAAATCTAGATGATGTCATAGTCACCACCAAAAAACCCCATGAATTTGCACCTCCAAAATGGTATCAAACCACATATGAAGCTCAGTTGAAGATCATGGATGGATCCTCCTCCTTGTCTATCTAGGTTAGATATTACACCATCGAAACTAAACTACAATGGAAGGGTTTTTTCAAAACCCTAATGAAAAGCTTGGCTCCAAGAGCACTCCAAAGAGATTGATCCAAAACATAATGCCAAAGTGAAGCACTACCCCTCCTTTTATCCTTCTTTCATGCCTTCTAGAAATTTACCCTTTTTTACTAAATCAAATATGACTTGTATTCCCCTTTTACATTCACTTTAAGATTAAAATTCATTTTAATAATATTTAAGTAACTTATTAATCTAAAATTACTTTATTTCCTTAATGTCACTTTAAAAATACAACATATCCTAACTAAGTGACATTAGATAACCCCTTTGACTCCCTTTTTCCTCCTGACAGGCCACGGAAGTCATTCCCACTACAGAACAAGGGAATCCAAAAATGGGGACATGGCAAATCCTCCCTTCCCAAAGATTGCATGTCCTTAAGCAATGCCATCACACCCATAGGAAAAACAAATTGAACCAAGCTGGAACTAATAATGATCCACGTGTCCCAAGACAATCTGAAATATGTGGAGCAACTAACGCCCACAATATTGTCCCGCAATGTGCTAATACCAGGGGCCTCCTGAAAGTGACAGTTGGTTCTCCCATCTGTACTAGCTTCCAAACTATCAACCAATAAAATCCCAAGGTCCCATGCTATCACCAGAAAGGACTCATCATGTTGACGTTACACCACGTTAATCATAAACATCTTATCCTCCTACCTAGACTACATCCTCCACTCCTACATCCACAAGTTGTAATGCCTCAAAGAATCGTCCCCATTATCGAGGATCATTTATTCCCAATGTATCTCAATAAATTCAACCAAACCAACTCTAAAATAAGACATCTTGGAAAAGTCTATGTGGTCACAAATTGATAGAGCATCAATGACACCTAACCTCCACGTATCAAAAAGTAAATCCCTAATACTCTGGCACCCCCATCCTACTGCAATCATCCAGGAATCATTTGGAAAATCTCTCAACATATCTTCCGCAAAGTCTCTCCATGTGAACTTCTCTTAGACCGACCTATAAGTGGTAAAGTCACCAAGGTCCCAAAATAACCTATAGGATGTGAAGCACCCTCTACTCATAGCCCTAATATTTGATGTGCTAACACGAGAATCCATCTGACTGTTCGGATAAATTAGCCAATCAAAAGCTTCAAAAACTCGTTCAACTCTTCAGAAGACCACTCCTCCAAGAAGCCAATCCTAAGTATTCCAAGAGTAAATCTCGGGAAGTGAAAACTAGCCATCTCATATGTATCGGTTGTTGAGATGTCAAACACTGCAGTCCCTCCTATCATAATTGTCTGACCACCATGTTCATACTACGATCTCCTCTCTTGAACCCCCAAACTAAAATCCCTAAAAGGACTGAACTCATTATCTTGGATCATGTCTCACCAAGGAATCTCAGTGATGTCGAAGCCTATCAGTCCACAGATAAACTTGATCATAGGTATCATGAGGGAAAATATACCTTTTCATA
>JASDQU010010834.1:42610-64906 GCA_032191745.1 Picea mariana | reverse complement strand
CCACCATGTTCATACTACGATCTCCTCTCTTGAACCCCCAAACTAAAATCCCTAAAAGGACTGAACTCATTATCTTGGATCATGTCTCACCAAGGAATCTCAGTGATGTCGAAGCCTATCAGTCCACAGATAAACTTGATCATAGGTATCATGAGGGAAAATATACCTTTTCATAGAGAACAAGGCTCAACAACTCCTCTCACAACATCCCCACAATGATACAGACCAATCGTTGTCAGAACCCTGTCAATCACCCTCATCATCTGAAGCAATTTATCACTCCGATGAATGTTAGGATCCTACCACTAAATTGGAAGTCCACCACTCTCAATGCATGTTCAAATGTTCATGAACTGATCCAACAAAGTATGGATCTCCTCCTGTGCACTTTACGCATATCTCATTGATGAAAATATCGTGTTGGAATTGATGTCAACATGAAGACAAGAAGCACCATAGTGGAGTATGAAATGGAACTATAGTAAAAGTTACAGGAATACTGAGTTACAAGTCGGAATACAAGGGATCACCTACCTAGTCGAATGCTTTGAATGGTTATAACTTTGTCTCTTTGGATGACAAAAACTCTCGGCCACTCAAACCGCCAGTTGAGTCAGAAAGGAAATGGGTCAATTCGAGTCGAATAAGGATGAGTCGAGAAGACGTGAAAAGTCAGGTCGAAGACAACGCAAGTCGACCAAGTCAAAATGACTCAAGTCGAATTTATCCAAGTTGAAATTCATCCAATTCGAATTCATCCAAGTCGAAATTTATTCAAGGGAAATGGGTCAAGTCGAGCCAGATAAGGATGAGTCGGGAAGACGTGGAAAGTCAGGTCGGAGACAACGTAAGTCGACCAAGTCGAAATGACTCAAGTCAAATTTCTCCAAGTCAAAATTTATCCAAGGAAAATGGGTCAAGTCGAGTCGGATAAGGATGAGTCGGGAAGAAGCGAAAAGTCGAGTCAGAGACAATGCAAATCGACCAAGTCGAAATTACTCAAGTCGAATTTATACAAGTCGAAATTCATCCAAGTCGAAATTCATCCAATTCAAAATTCATCCAAGTCGAAATGTTATCATGGACGATTCGACCGAGGGATGTTTGTCGGTCGAAAGGGGGAAGGAAATTAGACCAAAAGGGAAGCCAAGTCTAATTTTTTTAGTGACCAGCAGCTGGAAGGAATGTTTGAGGGAGAATTTACTCACCAGCAATGTCAGAAAGGATGAAAATGAAAGAATGAGACAATTTCAATTACTACGTTGGTCGATTCGAGTTGTCCTGGTGATTGTATATTCTATTGAGACAGGATCATGATGAACAGAACGAATAATGGTGAGTTTCCCTCTTGAATACTTTCTCATGTACTATCATTTCATAGTGTAGTCGAAGGGAAATTTGTTGATGCAGCGCCGAGAACCTTTGAGTCTGTCAGATCAACACGGTAGTCGATATTTCATAGCAATTTTTGGTCATCATTCTTACGAGGCCGAAGTTAGACGACTCTTCAAATCCAAACAAATTACAGCAGCCACCAATGGTTAGATCCACTCAGGAAGTCAATTGTTGAATAAATTGTCTTTGATATCAAAGGTTAGTAAGTGATCAAATATATCTCAAAGGTTACTAAGTGATTAAATATAAATGTGACTTTGGTATCACTTTAATAAATATGAAAGTGGAAATGTACGCAAAAATGGAAATGAAAGTGGATTAAATATAAATATGAATTTAATAAATATCAAAAAGTTGAAAATTTAGGTGGAAGTGGAGCTTACATAAAAGAGGAGTAAATATGAAAGTGGAATAAAGAAAAAGGTAAAAGTGAAATTGGATTAGAGAAAAAGATAAAAGTGAAATTGGATTAAAGAAAAAGGGTAAAAGTGAAAATGCACATGGTATTTTTAAACCATGGTGGTATTTACCCATGGTAAGTAAAAAGTGAATTAAAAATTAAAAAATGGRGAAAAATCAATTWTWATTTAAAAAGGTCGTGACTTTTCAAAAAGAATATGACTTTTCATATAAAGATTATTGAAAAGTTGCAATGACTTATTATATTGAAAAGACACATACTTATAATGAATACATACATTCCTATATTGAAGAGGTGCAATTGTTCAGTTGTACATGACCATTGGAAGACTATATAAACGGATTTTTTTGTTGAAAGAAGGTGTGTCTCTAAAATCTGAAGATCAATAACAGAGTAAGAGGCCAAGAAAGTAAATGAAGATATGCAGCAAAATCCAAAGAAGATTATGAAGATTTGAAGATGAAAGTACTTATCATAAAAAGGGATTATGAGTGGTGCTAGGGCAGTTTGGAGCCTGCAAAGGAGGTTGTAGCCTCCTTCCAATTGAAGTTGGTAAACCAAGGTGTTGCATAATCTTTTCAATTGTAGCTGAAGAAACTAGGGAATCTGTGTTTCCTTCTAGTAGGTGTTGGTAAAATCTAGGGGGTCGTGGCATCCTTCTAGTTGGTGATAGTAAAACAAGGAATAGGTGTTTCCCTTTGAGTTGGAGCTCATAAATTAAACGTAATCTTTATTGAAAATAAAAAGTATAGTTGTTATTGTTCCCGAGTTGGTTTTTCCATGTCAAAATTTTGTATACTGTACATTTTTGTTGATCATTTATGTTGATTTGATAAAATTAATAATCAGGTGGTTTTAGATTGTTGAAAAATGATAATATTGATTCACACCCCCCCCCCTGTCTCAGTATTAAACAATACTCCAACATTCACATGGTCCAATTGAAATACCTCTGACATGGTCGCAATGCCACCTGTCTCATCCAATTGACTTAGGTGGAACTCCCATGCCATGGTGTATATAATGAGGGCATCAAATAACAACAATAGATGCCTCTTCCACTTCCTGCAACACTGGATAGTGACTAGTTCGCCAGTAAATCCCAAGGGTATGACCAAGAGATCATAATGAAGTCTGGAAACAGAGTTGTGACTATCCTGCTCCCTAACCCTCATTTGTTGACATCCAAGATGAATATTGGTCATTGAGGTATATGCTACTCCCTGAGGTTCACCCATCTACTCATCGATCCTGGGCAACCACAACTCAATGGTATCCATGAGGACTCTATCGAGAAGTCTCCCTGACAAAAACACCCCACAACTCCATTATACACTATCGTGTACCAATGAATATCCCTACATACTCGTGCCTATCACTGAGTCGTCATGTACCATCATGTATCCTATAGGTGCCAATGTATCCATCACTCCACCGATGTCACCTAAACCTGTATCCTAGAGCATGTCCATGTATGTCATATATCTATCCACCCAATCCATGGATGCATATAATTCCTTACACCCTGGTCTGCAAACAATGTGCTTAACTATCTCCTTTGGAGCTAAGACTTGAGCCTTTAGTGGGCTCTCCAACAAAAGCATCTCATAATCCCCACAATGAAAAATATGTGCATGGTCAAAACCCTCAACGTCAAACCTCTCCTCAAGCACCTACAACTTTGAATGCACCTCATGCGGGATCATCACAAGAAGCTCGTCCCTCGAATATTGAATGTCACTCACACCCTCATGTGTCATGATTGCTAAGGATGATGGAGTCTATGTTGTTGTCAATGATGAAGAGCATGCCAAACTCAGTTGGTAAAAAATATCATGAACCTTTGTTTCCTTGTCTTCATCGAACTTAAGAGCAAGGTCCCTATCCATGAAAAGCTGCAAATAATTGGATTCCATCTACTCTAGTGCCTCTTTGATGATATGCAATTGTGTACTAGTGAATCAATTTGTTATTCCCTTTTGCCTCCCCTCCGACTGGGTTTTCCACATAAGGTTTTCAATCAATTTAAGAGCATTATCTGCCTTCATCAACACCTGCACAATTTGTTCCTCTGTGACCAATAGTCGGTTCTCCAAATCACGCAATGTTATTTCATCAACATGACATGGGTTGTCACACAAGGGACCAATTGACTCATTATATGATGTCGTGCAATGTGGAATACCCTCCTCATACAAGTTTTTTTATCTTCTCTTGTCCCCAGCTAAATCATCCCCTTCATTGTCATCCTCCACACATAGATCCTAATCTTTGTCATATTCTAGTACAATCATGTCTTCATCATCATACATTTCATAAACAGGATGGGGTGTCGAATTCCTTCTTGAACCATCCTCATCATCAGCATCATACATAGGGAGAGATGTTGAATCCTTAACATCGACTAATTGGAACATCTTCTCATAGTCATCATAAGTAGGACAAGATGTTGTATCCTCATCTTCTCCATCTAGAACACTAGTGTCATCGGCCTCATTGGTTAGTTCTAATGATGTATCATAGGTTGTTGTTTGGTCTTTTTCTATGCACTCCTTCATGCTCATACTTCTTTAATTACTGACCTGTGCTTTTAAAATAATCCTCGTTCAAATCCTAGGGCCAACTTTTGTACCATAGAGTGTAAAAGCTTTTAAAGGGAAAATTTGCATGGATTTCTTCACTCAATGTTAGATACTTCTAATAGTAAGGCATGTATTTGTTTTCCGCTAKCATTCTCTTGGCTTGTTGAATAATWTGCCTAGTTTTATCTRTGTATTGCAGAGTTGTCTTTATTCCCTTATCCATGGAATGCACCGTTGTTTTTCCCCAATGGTTTGTTATTCAATTTATGTGYTTCTAGCTATGTGTTTTTGTCAAATACTTGCATTACATGTGTTATTAAGTKGACTGGATACTTTYAACAAATAGTTTTGCAGGTATTCCTAGAAAGAGATATTTCAGCATACATCCAATGTACTCATGGGATAGAAGAATCGSTCTGGCATCTTTACTATGGATGAAAAATACATCAACACAACACAATTTCTAGTGGTTGCTATAGCAACTAYAAAACTGTAATAAACAAATACAATAACAATCTGAACTTGGAAATGATGTCAATATCCCTTCAAGAGTTGTTGTTTATTGCTGACGAACCCTCAAACTGTAGGCTGCCTTCTCCAATGCTTATTGTCTCTACAGATAAGGCCCTCGACCCTCTYTAAATCCTCATTGTTCAAACCCTAGAGCATGTGGTTGAGCTAGGCGGCCTGCAATGAATCCMTGGGGCCTCTCCTCTTCCTAGCGGACCTACAAATGGTGGCTAGGCTCCTCATAAGACCCTCGATACTCAAAAAAATGGGGCAACAAACCTCTTCTAGCTCACGTGGTTCCTCCAAAGGCCACATGACCCCGATCTAGTGCCCATGGCACTCTAACCTCATTGTTTGGTACTTGGGAAAGGGTTTCATCCCTTTAAACCCTCCGTTAATCTTCTCTAGCACCACAGGTCCTCCTAAAATTCTCCACGGATGTCATAAGACTCCTTGATCTTCCAAGCGATAAATAATCCTGCAAGAACAAGGGAAAATCAGATATCCCTAGTAAGAGGCAACACGACCTCCAATTGAAAAACGTGGTTTCAGCAAATAAATCAGCCTCCTCGCACTAAAATATGGTTCTCTACAAAAGAATGGTTCATCCTGTAAAAGAGACTCACGACCTCCTCTATACCTCGTTTCTCAGCACAAAAGGGGACGGATTGTCCCTCCAAGCTTTTGTGGCACAAAACCAAGGGCTCATGTCCCTTCTCTTTCCCCTCATGGCCTGTATTATACCCCCGTAGCTTTACAAAGGGGGTTGTGGCCTCCCTTTGATGCCTCGGCCTACTCTCCTGGGCTCCCCAAAGACCACCTGCGGCCTCTATCTGTCCTCACGTTCTGCTCCACCACATCCACAGCCTCCTTAATCTCACGGCCAGCAAATAAACGGGAAACGGCTCCCACAAGAGACCTTGTGGCCTCTCTAAGTGCCACAGATCCCCTTCGTCTTGCTACAGCAAACTCTAAGTCACGGCCCCTCCAGTCCCTCCAGCCTACTTAAGAGCCTCGCGGCCTACCAAAATCCAAATCGTGGCCTCCTTTACCCCTAGTCCTGCAAAACTCGGCCTCCAAGGAAGCCACACGAACCTCTCAACAAGTCGATGCACCTTAATTGGAGACAAGTAACAAGATGAAACTTCAGTGGGAATCCAAGATGGACCCCCATCAGATCTGGTCTCTACCACAAAGAAATTGTTCGCCTTAGGCTAGCAAGATCTCCATCTCTAATACCACTATAATATTTAGCTAGGCCGGACTAGGATATTAAATTATTTTATGCAATTATATTGTTTATGGATGTCATGTTTCTACAAATACTTTGCATTCATTATACTAGAAACATTTCTTCAAATATATTGCAGGCAATAGAAGAGAATCATAGATTATTTTATTATGAATGAAGATCTGAATACAATAATCCAATGGTTTCTATGGTAGTTGCACTACATCAATGAAAACACACAATAACAAGTCAAAACCTGGATGATGTCATAGTCACCACCAGAGAACCCCACAAATATGCACCTCCAAACTGATATCAAACCATTGATGAAGCTTAGTTTAAGATCCTGGATGGATCATCCTCCTTCTCTAGCTAGGGTGGATATTGCACCATCGAAACTAAACTGCAATGGAAGGGTTTTTCAAAACCCTAAAGAAAACCTTGGCTCCAAGAGCACTCCAAAGAGATCAATCCAAAACATAATGTCAAAGTAAAGCGCTACCCCTTCTTGTATCATTATTTCATACCTTCTAGAACTTTCCCCTTTGACTAAATCAAATATGACCCTTATTCCCCTTTTACTTTCACTTTAAGATTAAAAGTCACTTTAATAATGTTTAAGTAACTTATTAATCTAAAGTTGTTTTATTTCCTTAATGTCACTTTAAAAACATAACATCTTCTAACTAAGTGACATTAGATAACCCTTTTGACTCCATTTTTCCTCCTGGCAGGCCATAGAAGTCACACTACAGAACAGGGGAATCCAAAAATGGGGACATGACATTGTACTTGTGGCAACTTGTCTTGAGTTTGTCGGAGTGGTGGCAGTCATTCCCATTATACTTGTCTTGTTCTCTCATTGGGAAGTGTGCCCTCCCTCCTTGGGAAATGTGTCATCTCTCCCTATTTAAGAAAGCACTCTCCTCTCTTGTGGGTTAATGAGAGTTTTGGCTTGGCTTGGCTTGGCATTGTACTTTGTATTGTTATACTATTTTGGAATAAAGAAGACTTTGGAGGTTAAGAAGGTAGCTAGCATTGTTTGTGTGGATGTTTGATGTTTAGCATTTCATATATGAGGTAATCTTAGTTTGGTTTATTGCATTCTAATTTGTTAATTTGGCCTTTGAAGGGGTGTTGTCACCCAATAGGATAGAATCTATTAATATAGGTTGATTCTTAGATTTTATTGTTCATTTACATTAGCGGCCTAAGACTTGCATGTTTATTTCGGCTAATGATCATGCTATCTAAGTTTCTCTTGTAGGTGGCACCAAATTTAAAAGTTTTTGTGTAAGTTTTCTAACCTTTACAGGTCCTCATCTTTGGAGAAGTGGTTGGACTAGTTTGTACCTTCCACAAGCTCAGAATATTTCGATAACGTAATCCCTCGGCTTGTCACCAGAAGACTCCATAGCCCAAGGATTCCACTTATCAAGCTTCTCTCTCTCTCTCCTTCAGAAAAAATCTAAATATTTTCTTGTTACTTTAATTTGGCATGCATAAGTAGGTATTTATTTTAATTGTACATCAAAAGTATATTTTACTTTTGCATGCATGCATGCTAGATCTAGTTTGAAATTACAAGTTTTCATTAATCCAAGTAAATCTAGCATAGGAAAGTTTCTTTTAGCAAGTATTTTAATAGTAAAATTTCAAGGCTAGAAGTTAGATTCATTTTTAAGAGCTTCAAATCACCTATTTGGAAATCTTAGTGTCTTATGTTTGTTTTCCCGAACACCAAACAAAAGCCACTAAGAAAGCTACCATTATGCTTGCTTTCTTGGTTGATTTTATTAACGTTTCTTAAGCTTTCACGTAGTAAAATTTTGTGCAAATTCTAACACTTTTTGCAGGCTATCCCAAATCACTTTTGAACTTCTTTCTACTATATTAACTTGTTGGTTTTGCAAGTTTAACGAACAACCAAGGGGAAACTCTACTTGATTTTCGAGGATCCAAAGCATCTCAGACCACACAAGGCACCCAACCTTCTTCCAATATCATTTTCCTTTCTATTTGTATTTTGTATGGTCTTAAATCTATAAGAGACCATCAAACATTCTTCCAAAAGATTTTAACTTGAAAGAAGTGGTGGGATAACCCACTAGGCCTCGCATCCCCCTCCCCCGGGGGGATTGTCTCCCTTTTTGCACTTTGTCTTTTGCCTATATTCCTTTTTATTGTCGCAAGATAAAATAAACCCAAGCACTGCAAAACATTTACTTTATTAGATTAATTAGCTTAGTTTCATTTTCAGTCTTTCATTTTTGCAAAGTAATGAACCTTCCCCTGTCATTTCCCTGATATGCTCTCGGCCTCGCCAGCTTGCTAGATCTTGGCATGAACCAGAGAGGGATTTGATTCGTGTGAAGTAGTTTTAACTAGGGAAAACCTTCTATTACTATTGCTTGATACGAGATCATATTGGTGGATTGACTTGTGAATTTAGGGGGATACTTTGGGATTCGCTCTCTCCTCGTTGGAACTCCTTGCAATCCTGCTTCTACCCATTTGAGGAGTAGTGGTGAAAGGAAACAAACATTAGTTTAGATTTCATTTTCCCACTTACAATATCCAACATGCACTCGTGAGTGGACTTGCATTATCGATCCATCTCATTGAATTAACCCACTAATTCAACCATTGATCTTTAATTAATAAAACTTACCAAGAACATTGCAACACATTTCGCGGCAATACATACATTGGCATTGGTCTACAATATTTACTTTTTTGTTTATCAGCATTTACTTTCAAGTACTTTCAATTGCTTGTTATCATTTATCTTGAAGTATTTGATTTACTTAATATCTCTTGCATAAGCAATCTTTATTTGTGTCATTATATGATGCTAGATTAGTTGTATTTGATGTACTTAATATCTCTTGCATAAGCAATCTTATTTGTGTCATTATATGATGCTAGATTAGTTGTATTTGATTTCAGTTTCATTTAACTCCTAGATTTGTATTGTATTTAGCTTAATCAAGCCTTAAATTCTTTTATTAGGGACTACCCCCCTTAGCTTCGCTAGGAGTTAGCCTAGACAGACGAGTTGAGTGTCAAGGGACAGCTACCCGACTCGAGACAGGCCACACCCAGTGGATTGAAGATTTATTCCACGTGACCCGAGGTATGGATTAGTCAGCAACAAATCAAAAAGAGGGTGCCCCACTTGAGGGATATTAATAGCACTTGCAGTTTATTCTTGGTTGGAAGAGAGCACTTAACCTTGGAGTTTCTATTTTCAAATCTTATCTTATCTAATGTGTTTTTTCAAAAAGACATGTTGCATGTCAAGACAGAAAGAGTGTTTTTTTGAGATCTTATTTTGAGAAAGTTGTATCTATCCTAAGCAAAAGGATTGAATATTTCGTCCACGTGAACTGAGGTGTGGATTAGACGGCAACAAGCCAAAAAGAGGGTGCCCCACTTGAGGGACATTAATAGCACTTGCAATTTATTCTTAGTTGGAAGAGAGCACTTAACCTTCAAATTTCTGTTTTCAAATCTTATATTATCTAATATGCTTTTTCAAAAAAAAAAACAAGATGTTGCATGTCAAAATAAAAAGAGTGCTTTTTTGAGGTCTTATTTTGAGAAAGTTGTATCTATCCTAAGCAAAAGGAGAGTGCTCCCTCTTGGAGTGTATTTTGTCTTATCCATCGTGCATGCAATGCATTCTCAACAAGAAGGCACCCCAATTGAGGCTAATCTATTCTTGCAAAGTTAGTGCACCCTCCTTATGGACATTCATGGCACATATTCCAATGTTGTTTTCTTTTATTTCAAACCAAGTGGGTGCACCTAACTTGGGGAGTTTAATATCAATAGGATTCAATTATCATTCTTGCCAAATTTCTCTTATGTCTTCATACATTCATACAACAATTGCAATGCTTTTCAAAAATTAATAACAATTGACCTAGCTTTTGTTGATGTTTGGACAACATCGAGAAGACATTCTCTTAGATTAATAATTAATAATATAATTATTGATTATTAAATACTATATACAATAAGTAAATGATAATAATAAATAGTTATTGAGTATCCAAGGGACGCATCCTTTCATGGATGGTCACCATATGTTCCCTATATATGGAACACTCATCATTGTAATAATATATCGATCATATCTCATATGAAGAAAAAAAACAACATGGTATCAAAGCGGGACTGGGTTCGAATCCTTCACAGGAGGGCCCAGGAAAATGAGAGTAGAGTAAAATGTTGGAAGTGTTAAATTTATGGGGTTGTTACAATCTCTATGTACAACATATTTACTTTTTACTCCTACCTAAATTAAAAAAAGAAATCCATAAATTATGGTGGGCAGTAATTTCTAGTAAAAATTTATAATTACCTAAATATGAGGAATGTACTGCATATTTACTTCTACCTATATTTATGCAAAGAACAATTTAACAAATTCAAATACTATGTGGATGGATTATAACCAAATTAATCTTTTGGTAGTTACGGGAGTTATTCTCCAACTATTTATAAGAAAGAAAATTTAATTTAATTTTCAAAGAGACATGTCTTTTTTGGATCAATCTAATATTATTATAAAAGGACACTTGAAAGACACAACAATAGACACACATTTTTTCTCTCTCATACGTGCGATAAGTGATCTAAGGAAGAGACTAAGAAGTTGAAATTTTCCGAGTTACTTAGTGATGTTCTAGTGTTTACTAAAGTAATATCGTATATCATTGGAAATAATTACCACTTGCGAAAAATTGTGCTTGTTTAATTTTACACTAGAAAATCAACATGGTTAGTCGTATGACATCGAGTATATGATGGATGTGTGTTGGTAGTCGTATTACATCGAGTATATGTTGGATGTGTGTTGGTAGCCGTATGATATCGAGTATATGATGGATGTGTGTTGGTCATAATAGAAGACATATTATTTGGAGGGTCATTGTATATAGTTGTGCACAAGATAAACTAATCTCCTCTAGGAGATGTTTTTTGTTGTTCTTGTTTCTTGTTCCGGGAAGGTCACAGGTAATAGCTCTATGAAGGAGCCATAATGACAGTCACAGGAGGAAGACATGGAGGGAAATACCTTCCAAGATGATATCAAGGATAGACATTGCCAAACATGATGCTCATAAACAAGAAGTCTCTAGGAGCAATGTACCTCCCAGGACGAGACCATGCCAGATTGCAGAGACAGTTCCAATGATCATGGATACAGTGAGTCAAGACTGATTGTATCACAACTATGGTAGATCCAGTAGAGTACGAAAACACATTATGAGACTCAGAGGGAGCAGGTGTAGCAGAACCAGTACATGAGTCGAGCCATGAGTTGTTGAAGAAGCAGGCATGGCAGCAGTTCCAGTGTATGTAGAGGCACTCTGAGAGAGGGAGGTGGTACTACATCCAAAGGGAGAAAAGATTGAGTTAACTCCAGAGAAGGAGGAAGAGATACCTTCAATGTCATAGGGAGCAGAGACAGAGGAGGATCCACCTCTAGCTACAGAGGGAGTGTCGATGTTTTTCAGCTTCCTGAGACATTGGTTTCATGAGGGAACCTCGATATATTAAGCATGGTCCAAGATGACTTAGCATGATCATCATTTACCTATGTTTATGTGGGAAAAGGCATCCATGACTGCAATGTATGTTCAGAACAGAAGTCCTCATAAGACTTTGAGGAACATGACGCCCGAGTAGGCATTCACCAGAGTGAAGCCTGAGGTTGGACACTTCAAGATATTTGGGTGTCCAGTATACATTCATGTACCCAAGGAGAAAAGGATCAAGCTAGACCCTTCAGGCAGAAAGGGTACATTTGTGGGGTACAATGAGTCTTCGAAGGCATACTGGATCTACATCCCTGATCAGAAACAGATTAAGGTTAGCAGAAATGTTACCTTTGAGGAGGATGTATCATTTAAGAGATCTAGAGGATCTCATATGGAGATTGATCCAATTGATCCAATTGATCTCGTTGATCCTGTATGATCCAAATGGATGTCGGTGGCCTCCCACCTATTCCAACTGGCTCATTTTGGCAGTCTTTTCCCTAGTTTTTGGGTCTCTGACTTGCGGGGTCGTTTTTGAGGCCCTAAACAGTGTTTTTTAGGGCTCGCCGCAGTCAAAATGACCTTCGAAAATAGCAGCAAAATGTATAGTCCTTAGATAGACCTTTCCAACAGGCTATCGTGCGCCTAAAACGGAGATCGTATGAAAAAGTTACGATCCCGGGAAATTGATGTACTAACTTACCCAAACGGGGCCCACATGACTTTTGGCGCTTCATCTCCTAGGGTTAGGTTTTTTGGATGTCTAGGGTTTTTTACATTCATGATTATTGTAAAAAATCCTTCATAGCCTCATTGTAATCATCTTCTTGCGAATGAGCGCAGTTGTCACATCTCTTCTCAGAGATAAGCCACCACCATTCTAGCAAGCTTGTTTCCGCTACATTTTACAGTTTCAGCTTATTTCCTTATTAAATAGAAACCAGTTTTACTATATATATGTTATTTTATGTTAAGAATATTTTGATAATAATATGTATTCATTTCGTTCTACAAATATATTCCAGACCAGTGGTATCAGAGTGGTCTGCTCCTTGTCGTTCTTAATGCTTGTCCCCAATGAGGTCAGGGTACAAAGAATTAGGTCTCGAGCTTGTTTCTCTTGAGGACAAAAGCTCTTGCACGTCCAAACGACCTCTCATGGCATAAAAAAAGAAATACGATGAGATAGGAGATCCCTTCAAAATGTTGCTCGAGGAATTCCTCACGCAACAGAGGAACAATATGATGGATAGTTTTGCACAAATCCTTCGACAGCTACCAACAGGCGACGCATATTCCTCAAATGGAGGTGTCGCCCCCTTCAATGTACAAATCAACTTCGATATTCATGTTAGCGATATTTCTTGTCTAGGGACAAGAAATAGAAACAAGACAACGAAAGTCCCGAATCCCCGAGAGTTAATAGGGACCGTCCATCTAGAAAGGACGCGTGGCAGGAGATCAGCGTTATCGGGGAGGGTCCCGACAGGGAAGCATCCATCGGAGTTGAAGCCATCGGGATATCAGGGATCCCGGGGACGAGTGATTCATGCACTTCAAAATTGCGATCCGCAAAATCCCGATCGGTGGGGAACAGCTGTCAGTCATGGTGGGACCAAGAGGAGCACCATAGTGCAGGAGCCAGTTGTCAACTGGGCGGAGGTCAAGCTCATCGGAAACTCGGAGTTCTTGGAGGCGAGGGAGCCGTTGCATCAAACATTGCGATATCACGATACGCGATATCCCGACACCAAGAGTGTGGGGCCACAGAAGTCGACGGAGGACAGGTGGCAGGCTTTCGCGACGGGGAACGCAAAACCCCGAAACCCGATACAGAGTCGGGGAAAATTCACGGTGAAGTACAGGAGACCGTGAGGAAAGAGAGGAAGCACTACATTCTCCGGGCGCCGATTCGACGTGAAATCCCAGTAGCTGCCAGGAATGAATGCAGAGAAGAGAGGGTGGTTGAGGCCTCTCCTCAGTCATTTATTGAAGAGTATGGAGGTCCCGACCAAAAATCTACCCAGGAGGGTCCCCTGTATCGGTTCTCTTCAGGAAATCCACGTCGAGTCTTCAATTCGCCAGAAGAACCTGCACACGCCAAGTCAACATAGGGTTTAGCTACCTCTGGCGCGGGCCATGCCGAATTAAGGTAGCGTATGACAGAGCAATGCAGGCCAGATTTGATTGAGGCGACGCCATCTATTGAAAGTTCTGAGACGCCTCTGCTGGGCGAAAGGAAAGGAAGAGTATATGTAGGCATTTTTTCCATTTTGTAAGGATCGATGGTTAAGCAGAGCTCCCGGTTGTAAAACTTTAATGAAGCATTGTTTTCTGGTTATTTCTAGACTTCTGAGACTTCTTTCCTTATGAATGCCAGTTTCTTTACATCTTTGTTATACTGTGTTAGAGCAACTCGGAATTGGAGGATCCAGTCGAGTTGTAGCTGTTACAGGATGATGTTGTAATGGATCACTGTAATAGTTACGGAGTCTTTAATCGGTTCCTGTGATTTCCTTAACATTGAATGACTTGGAATTGGAGGATCCAGTCAAGTCTTCCATTCAGTTTCTTGAAGCCCTGAACCAGGAGGATCCTGCGTTCAGATTTTTTCCCCTACAAACCGCTGCAAGCCTGTTGCCCAGAGTTGTTTGTTCACTTTTCTTACTAAGTCTTCCACCTGCTCATCTTTTAATCAACCCACTGGCTGAAGTTAGGATTCCAGACCTCCTTTGTTCTTTACGTACCAGATCCAGTCCCTGAGTTAGAGTGATATCTCCTCGAGTCTCTACCCATTTGATCACCCATTTATCAAATTGTGACATTAAACTGATGGGCGTTGGGCTCTGCTCCTGCAAGCAATCCAGGAGTGACTTCCGACGCTAACAATTCCTATATTTGAAGGTCATATAGACGCATATGTGGTAGACAAATGATTGAATCTTCTAGAAGAGTATTTCTCTGTCCATAACTTCTCGAATAAAGAAAAGATTACTTTTGAACTCCTCAAAGTCGTCCCCCATGTCAAAGATTGGTGGGAAACTTTATGTGAGAAAAAGGAAATAGAGGAACCCTCATTATTTACAGTCGCAGTCACCTGGGAGTCCTTCAGGGATGTTATTAAGGAACAATACTACCATGTTGGAATTTATGACGACCTGTACACAAAATGGACCACGCTACGACAGGAAAAAGACCAAGAGGTGCCCAAGTTCACAAATGTATTCCATACCTTGCGCACCAAGATAGGTATCAAAGATTCTGAGCGACATCTAGTGCTCAAGTGGTTTGCATAGATACATCCAGGCCGAAATGGAGTTTCTGGACATCTCATCCTTGGGCGCGGCCTACCGATATGTCGTCAGAATCGAGCAGAAGCTCAAAAAAAAGACGCAGCAATTTGGGCCTGGGAACCCCTCACAGCAAAAGCCAAGAAAAGGCTGCCCCAAACCGTAGAACAAAGGACAAAGCAAAGACAGACAGTCTCAAGACAACCAGTCCTGGCCGCAAGAAAAGGACACTGGAAAGACAAATAAATATACCGAGAAGTGGTGCGACTTCCATAAGAGCCCCTTGCATAACACTGTTGATTGTCGCTCGAAGCAGTCGTTGGTGGCTGAGGTGAAAGCCTCTGAATTGGATGTGGGTTCCGACTCTGAGTCAGAACCAAAAAGGGAGAGATAGATCATTGACACAAAACCCAGTGTTATCGTTGCTACCACCAAGCTCCAGCCCATTGAACCAGACGAGCCAGAGGAAGGCGAGCGCCTTTTTCATTCACAGATGTGGGTGAAGGGTACCCCGTTGCACTTCATAGTTGATAGCGGTATCCAAAAGAACCTCATATCAACAGAGGTTGTCAAGCAACTCGCCCTTCCGACAATGTCACACCCGCAGCCCTACACCATCGAATGACTCCACCAAGGAAGCGACATCCACGTCAACCAACAATGTCGCCTGTCATATGGCATCAATCCCTTCAAAGATGAAGTATTGTGTGATGTTTCCCCTCTCGAAGTTTGTAATGTTATTTTGGGCCAACCATATTTATGGAAATGTCATGTTGTATATGAGTCTAGGCCTCGCAGTGTTATTATTACTTTGAACACGAAATTGTACAGGATACCCGAGGCAGTCCCACCTAGTGTTATTTCCTTTATCTCTGTCAAGCAATGCAGAAAGGTCATCTCTCAGACAGGGAAGTTTGTCTTCTTCATGATTTGCTCTCAGAATGAGCGAAAGATCGCAACCACAGCCAGGGTCTCTGCAGTCGAACTCTCCACACATCAGAAGCAAGTGGATAAGGTCGTGGAATAATACTCAGATATCTTCTCCTCACCTACTGGGGTACCTCTGCACTGTTAGGTCAAGCACCCCATCGATTTGACCCCCGACGCACCATTGCCCAATGGGCCAGTCTACTGCTGCTCTCTATTAGAGAATGAGGAGATCAAGCGACAAATCCAAGAACTGCTCCACAAGGGGCGCATACATCCCATCTCATCACCTTTTGGGAGCCCAATCGTGCTGGTACAGAAGAAAGATAGAACCTGGCGACTCTGCATTCATTATCGGGCCATGAATAAAATCACAGTCAAAAACCGGTACCCAATTCCCCGAATCGACGACCTCCTTGATCAGCTCACAGGGGCCAAATACTTCAGTAAGATTGATCTGAAGTCTGGCTACCACCAGGTCTCGATAGAATAGACAGATGTATGGATGACTGCCTTTAAATCAAAGGAAGGTATTTTGAATGGTTGGTCATGCCCTTTGGTTTGACAAATTCTCCAACCACTTTCATGAGGATGATGGACGATATCCTGTGACCATTCACCAATAATTTTGTAGTGGTGTATCTGGTAGTGGTGTATCTGGATGACATCCTGATTTACAGCAAGACTTGGGCAGAACACTTGCAGCATATTCAGCAGGTTTTTCACACCCTGCGGCAGTACCAACTCTACGCCAACTTGGAAAAATGATCCTTCGACATGGACAGTGTTCATTACATGGGCTACATCGTTGATCAGCATGGCGTACATGTGGATCCAACCAAAATCCAAGTCATACGTGACTGGCTAGCCCCAACCACACTCACTGAGCTTCAAAGCTTCTTGGACCTTGCCAATTTCTACCGCAAGTTAGTGTTGGGATTCTCCCATATCGCATGGGCCCTCAGCCAAGTAACCAGGGGTGTTGCTAAGGCCAAATTTGTGTGGGGATAGTCCCAACAACAAGCATTCGATGATTTGAAGCAATGCTTGTGCTCAGCCCCAGTACTTTCATTATCGAACCTGCAGCATCCCTTTGAGATCGAGACAGATGCTTCAGACTATGTTGTGGGCGTCGTTGTCACTCAGCACGGCCACCCCGTGGCCTATCATAGTGAGACACTATCAAATGTTGTCCATAAGTACCCTACTTACGAAAAATAAATGTACTCCATTGTGCAAGCCTGCCGCCAATGGAGAAATTACATTCTTGGGAAGGAGACAGTCATCCACACTGATCATAATCCACTGCAGTTCATGCAGACACAAGGAAAATTATAGAATGATCGCCATCAGAAGTGGTCCACGTACTTGCAGCAATTCCACCTCAACATCAAGTATAAAACGGGAAGCACCAACCGCGTCGTTGATTGCCTCAGTAGACCGCCAGTCGCGGCACTCACCATGGTGCTAGACTCCTGTGGCCATGACACCTATGGATGGCCCCAACTCTATGAGATTGACCCAGACTTCGCCACCACCTACCAAATGTTGGACGCAAACGCAGTTGTCACTAATTTCCATCTTCAGGACGGGTTGTTGTGCCATCTGGTCCATATTTGTGTTCCATCAAGAGAGCTAGAAAAAAATATCTGGGAAGCCCACTACAGTGCGGGGGCAGGACACTTCGGCGTTGAAAAGATAGTGGCAATGTTGCAAAAACATTTCTACTGGTCGAAACTTCAATAGGAGGTCAGCAAGTATATCAGGTCATGCACTGCTTGCGTGATTTTCAAACCGGCCACTAAGAAACAGGGCATGTACACCCCTTTGCCTACTCCTGACAGGCCATGGGAATCCATCTCAATGGACTACATGTCGAGCCTCCCATCCACCCAACAGGGCAATGACTGTGTTTTTGTCGTTGTGGATCACTTTTCTAAGATGGTGATTATGGTCGCCTGCAAGAAGAGCATCACAGCAGAGGACACTGCCAAGTTCTTCTTTGAACATGTCTGGGTACATTTTGGAATCGCACAAACCATTGTCTCAGATTGGGATAGTCGATTTCTCAGCACATTATGGTCAAGCCTCTAGTCACTATTGGACACCAAGCTCACCAAATCCACGACCTTCCACCCCCAGACAAATGGTCAAATCGAGGTCGTAAATCGAATGATCATGCATATCCTACGCATGTATAATTCCAAGCACCCTCGCACATGGGATGAGAGTCTCCCCTATGTTCAGCATAGCTACAACCGACCCTGCATAGCTCAATCGACCACAACCCCTTTCAGGTGGGGTTGGGATTCCAACCATTGGGTCCCATAGATGTTGCACCACCCCTTGCGGTCACCTCAGTCGACTCATCTCCTGCTCCAACTGAAGTTGACAAAGCCACATGCGCCAACAGGTTCAGGATATCCTACAGAAGTCCAATGATAAGTAAAAGCAATGCCATGATCAACACCAGGTGCCACAAAAGTTTCAGGTGGGCGACAAAGTTTGGTTTCACTTGCAGAAAGAGCACCTTACAGAACCCTATCGGCAGCTTCCCCCACTCCGTTATGGGTCGTACACCATCACCAAGGTTGTGGGTGATAATGATTTCGAGCTCAACATTCCTCATTTTCTTGGCCTGCACCCAGTGTTCAACATGGATATCCTTTGATCGTATTTCCCACCATTATTGGACACCTCAGAGATAGCAAAACAGCTAAAACCAACAGAGCTCAACCCCGACTGCATACAACAGGAATCCAGTGATCATATTGTGGACAAACATATCAAGGGAAATCACCAGCAAAGGATCGAGCTTTATCGCGTTGTCAAAGCAGGGCAGCTCCTGCACCAAGGCAAGTAGCTCACCCAGGGCCAAATTCAGTAGAAATTTTCTCATCTAATGGGGGAACTCAACTCAATGGAGACATTTTCTTCCTAAGGAGGGAGGATTGATCCAGATGGATGTCGGTGGCCTCCCACCTATTCCAAATGGCTCATTTTGCTAGTTTTTTCCCTAGTTTTTGAGTCCCTGACTTGCGAGGTCGTTTTGAGGCCCTAAACAGCGTTTTTTAGGATCCACCACGATCAAATTGACTTTCGATAGATAGCAAAAAAATGTGTATTCCTCGGATAGACCTTTCCAACGAGCTATTGTGCGCCTAAAACGGAGATCGTATGCAAAAGTTACAACCCCAGGAAGTTGATGTACTAACTTACCCAAACGGGGCCCACATGACTTTTGGCGCTTCATCTCCTAGGGTTAGGTTTTTTGGATGTCTAGGGTTTTTGACATTCTTATTTATTATAAAAAGGCCTCCAGAGCCTCATTGTAATCATCTTCTTGCGAATGAGCGCAACTGTCACATCTCTTCTCAGAGATAAGCTGCCACCATTCTAGCAAGCTTGTTTTCACTGCATTTTACAGTTTCAGCTTATTTCCTTATTGAATAGAAACCAGTGTTATTGTATATCTGTTATTATGTGTTAAGCATATTTTGATAATAATCTGTATTCATTTCGTTCTGCAAATATATTCCAGATCACTATAGCTCCAGTTGATGTTCCCAGAGATATTGCAGTGCGTCGGAAGAGACCTACATGGGTTCATCAAAATCTGCAAGAGGCGGAAGGATATGCATCTCCTCGTGGTACCTTCTGAGTGAGAAAGAGACCTCAGAGATATTCATGTTATGCCGCAACTATGAGCCTATTGAGATCAATTCCCGCTTCTGAAATCTCCCTCCCCTTTTCTATTTTCCCAACTTCTTTTGTCCATTTATTTTCCCTCTTCTATACTTACCCAAATTCCCCTTTTCTTTTTTCCCTTATATTCACCCTTTCTATTTACGATACTTAGTCATTTTTCCAAAATGGCGGGTTCACGGGTTGGTGGACTCGCGGATCCTCATCTCCATCCACACTCTCACATAATGAGTCCGACCGACTGCAACATTATCATATACTTAGTTGTTTCTGCAGTCCCTGGTTGGCGGGTTTCAAGCTTTCATATCCCTTGTTATGTGGCATACATTTTGTACCTGTTATCGCACAGTTTGTAGCTAGGAAGAAAGGCTATAAAGTAGAAGGCAAAACTGGCGTAACAGGAACCTATCCCACCCAATGTCACCACAAAGGGGAGGTTCTCTCTTTAGGGAGGTGAAGCCCAGGGGACACATCGTCGGTGACTTGGGGTTTCGAAGAGGCTAAAGGATAATCAGACAATGACAAGTTTCCCCCTTCACAGATCACCACCAAAACAGATAGTCCAACTTATAGCCAACAAAGATAACCAAGTAGAATCCTTCCCGAGAACAAAGCAAAAATAAACTGATATATGCAGGCTTTGGTTAGTACTTCATATGTGTCAACGACTATCTGATATTCAATTTAAGCAATTTGAAAGTAAATGTTGACGAAGTCAATGTTTACAAAATATCAATAAAATAATGTCACTTCACCAATAAATGCCAGAACGATATGGCATTCAATGTAATAAACCAACACTTTACTCAATTTATGCCTAAAACCACATTCAATTGCTCACTAGATGAAACGTTGTTGCAATAAAGATGAAATGTCCAATAATGACGTCAGCAACTTAGGGTGAGTAGGGTTAGTTAGAGCTAGGGTTAGTGTAGTTGGGGTTTCAATTCAAAAGCTTTGAGAGAGTTTAGATCAAGTTCTACTTCAACGTTTGAGGTCTTAGATCAGTGCATTAGGGTTTAATGGAGTCATAAGTGAAGGACACACAGGTTGAAGGAGGCAAGATTTCAAGGACTAGAGGGAAAAGTTTTGAATTGTTGCTAAAGCAGGGCCTCAAAATCGGAACCTTAGGGGAGAGAGGCTCACTCCAGTGTTGCTAAACCAAGGCCTCGTGCTCACTCCTCCTTCCCGACAAACGGCTAGCTCAGATGAAGCACAAAATCAAGATAAGACGGCTTAATGAGGGAGAGTGTTACTACAGCAAGGCTCTTTCATCAAACCCTAAAAGAAAAACGGCCCTAAGTTTAGATAACCTAGGCCCGGGACGTCTTCTTCCTCTTGGATTTTAAATGGTACGGCTAGCACAGGGGAAAGAGAGACAAGGAGTGTAGCTACGGCTAGGCTCTCTTTCTCTCCTTCAATGGCTGAAAGTTTCTCTATCAGGGGACATGAGACAAGGACCTACTTGTGTGCTTGTCACCTAGGGTTTTGATTCAGCAAAATAAATAAACATATGCAAGAAATTAGACTACAACCATTCATTCAAGAAGTTTTGCAAAAAAATACATACAATTCATCAAGAAATAACCATGCAAACCCTAGTTGTAACACCTTCCTTCAAGAGAAACAGCATAAAATGCCAAAATTTGTCTTCCTTCAACAAGTGTGTATCACTAGATCAGCCAAAACCCTAGAATAGGACGCAAATTTCAGACCTCACCAAGTGGTGAGTGAAAGATGATGTCTAAAATGAGAGTGAAAACCCTCAATATATATTGTATCAATGACCTAATTTACTTTTTAGGTCATAAAAAGGCCGACAAGGCCATAATACCAAAACAATATTGTTTTTACATTAAATTGTCAAACTAACCCCTAATCAAGCAAAAAGGTAAGACGTCACTCGTTTCTAGGGTGACGTTAGCCCCTAATAGGGCAAATGCAGCCTCCTGAAGTGAGACGTTAACCCTCCATGGGCTCCTTCAAGCTGCCACACGTGCCAACTACCCTGTCAATCTGCCAACACCCTCATGATGACGTCATAAGCCTCCTGGTGACGTCCTAGGCCATCTAGAGCCAACGTCCCACTAAAAATGGGTCAATCCCCCTAGGTCCAACTGTGTTGGGGTGCCTCTGGTGGAACGTCCTCTTCTTCTCCGGTGCAAAGTCTCTAATCAACCTCTGCCCTGTCTCTGCCCCCTGAAGGGGTCTCAGCATCCATCTGGTGGGTTCTTCAACCCCATGGAGGTCCGAACTGATCATCTCCCAATGTGTACCGGTCCAAATGGTACCTGTCCGTCGGGTATGGTCTTGCACATCAAAGGCTATGCCCTCCATGGGCTCATCAGTCACAGGGATCATAGCAATGTCAATCACATTTCATCATTAATATTATTAAACACATGCATAAAATCCCTAATACATCAGTTGACAGCTCAAAGACGTTACACAAACCCACAATACAAGTCTGGGAAAAGGACAAGGCATCCTATTAGGCTAGTGTCCACAGGAAAAGGAAAGTTCCCAGAGAGACCTCATCCAATCCATGCAAGCAGGTGGTATGTTCAGGGGATGTCCAAGCATGTGGGTGCAATGATGGCCAAGGGTGCAAAGATGTTACCTGTGGGTGCCTTTGTAGAAGGCGAGTTGTCCCTGTCATGGATGCATTTTTTCCAAGCCCATT
>JASDQU010010833.1:66422-101013 GCA_032191745.1 Picea mariana | reverse complement strand
CATATTTTATGTCTTATGGATCACATTTTTACAATGTATGTACATGTATATGTGTGTCTTTGTTTTATGTGTGTGAAATATGCCAATATAATACATGATTAGCTAGAGTATCTGTGATTTGATTTAATCTCCTAGGAACATGGATATACATAATGTAATCAAAGAATCATTCTAAGATACATGCCCTAAGGAATCTTCGATGTAGAGTAGGATCATAAACACGGTAAACCCCATTTAACTGGGAAACAACCAGCTGCACATCTAAGTAGACCCAGAGGTGAGAGATACCATGTGACAAAGCGTCATGAAGTAAATCTATTACTACGTTGTATTCGGCAACATTATTTGTGGCGTCACCTAAATATATACCTCTGGAAGGTAGCAACTGACCCTGAGGTGTGAATATCACCCAATATGCGAAAGCAATCCTCTGAGTGTGTCGGCTAGCACCGTCTACGAACCCAACGAACACCTCTGATCCACTTGACATCTGCCACAGTGAAAAATATGACATCAATAATGTCATGTCAATAAAACAAAAAGATAAAACAAACTAACTGTATAAGAACTATACATATGTACAAGAAGTCACCCAAGGCGACCCACCTACGAGTAATAATTCTTGAGGTAGAGCCCATTTCTAGGCTCCGCTAAAATGTTCCCTTCAAATTCATCCAGATGATAAGAGCCCTTATTTAGTACCTCCTTCATAATGAAAGGTCCGAACCACATGGGTTTGAACTTGCCTGCCCCCAGGGGATCCTTATCTTGGTCATAGACCAGGACAAGATTGCCTTCGGAGAAAATCCGAGGACAAACGGACCGATCATATTGACACTTGACTCTTTTCTTGTGAGCCTCATTAGCCAAGGCTGCATCACGTCGTTGTTCCAGATATAATAAGCGTTCCTCAAGCAGTGAAGTGTCTGGCAATAAATGTACTGCCAACTTTAGAGACGGGATATGACACTCTATTGGCAAGACTGCTTCCAGCCCGTAAACGAGTTGAAAATGTGAGAAATCAGTTGCAGTCTTTATAGACATTCGGTAGGCCCACAACACTGAGTACAACATCAAATGCCAATTTGACTTGGCCGAATTGATCGTTCACTGCAGAATAGTCTTGAGGGACTTATTCATAGTTTCCACCTGATTATTCTCTTGTGGGTAGTAAGGTGATCAATTATCTTGCCTCAACCCAAGATTTGATGTTAACTCGAACATCATTTTGTTTTGAAAGTGACTTCCATGGTCAGTGAAAATCTCCTTCAGGATGTCGAACCTTGCTACTATCTGGTTAAAAATAAAGAGAGTTGTTGTTTCTCCATCATCTTTGAACGTTGGCATAGCCTCGACCCACTTTGTGAAGTATTCTACCGCTACGATGATATAACGATGCCCCCTGGCTAAGTTTGGGTGGAATGTAGTATAATCAATCCCCCACTTGGTGAAGGGACCAACTGTAATGACGGGAAACATGGGAGCGGGGTGTGCCCTCATCTTCCGAGAGAATATTTGACATGGGTGGCACTTCTTGACCGATTCAACGCAATCCTTGATTAACGTCGGCCAAAATTAATTGGCTCGTAGAATATTTTGGGTTGTTTCCAACCTAGACAAATGAACACCACATGCTCCAGTGTGGCAGTCGTTAAGCACGAGTTCCACTTTTTCATGAGTGAGGCACCGAAGAAGGATGCAATCTACACCTCGATGATAGAGAGTATCATCAAGTATGAGATAGTTCTTTGGCTGATGGCATATACGTCGACGCTCATCACGAGAAGCAGATGCAGGGCACTTCAAAGGCTAGAGATAGACTAGTATATCTCCATACCAGAGGTCCAAATATGAAATCATAAAAAGATCTCCTTTAATCAATGATTCTTCAGGTGTAACATCACCTAATTAAACTGTAAGTTCCGAGATAAGTTCTGCAAAGACCAGTGACTTTTTGGATTTCGCAGAAACAAAATCCAAGTCAAATTACTGGAGGATAACGATCCATCTATTGATATTCCCGTCGATGACACGTCATGTCAACATGTATTGAAACGGATTCACAACGGCAAGTACGGTGGTCTTACGAAGCAGAATATAATGACGAAACCGTTGGACATCATGCACTGCTTCCAATGCCAGCTTCTCAACATGGGAGTAGTTGATTTCTAGTCCAACCAGGCCTCAGCTCAGGTAATAAATCACATGTTCTTCAAGAATATCGCCCTCTTGAACCAAGACCATACCGATGGTCGACTCTGCAACGGCCAAATACAATAAGAAATATTTATTATAATTGGGAGGCCATAGCAGAGGGGCAGACATGAGGGCACGTTCCAATGCTTCAAAAGAGCATTGAGCGGCTCTATCTCAATGGAAAGGGACTCCCTTCTTCAGTAGACACATAAACCCTTTAGTGATATCGACATAGTTTGCGATAAAACGTCGAAGAAAATTCGCTTTAACCTGTAAGCTTTGAAGCTGAGGGACTGTGCATGGGGGAGGCAACTGAACTATCACCTCAACCTTTAGAGGATCAACCCTGATCCATGTCGTCGAAACTATGAAACCTAGCAGATGACCCAATGTCACGTAGAAACTGCACTTGTTTGGATTCAAGCGAATCAGATAGTAGCGACATCGCTCAAAGATAAGTCGGAGGTGCGTGGCATGATCAACTCTCTTACAAGATCGTGACGCTAAATCATCAAGATAAGCCTCGAATATATGTCTTAGTTCATGGAAAGAAAAATACATGGCCCACTGAAAAGTGGCTCCAGCATTCTTCAGGCCAAAAGGCATCTTACGATATGCAAATGTACCCCATGGACAAATAAAAGTTGTTTTATGCTGGTCTTCGGGCTTAATCTGTATCTGATTGTATCCCGAAAAACCATCCATGAAATAAAATACCTCATAGCATGTACATTCATCGACAATATGGTTAATGAAAGGGGTGGGGAAATTATCCTTTGAACATGCCTTGTTCAAATCATGGAAGTCCATACATACATGAATTGTTCCTTTCTTTTTGGTGACCAGAACGAGATTTGACATCCATTGAGTCAATTGAACGGGGTAGATGAAACCGGATTTGAGCAGTTTCTCTACTTCAGCCTTAATAACTATTGCTTTCTTAGGATTGACCAGACGAAGCTTTTGTCAGACCGGCTTGGCATCAGGATAATTCGTTATTTCATGTTCGACGATTCTTGGATCAATGCCTAGCATTTCCTTGTAAGACCAAGCAAAAACATCGCAAAATTCTTTATGTAAATCTGTGTAGATTTGAATCTCCTCAGGGGAGCAGTCTGCTCTGACGAAGACATTCTCCACGATGCCAGGGGTTCTGGTGATGTAAATAGGTATCATTTCAATGATGGTTTCCATATTACCCTCGCCATAAACTACGTGCGTAGCAAAAGGATTAATAGGACAAGACCTATCTCCAGTCATAGTCAACACGAATTCTCCTACCTCTATTCTTCTTAACTATGGGAGGAAATAAGATTTATGATGGAGATCGTCCCAGGGTCTTTCTGGACCAGTCATGCCTCTAAAATTGCCTCGTCAGAGGGAAAGACCAAGTCTAAAGAATCGTTAGTGGCAAGGGAATCTTGATCCCAAATAGGCTCGAGAACTGGATCTAACTCCTATGCGGGAGTTGGATCAGGGTCGACTGAAGTTTGATGGACTACAGAGTATGCAATTTCTTCCGCGAACAAGGGCATGGACATTCCAAGATGCCCTGTCCCTTCCATCAAAGCCAATGGGGAAGGAAGAGTCCATGGATTGGTAAAGTAAGTCATACGGAATGACAACACTTGAAAAATCTCAGCGCTAGGCTGGTCGGGGCCAACTGATATCATCTTGACATCGCCAGAAGGAGGTGGGTAATCAAACGTATCCATCAAAGGTGGGCACAAACCAACCCCCAAATTGATGACACTGGGTTGTGGGTTATCAATCATCGAGACCGTGGATGCCCCCAATGAAGGGTCAGGACTGGAGAAGGACAATTGATCATTGGTCACGATTTGACCCTCGTGTGGAAAGAACAAGACCCGAAAAACTGTGGCAACCATTGCATGCATGGAATATGTCCAACTCCTTCCTAACAACAAGTTGTAGTTGAGAGGCGCATCGACCACTTCAAATTCGACACACACGATCTTCCCTCCTAACTTCACGAGGAAAGAAGGGATGATTCCATGTGCTCTGAAAGAAAGACCGTCGAAAGCAGTAAACAAAGTAGGTGACGGAGACAAAATGGGTTGGCCAATGGCCTTCCAACACGCCAACAACATCATGAATGTCGAGAAGCCCTCATCAACCACTGTGCGGAAAATGTTTCGAGTAAAATATTTCGTGGGGTGAGCCACTACTCTCTGAAATGCAACGTGGTATGGGAGACGAGGCGTCAAGTCGTTCGTATCAAGCATGATTGTTTCTGGATTATAAGTCTCAGCGGATCCTAAGGAAGCTATTAGAGCCTTTCTCTGCGAAGGGAAGCTCTAGAGGACCTCCAACGAAAACATCGCGCAAGGGGTTTGTTACAAATCCTCCACCACAGAGTAATTCTAGGCGGCCCTCACGTTTGGATTATGTGAAGCTTTCTTGAATGCCCTTTTCGGGATGCATGTCATTGTTTCTCCTATTGTCTTCTCGATCTAGAGAGGAACAAATGGGTTTACGACTTTTTTACCCTTCTCAGAAGTTTCAGGCATTCCGCAATCATGTGCCCTAGTCGCTATGTAGGCATCACCTTTGATCATGTACACGTTCATGGACGAAGGATTACTAGAATATGGAGGGGGTCCCTGAATGCCCCCATCCACGCTCGAAGAGGCTTGAGTTAAATATTTCCCATGAGGAAATGGGTTCGTTAACACAACAGGTTGTTGCTGCACCAGTAACTTTTGGGCCTCCACAAGCCGAGGGCACAGGTGAGTCGGGTGTTCTTCCATGCAAAGGTTACACAGATATTTCAAATTTATTTTCTCTATGTTGTCCTCGCCAACATTGTTGGTGGGATTCTTATCCCCCTTAACCTTCTTTCGTTGTTTCTTCTTTTCGTCAAGCTGCTGGTTGGCCTTCGGGTTCGTCGACTACACACTGTGTACATCCGACATTTGAGTAGGGGGAGCAGTCGAACTAGAGGTTTTTCTGGTCATTGTCTGTTGTATCGACAATTGTTGCAATTGATTCGACAGCTGATCAGTGGGCTTCGCTTGTGATGAACCAACGATGCCATCGACATGTGGTCCAAACTTGTGTCTGGTCTTGTCAAGGATAGACTGCGGCGCATTTGGAAAAAATTTGTAATGTAAACTAGACTGAGAGTATATCAGTTCTAGCTGTTGAGTTCTCATTATCGCCTCTTCCTCGGAAAACACTCCCAATGTTGCAATGTCCTTGGACAACTGGGGTACCAAAGACTTAAGGAACCACTCCAACAGGAATGCTAGTGGAGCTGGTAATTTTATCAAACTCTTCCTACACTGCCATTCTTGGATGTGATTCGAGATATGGTTAGCTTTTTTTTGCTCAAATTTGGCCAACAATTCGACGCTGGCATCATATCTCATGGGTAGTTGAAAATGGTTTAGAAAAAACATTGCCAATTTGCCAAAAGTAGAGTATCTTGAGCGGTTGAGCTTGATGTACCATTTTGCGGCACTCCTGATAAGAGTGCATTGAAACATACGCAATTGTACGGAGTCGTATCTCAACGAGTTGGATGAGCACCATAGGTGAAAGGTGGTCAAATGATCGCCTGGATCTCTGTTAATATTATCTTCAAACTTCAGGATGTCCGAGGAAAAATTGGTCAGCATGGGAGGCCAACAGGGATCGTGGCAGATTGGGTCGTTTAACAATATTGACAAGTCTAGAAAATGCAACATTGCCAGAAAAGGTAGCTTGGGTTGTTGACTATGTATAGGAGGAAAGGAGCCAGGAATTTGGCTGGCACCTAGTTTCCAGGAAAATTTAGTTTGTTGACCAGGTTTCTAGTAAAAACCATGGCCTTGGACAGCATTCATATACTGCGCTTGTTGAAACATCATCGGCTAACTCCTGTAGTAGGACATTGAGGGCCGGGAAGGGATTTATCCCGATGTTGTGTTCCAAAGGTTATGGAAAGGGTTTCCCCCTACCGATCCAACGAGCATAGGTATTGAGCCTTGCCCGGCGTTCCATTGACCATGGAAGGGGTTTCCCCTGGTTGACATCCCTGACAAGGGAACTAATCCCTGCCACGGATTCCAAAGTCCTTATGAGGAGGTGACTCCTTTGTTTTTCCCCTGTGTAAGAATAGTACCCTACACAGGATTTTGTGATCCAAAACCAGGGTTTCCCCCAAATGAGATGGTAGCTAACGAGAATGCGTTGTTTCCAAACATGCCAAACAAAGAGAACGATATCAAACCCACCAATGTGGTGTAGGAAGAAGGTCCTTGACTACCTGCTCCGAACAAGATGTAGTTCATGTTCGGCTAGACAGGCTGTTGAGAAGCGTCACCGAGCGAGGGGGACGAAGGAGGTATGTGACCTTCGCCGTAAGGGAAATCATTATAGGGGGATAAGGTGCCCCCCATGGACCCTTGCAGAGGAGCGTTTGAGCTCCCTACCACTAGACCCATGGTATATAGGGTGGAGTAGGTGAGGACCAAGTTTGTAGCAAAGCCAGGCATCCCGTATGAAAATGGAGGACCCGTCACACTCTGTGTGAATGGTGCAGTGATCGCTGCCATAGACGAAATCGGAACGCTGCCCGAAGTAGAGGCGGTTGAGACCATAGTGGTCCGAACCTACGAAGGTGATTTAGGAGGTGGAATGCCCCCAGTGGTGGCAGTCGTAGAGGGAGTGTGAGGACTCCCTGATGAAGTAGCATCATTTGCTTCCATCGCAGCTTGCAGGACTATATGACGCCCATGATGTGTTACCCTTGGGGGGATAACTTGTAACATGATGGGTGCCAACAAGTCAGTGATCAAAGGGCTATACAGACCAATATCTTCCAATCCAAGATTAGAAATAGTCGGTTCCTCTGGATATGAGTGTTCTCCTCTCAGAGATGGCTTAGGCACAGTTTCCTGCTGCCCGTTCGCCTCAAATGACCCTTGTTGGTCATGTCTTTGACGTAACGGTGGCGGTGGTGGCTCCAAATTAACCGAAAACAGACCCATAAGCCTTTGCAACCGGTGGGGCTCTTGATCTTCCACTTTGTGAGAATATCAACGACACAGTAAGGCTTTTTCTAACATTGAATACCAAGCACACACTAGAAAAGTTCCTACAAGATAAAGCAAGAAAACCACTAACTAGTTGGAAGATCAGTTACACCAGCCAACACTAGAGAAGCTTACCGGTGCAAGTGAAACTCGAACATGAAAGCACCCTCCAGGTATAATCTACAAAGCGTGGCCCGATGTCTACCCTAGGTACCATGGTATACCCCCGCAGTCACCTGTGTAAGTCCCTAAAATAAAGGCAACTAGGTTTTCAGCTCGTGAACAATCACCAGGAGGGTGGACCGCAATGAACATGGTATCAAGCCCAAAACCTATCAAGGGTATCGAAAGAAAGTGTTCCGGAAGATGACTAAGGACCTTGAATGGATTTGAGACCCATGAAGCTCCATGGCAAATGCGATAAACATAATCCAAAGACAAGTCCTCTATATGTGTTCCCCACTATGCTTGGTCCAGCTTTGGAGCGGTTATCTCTGCTACCTTTCTGCACGCGACCTCGTTTTTATCCCCTGTGTTAGAGGGGGGTTCTGGATAACTTTCACATTTACTGGACTTTTTACACTCCCTAGCATTGACTCCAATGTTTGTCTTTTTAGCCTTGAAGAGTTTCCTCTCCAACCTAAATCAAGGCTCTAGCCTAGACTAGTTGATGGACCCTACAAACATAAAGTCTAGTAAATTTTAATTTATCTTTAATTTTAAGTGGATTGTTTTAAGTCAAGGAAGAGATAATCAAACTGTTTGTGTGTTTTGAGAGACAAAAGAGAAGAACTGTAAATGAAACTGAAAGAAAAATTACTTCTTTTTGACAAATAAAGATTTGCAAATTTAAACTCTTTAACCAACTTTTCGTAACTACTTTTTCTAAGATATTTTAAAAGAAAAACCCAAAACTAAATTTTGCTCGACTACGAGCTACTTAATGTTCTAAGAATTCAGTAAAGAACTTAAAGAAAATAACTCTTTCTTTTAACAAGCAAAATAATCAACCCAACTACTTAACCAAACAAAGAAATAATTTTTTTTTCTATTTTTTTGTTTATGTTTCAAATAAGAAACTTGAAAATAAATTCTTTTTCTTTTTCTTTAAAGCAATAAAAAGGGGAAAAAGTGAAGTCAAGACAAGACCAAAAACTGACTTCTGGTCCACTGTGGATCGTAGGGAGTCATTGACGATACCAAACAGATTGCTCAGAAAAGACTCACAAACTCGTCTCAAACCCTTTCAAAGAAAACACAAGAAATCTTTAAACGACAAGAAAACTGACGTCAAACCCAAGCTAAAGACTATAACTACAGAGACCAGTACTAAATAAAGAAACCCCTGAGAAATATGACTTCAATCAGGGAAGAGGTTGACTCCCTCTTCTTAAATAAATAATTTCTTGACATAGGCACGCTACTGACACTTAAGCAGCCTGTGTATGTACACGGGTTGTATAAAGGTAGGGCGTGTATGTACGCGTGCTGACCCACTGCAGGCCGCGTACACCTCTGTAACTTCTCAAAAAAAAGAAAACTAACAGTCAGGTTGACAAGGCAGGGAGTACTGGTATGGCAAACTAGAATCCCTTAAAGACTCAACAACTTACAGAAACTCAAAAAAGGTAATCAAACCAATTAAAACACCCAAAAAAATATCCTCTAAAACCCTAGAGGTTTCCCCAGTACGTTTGTCAGTTCTGCTATAGCGGGAAAACCCCCCTATGGACTACACTAGGGTTCAACATGTAGGTATATCTAACCATATAAAATTCCCCTACTCTTTAGTCTACCCTGAATATACCCCACATTCATGCATAAAATAAAAAGTAAAAAGATCCGATAACTCTACCTTAAACTCTATGTCCGGTGTCTAGCCTTTCGCATTCGATTGCTCCTTGACTACATGTGTCCTCCGAAGGCCGACCTGCATTCAAAAACAGACAAACAAGGAACTACGAACATGCATATTATATATGAATTAGTGGGTTAGATGTCATAATAAAACATAAATAAAACATAAAGATTGAACACATCATATTGCGAGACATAAAAAGTATTATTTTTATTGATATCACAAAGTTTACTTACAATGAGATCAGCGACTACTCCTCAAACCTAGTCTAGGTTCCTCTTCACCAAGCTTCAACTGCGCTTCCACGTATCTTTCTCCTCTCACACTCTCTCTAGGGAATGGAATGGGCTTATAATGGAGGAAAAAGGCAATAATGGGCAATTCTGGCATAAAACTCACAAGGTGGCTGCAAATTCTTGGGGCAAGGAGGGGATGTGAAACAAGCATAGTTTCATTGTTCTTATGATTATGCCTTGAATGAGACCCCAACACCTTATTTAATATCACAAAAGGATGGTTATTCGGTTGGGTGATGCGCCATAGGCGGTGGGACAGTTGGAAAACTACCCAATAGCCCGTAATCTCAACGAATTCCTTGCAACTTTTTAATTTTTGCAACTTTTGTGGGTATACAAGGGTTGTAATGGTACAACTAGCATACATACGCGAGATGTAGTGGTTCAACAAGCATGTGTATGTGGGCAGTAGTGGTGCAGGGCATACATCTTCAAAAATATGGTTTTTAAGAAGAGTTGCTTAGTGATGGATTGGCAAAAATAACAAGTAAGAGGGTCAAATGTCAGGTATGCATGTATGGTACAATTTAGGGTTATAACAGAACCTCTAATCGCCATTCCGAAGAATCGAAAACAACATCAGATTGACGTATCCAAACGATGGCCTTTTCTATACGTCAGTCGCAGTATCCCAAAATGATGAATAGGTGACGGTATGAAAATAATAGGTGGTTTTGAAAGGTTGTGTTTTCTCCCTTCTTTTTATATTTTAAATGTGTGAGCATATTTTCTCTTCTTCTCCTACCCATCCAAAGGAATGTTGATTAAGCTGAGGTTTCCTTTGTGGCAGAAACCTCAAGGATGATGGAAGATCTGCACAGTTGCGGTTGTGAACCCCATTGTCTTGGTCGTGCTATAAAATCAGAAGTCTCCTCCTTGTATCTAGATCCAACTCACATTCGGGGATTTCTCCTTCTTCTCTACCTGGTGAACCATCAAAACTTGCTTCTGAAGCACCAACAGTTAAAGAATGAGAAGAATCTATAGGTGGAACTCCATGAGAATGTTCAAGAACCTTGTCATGTGAATGGGTTTGGCTATCAAATGGAGGAATGGAAATTGGTTGTTCCTGTTGAAGGGGGAGCATATATGATTTTGGATCTTGAGTGTCCATCGCAACACATGCAACACTCGATTATGGAACTACATTCTCTTCTTGTTTCAACCCCCTTTTAGATTCAACATAAATATTTCCATCTGGCACAGACAAGTCAATATTTTCATTTGCTATAGATGCTTCATCCTCTCTCACCAAGTAGTTTATGACTTCAAGTGCAGATGGAAAATCTGTCACATCAATTTCATATAAGATTTTGGCCATTACTTGAGAAAGGCCCTCATCAAAATCTTAAAAAAACACCACCTCTTGACATTACAAGCCACATTTCTTGCAATACACAATATTGGTACAGGCTGACCTTTCTCTTCTGATGGAGCATAGTATGGTGCAAAAGCTGGAACAACATGAACACAAGATTGATCTCTATCCTCCCAAACCTTCAATTGGTCATCAATTACCATTGCAATCTTGGGGTGAAAAATCCCACTACGAAAGACATTAAGTAAAGACTTTTTAAAGCCTGGCTTGACACAGACAATACGATCAAGGAGTTTACTGATCTGAAAATGAAGAAGACTTGTATTCTTGAAATTATTTGCAAGTAAAATTTATGTGTTAAAATGCAAATGGATCAACTTTGAAACACAACTTTAATAGGATTTACTCATTCAAGATGCATATAAACAACAACAAAAATCAGTGAACAGAAAACACATAACACAGCAAATGATAAAGGAGTTCACCCCTTTCTTGGGCTCCATCTCCTGGTCCAGCTTCCAATGGATCATTTGTATTATTTGCTCAAAGTGCTCAAAAATGTGCTTTACAATGCTCAAAATGACAAATAACTGCTCCAATGGCTTCAGAACGTCCAAAAACCCCTAGCTGGGCTTTTTCGGCACCTTGTTTGGCCAAAAATTGAAGAAGATAAGCTTCCTGGAAGTCCCCCCTTCAAACTTCTTGTCTCTGCATCTACAAAATGCACCCTTGTTGGCTCAACCTAGCCCACACGCATATTTAAGCGTAAAAACTTAACACCGGGTGCAACCGCACAACTGGTACAAACTGTCGAATGATTACGCACCGGCCTTTAACTACCAAGGCCCGTGGGCACATGGTCACCACATGACCGCGCGCAATACACAACAGGGCTAAAGTTCAAACCGTATACAAAAACCTTAGGATTAAACCGCGTGCATACACATTGGTCACATGTTATATGTCAAACCGCATGCATATCAGAATAGTTACAACATATATATATATATATATATATATATATATATTACGGTGGGTTTAACTGCCCATAGCATCGGTCGTATGCAATACATATATATAACCATGGGTCGGGGCTTAGCGTCGGCCCGGTTCATGCCCCCATTCACATATTTGCAAATTCAAATATATTACAACACATACAATGTTAAGTGACACATGCGGGCACGCCAGTTGGGCGGCCTTTCCCAAGGCTTTACCCTGCCCGAAGGTCACGGGGTCGACTCCTGCCAAGTGCAAAGATTTTAAACCAATAAACATGTGACACGTGGCGGCCATTGATTGGGCCACGTGTCTCCATCCCGTTCGCTGCCAACAAGCCATGTCACATGCCAACTGTCTCAATAGCTACCTGCCACGTGTCGTACGACTTGCCACGTCAGCATCCGTACAGACTGTACAGTCAACACCCATTTTTTTCCATGTTTGTAAATTTGAACAGAACGCGATATCTCTCGCTCCCGATGTCTGTTTGAACCCAAACGAGTTGCATTGGGTTCGTAACGACGAGGCCTACGCTCTCGTTCGATTTGAAGCGATTTCGAACACTTTGAATTTTTGAGCAAAATTTGATCCCCTGGATCATTTACTATGATTGATTAAGCTTGACTCAGTATCAAGAAGCCTCCACATCTCCAAAGCATAATCTCTTTCTGTCATAGTGCATATATAAACCTCAAAGTGTTTTCGTCCTTTAGCAATAAGGTAATTTTTCAAATCTTCCCAAGCATGGCGCATCCTAACAAGGACACTGGTATCTCGAATTTTTGGATTGATGTGTGTCAAAATAGTATCCCGCTCATGCCATCTTATAACCGACCGCATAACAGGTACATGGCTATCAGATGGAGGAGGAACAACCTCCAACTGAGCCTTAATCAATTTTTCGTTGTCACGGACTTGATCACTCTCAATATACTGCTTTAAAATTGCTCTATCTCCTTGATATATTTTATATTGAGGGTATATGGACACTTCTCCCGTGTATGTATCTCCATTATAAAGGATATGTATCTCCATTATAAAGGATAGAGATGACCTCTTCATAACCCATTTTCACTGATAACCTGGCAAATCCCTAATTTTGTAAGAACATTTTAAGTCTGGTACAGATCCAGGAAGGCAATATGAAATTCCCCCAGTTACTACTGTCTATCGGCATTCACTCTTCCTTCCTTAAGAAATACTTTGTAAGAACTTTAAATCTTCCCTTCGGAGTGTCTTTTGCCTTCACGAGCTCCCGTGTAATAATTCTTTTATTCTTTTCCACTGTCTGATGTATATACAACATTTATGGAGATATAAAGAAAATCTCCATTCTTAGAGTGTATCTATCATCACATGAAGCATAATAAAAATATGATTCGCTCTCTATCATAGAATAGAGTTAATGTTTTTTTTCTTTAAAACACATGTTTCTCTTTTTGTATTATGTCCCATATCATGCTTTATTATGATAATATAAGCTCGACTTCACCATGATATTAATCAAAAATGAAAACCTCAAACACATATGTCGACTTGACCATGCTATTAATCAAAAATGAAAACCTCAAACACATAGGTCTTATCTTTAGAGACATTTTTATGGTCTCTCAAAGAATCGACTTACATGGGTGTGTATGGTATATAATGGCGGGAACACCATAACTTAATAACATGAAGTGGATTATTCTATGTGTAAAATAAGGCTAGGGCACAAAAATAATTTATATGAAGCAATAATATATAGAAATATATATCTTTTACCTTTTGGCATAGAATAATGTTAAAGTATAACATAAGGGTTTGGTATTGAACCAAAGTCATAAAAAGGAAACGTGATATAAAACCAAAGCCATACTATAGGAGAGTGAGTGTGGGATATACTTGGAAAAGTGTTTATGGAAACATAAGGAAGTATTATGTTGGGTTTAGTTACATGATGTAACATTTTGATAATTGGTACACCTTTTTTTTTTATTTAAAAGTCATATGTAAAAAAAAGGATGCGTAGGATGACATACGGTGGTGGTAAGGATTTAAGATTTGTGTGGTGTTGAAATTTCAATCATAGATGTAGAATATGACAAGGTTTAGGAATGAAGAGAGAAATAAATTTAATTCATATGAGTGATAGGTTAAGGCATACAATGATTTCACCAAGAACATTGCACCAATCTTTAGCGAGAGTGGGCAGAACTTTGCGCAAGTAGCATGATTCGAGGGGGAGATTGGAAACGCTTTGGTGGCTAAGTATTGTTGACCAAAATCGTCGTCAACAAGGAGCATCCTGAAAATCTATCTTTCTTCTCTTGCTTGAGGAAGCACCTCGAGTGGTTCTAGGCCTAGGTGTTCTTCGACACTCTGGAGACTACACAAAGACAAAACATTGTTATAAGTTTTTTTCCTCAATGGATTAATAGACATACAAAATGATACTTTGTAATTTAACCTAAGATAACTCATAGCATATGCTACTACCAATCGTGAGGGTGTTACCCTCCTCCGCAACCCCAATCTCTCCGCGATGCAGCCCTACATCAATTACAAGGATCAATTCAAGAAAATTAAACAAATATGCGTAAAATCAAATTCATGATACATAAAACATTATCATCAACACATTATCTCACCGTGAATATCCTGGGCCTCAATGAAGATTCGCTGGAAAATGGAGCAGTAGGTTGTACAACCTGCTCTGAGGCAACCTCTACTGTGGCAGCCTCAATAGATGGGGCTTATGTAAATGATGGTGGGGGTGGGTGGCATACAAGTGCATCCATTGTAGATGGATGTGATGGAAGAGGTGGTGCAAATGGGTGGCTTGTGTGTGAATCCAATGAGTATGTGTGCAATAAGATAGATTATGGGGCTAGGCTACGATAGACCCCCGCAGGTTGTACAAGTGATTGCAACCCCCTAGGCATGGATAAAGGAATCTAGAAGCAAGGCCCAGGTGCCCAGGGAGTGCAGTAGTATTATATCTAGCAAATATTTCTACAACCTACATACATATTAATAATATTGAACTATTAGTACCAAATAGTAAAATTCAAAAACATTAACACAAAAAATTGAGAATTATACGATATTTAACTCTACACATGGTACTTGTGATGCAGGTGACTTGTCCATCCCATATGGAAATTCCCCGACATCTCCTAGTCCCAAATCCTATAGAAACACAAGAACATTAAAAATTTGAGGATGCCATAAAATAAAAAAATAAATATGGTGAATTTATCAAATGTGATACATACCTGTGTGTGGGGTGCGCCCAAAGAGCAGGCTACCTCTATTGTTGCATCAGTGGTGGGTCTAGGCATGGATGCATCCATCAACATAGAGGGTCTACTGCTCATATGTAATAACTGCAAAACCACATACAATAAGAAATATATATAAATACACATAATAAAAAATAAATATATAACAACAAAGAACATAGAGAGGGTTAAGAGACTAACCTCCTCCATGAAACTATGCTTTCCACTAGGATCTATAGGCCCATACCATGTTTTCCCACAACTCAAGCATATGTGAGGTTCACATGGACGACTACTATGTCCATGTGCCCTCTCCTCACTTTACTCGGTTGTACATGCTAAAGCTCCAACCACTCTATCAATGTCACTGGAAAGCACCTCCTGCCGAGATAGTGCAACAAAGGTACTGTGTTGCACTAGGCTACTAGTCAATGATAAAATGGCTACTTGTACCTATTTCAAGCTCTTTGCAATAGGAGGATGTTGGGTAGGGGGTCAAGCCTTTCCTGGGGGGACAAGGACCTAACATGTGATCACGCCTAGAATTCTCTCGGTCCTTTGCAGACCCTCGAACCACACCCTCGAATTCACCCATGTCAAAGTTGTTCACATGCTTACCCAAAATAAACTCATCCCATAATTTTCTCAGAAAATATAAGGGCACCTCCTTGATATTGTAGGGAGGTTTATCAAATACCATATACAACCTATTCATCTAGTTTTGACTAATATGGGGATGGATGCACCGATCAATGGAGAGACATTTCTTGGTCAATGGTAGTTCTTGTCCATTTCTATGATCCCTAAAAATAGTCAATATTTTTTGTTTTGAAATTCCCAAGTCTCTAACTTGGTTTCTATCCAAACTAGTGCTATAGTACTCATACATTCTTGCCCTATAATCAGAAATAGAGGTATATTTCCCTTGGGCACTTGAAATTGACTTCACAATGATGTCCAAAGAAGTGTCCAAGGAGACTTTGCTAGGCTCTCCAGTGTCCCTTAATTGTTCCTCAAGGGTTATTAATATGACCTACTCCTCATCAATTTGATTATTTACATTGGGTGGTTGTGGTGGGTTGGGGTTTTTCTCTCTTTGGTTTTCTTCTGAGTAGTTTACATTGCCTCCTGGATACATTTTATTATATATGTTGCAATTTATTAATCCATCACATGTAAATTAGGTTGGTTTTTAAATTATAATAGATAACTACAAATTTCTTTAATTTAGATTCTTGGGAGCAAAAGACTAAATTGGAAATGACTAAATTTAGAGCAAAATAAAAGAAATCAAACATACTTGGCTAGAGTAGGACATGGTGGAAATATCCTCACCTTGATGATCCTCTCTAGCTCCTCTCTATTTACTCAATGATAGTAAAAACACGAGTGCAATTTGTGAAAATGAGCACAAATCGCGCTCACAGCCCTTTAAAAAAAATTAGCAGAGGAACACATGCACATTCCTAGGAATGCGCACGCGTTCTTAGGAATGCACACATGTTTTTAGGAATGTGCACACATTCTTAGGAACACACACACATTCTTAGGAAAGCACATGTGTTCCGGCGAGTGTGCGTTCCTACTAACCCCCTTGCCACTTTTTCGACCACCAACTTTGTACAGTCACCTGAAGGTATTTGACTTAGCTGCCATTATTTTGATTTTATACAATATTAATTTAACTTTAGTTGTATTATGTTTTATTATTATTCATGGTGAATTAGTCTATTTTGTGTAGATTTTGTAATTATTAATTTTTTTCTACTCTTTTTTAATTTTGTAATTGTTATTTTTTTCATATATATGTGTGTGTGTGTGTTCATGTTTCCATTTCTCACCTAATATACAATATAATCACTAATTTTGAATTGAATTTATGCGCTTACTGGAGATATACAGAAGGAAAGGGAAAACATATCGATTATTGAACTTATTAATAAACGAAAAATTTAATAACAAAGAAAGATATCAATGATTGGTTTGTGATAATTTTGACACGATGATAACCACGATGATAATTGAATTTACAAAAATTTGGGACCAAACCTTTAATGTATATCATTACCATGTCTAATAATTTGCAATCAAAACATATAATTACCATGAGCATGGATTTACAGTCAAAGCAACTGCAATGTAATTAGTGCTTTGAAAAGGGCCAAAACTCGACTCATCTAAAAAGAAATGAGTAATCCACTTCACATTGTATACATACACGTATATGTCATTGGAGTTGTTAAGCTATGAATTTGCATGCATTGAACTTCAATTTTCATTCATTATGGGTGCATCCAACTCCACCCGCTTCATGGTACTTGAGATTGAATCATGGTCTAGATTATTGTTAAAGAGATCGCAACCCGTGGGAGAGGGAGAAGGTCCAGATTATTGTTAAAGAGATCGCAATCCATGGGAGAGGGAGAAGGAAACAATGGAACTTCGTTCATGGATTCTCTACTAGGAAGTGGTATGCACAACCATCTATGGGAGTTATAGAGAGTTATAGAGATAGTTTCATTGGGGCATATACACAGGAGGAAAATCCTAAAATATGTTATCATATGTATAACATTGGACATGAAGAAAAATATTTGTAATCAAAGTTAAACTAATGGATGATCAACAATAAATTGAATGCAATAGTCCATCAAAGATAGATTAACATCAATAATTAATTCATATTAAATAATAACTAATTAACATTAAATAATTATTTAAGATATAACATTAACTAAATATATATAATTATTAGATCCCCTTATATATTTAATAACAATGGCACATAGTTACATCCCCATCTTTAATAAGTGCTATTGGAGTAGTGATGCCCCTGCCATGAATATATTTTGATATTAAATATATGTATTGTGATTATTGCCAAAGTCAAACTCAAATGTTATCTCTCTCAAATGATTTCCTCTCTTAAGGTAAGGGGTTGCATTTGTTTTCCCCTCTCCTATGTATCGTTGGGAGGGGAATAGAAAGGAGAATAGGTTGCAAATTTCCTATCTTTGGTTACCCCCAGTGTGACTTTAGAAACTTGTTGTAAAAATTCCTTATCTAGTTGGACTGGATGGTAGTGAGCTCATAATAACAATCATAACAGAGTAGGATCCTATCAATGTTTACACTGTCGGGTATATCACTTGTCAAGAATATTTACAAAAATCCCACATATGAGATATATTTTCATATATGCTCAAGACATTATCAGATATAGCCCTAAGCCTGCCTGGAACCTAATCGATCCAAACCCCCTGCCTCTCCCAGGGTCTTCTCAACCTCTCGATCAAGGATAAATCACTTTCGGAGTCGAATCGACTCTTAGGCTCTTGTTGAACCCCAATTTTAGTTTACACGGGCCCTCCTTAGTTCTTCGTGCAAGTTCTTTGAAATCTGTGAGCATTTTCCTAGAAAATTTTCCCTAAAAGAAAAAACAAAACGACGGGCGCTAGCTCCCTCCGCTAGGCCCATTTCCTCATACAACCTTGGTCTTTTCCTAGTATTTAACCCAAAAGGTGCTAAGTTTCGAGCTTCGGGACTCTTGGCAACCACTCTTCCAAGATCCCAGAGCTATATACCTCGAACTCACGGGATTTCTCCACGCATCCACCCCTAAATATACGGTCAGTATGATCCTCATCTCCAGCTTCAGACGACCTCCAGTCTACTCTCCCCTTACTCTCAGAGTGATCTACCTCTGAATATAACGATATGTTGATGCATATCCCTTATGCGATCAATGGTTGCAGTGAACTCCGACCTTCGATCTTCGAATTTATTCCACCTTTGCATAATCCCTTCCCCGAAGTGCCTTTCCTCTGAACCTCATGGATATGTTGACACCTATCGGCTATGGGCGAACTGTCATGATCGCTTCACTCCTTCGAGACTTCGGTTATCCTGACTCATTTTCACTCCCTTTAATCCTCCGAATGCACTAAGTGCCAGAGGACCTTGATGATTATCCTTCGCACAATTGTCTCAGATCTGACGGTCACCAGCTCCCTATTGATATCCCATGGGATCTTCATCGTCGATTCATTCAAACTCTTCCCTTCAAGAGATCACGGTCACTGCCCCTCCTGAGATTAAATTTCTAAGGTATATGAAACCTTTTTCTGCCCTCTGTGCACTCCTCCTGCACTGTAAAGTGTTTGGACTTAGGAATTTCCTAAGTATCCTTCCTCGACACTTCTAGTTGTTATCTCTCTTGATCTTAGGTTCTAAAGGTATATGAGACCTCTGCCTCTCCTCTATGCACTCTCTTCTAACTTTGGACGTTCTGTCTTAGAAAACTTTCTAAGTCTTTTCTCCTCAATGCTCAAATCACTATCTCTCATGAGCTTGCTCCCCCGAGGGTTTAAAACCTTGCACGCACTCCTTGCGTCCTTGGAACTCTTCCACAGTCAACTATTCTCCCCTTCAGAAAATTATGAGAACGACTTGGCCTGCACACTCCTTGCATGGTTCTATTCTTTCTCTGCACTACTACTATCAAAGATTCAACGTTATCTCTCATGAGCTTCTCTGAGTTAGGCTTAACTCTGTCAATGCACTCCTTGTGGAAAAATGTGCACTCCTTGCACAAGCTCTCAGAAGAGAAACAATTTAAACTTATTCTAACTCCACATAGTCATGTATTTAATCATCAAATACATTCAAAAGCATGAGAACAAGTAAAAACAAAGAATTTAAATGAATAGGAAACATACCATTCATTCAGATAAACATAGTAATAACAACACCAAACATTTGGGTCAAAGCTTCTTTGTTCTATTCATTCAAGTGATAAAATATACATACATACAGGAAGTTCTCCACTGCTCCTTCAACAACTTATACAATGATCATTGTCTCACACAACGGAAACAAAAACTCTCTCTTTATCTCGCTAACTACTATTACACAATGAGCAACAACCTTTTCAAAATGAGCGACAACAACAACCAAATGCTATCCTATCGGGATTTAATGCATCCATCTACTAAGGACTTTGGAGTTAATATCATTTACAAAACAGATCCGAGCCAAGATCGATATCTGTACAATACATCTATACATTAAAGAGATTACAATCTGAAAGGATCTTTTGGGTATGGCCTTAGCCTCCATACATTTATTACATTTATTTTCATTAAATTCAGATTCAAAAAGGGTGTGCTCTCCTTTGTGTAGTCCAAATCAGCTCCATAAATGTGTTGGTTGATGTGTCACTCTCCAGCCTATCCTCCTCCTTTAATGTTGATGTAGATTCTCCTGCATCATACTCCTCTGGCCAAAAATTCATGGACTCATGTCCATGAGTTCCTGCACTATCTTTCCTTAGTTCAAAATGTTTTCTTCACTTACCCAGCTAGCCCCTTTCCACTTCACAAGGTATTCAAAATAAGTCTTCCTTCTAGTCCTTTTGTCAATTCTCTAATATATGATCTTCTCCATATGTGGCTTATCTGATGTATGCATTTGGGTTTCCCATCTGATTTCCTTCTGATCATGTGATCCTCTTGTTTCATCTTCCCTGTAAGGATACATATCTGCAACATTAAAAATGGGTGATATTCCCACATTGTATGGAAGCTCTATCTCATAAGAATTTGTTGCAAATTTTCTGAGGATCTTGCATGGTCCTCTCTTTTTCATTTTCAGTTTGTTATATGTTCCCCTTGGGAATATTTCCTTTCTTAGATGAGCTAAAACCTTATCTCCAACTTCAAACTGAAGCTCTCTCCTATGTTGATCAACTCTGTCTTTGTACTTCCTACTGTTGTCCTGCAACAACTCCTTGATATGGTCATGAAGTTTTTTCATCTCCGCAACAAAATATTCATCTCCTGCACTTATGAACTCATTCTATCCCAAATATCTCAATTCTGATATCCCCCCTTGGGTGCATTCCATACACTATCTAGAATGGAATTTTTCCTATTCTCCTATTTGGTGAATCATTGTATGCAAATTCTGCTTGTGGCAGAATATGATCCCATTGACTGTGGTGCTCAGTGAATAAGCTCCTCAGCAAATTCCCCAAACTTTTGTTTACCACCTCAATCTATCCATCTATATGAGGATGATATGTTGAGCTGAAGGAAAAATATGTCTCCAATTTCTTCCACATTGTTCTCCAAAAATGACCAAAAAACTTTGTGTCTGTGTCTAAGACAATGCTCCTAGGCAAGTCATGTAATCTCACAACTTCTTTAAAAAACAGACTTGTTATGTGTGTAGCATCATTTGTCTTTTGGCATGGAATAAAGTGTGCCATATTGGAAAATATGTCAACTACCACAAATATGGAATCACTTCCCCTCTGGGTTCTTGGTAATCCCAACACAAAATCCATGCTGATAGCATCCCAAGGCCTATATGGAATAGGTAATGGTTGATAAAGACCAGTGTTTTGTTGTCTTCCTTTTGCATACTGGCTAATTTTGCACTTGTTCAAACATTTTTTCACTTCAAATCTCATACATGGGCAATAGTATGAGCCACTCAACTGTGTGAATGTTTTTTCATGGCCAAAGTGTCCTACTAGACCTCCACTATGCTTCTCTTTCAATAAATTATCTCTCATTGATCATTTTGGTATGCACAATCTTCTCCCTTTGAACATCAGTCCATCCCGAATCAAATATTCCATCCATGGGTTTCTATCCCTTAGTAAAGGATTTGCATAGGATTCATAAGCTTCTTTGAAGTTTTCATCTTCACCATACATTTCCTTAAGGTGTTCAAACCCAAGGTTTACACTTTAAATTCTTGCATAATCAAACACCTCCTACTCAAAGAATTTGCAACCTTATTTGCACTACCAGAAATATGTTTGATAAAAAAAGTGAAATTTTGCATAAATTCCACCCACTTTCCATGCCTCTAATTCAACTTCTCTTGTTTGGTTATGAACTGTAGGGCTTGATTATCACTACATAACACAAACCCCTTGGAAATGAGATAATGCCTTCATTATTTCAAGGATTGAATCACTGCATAGAATTCTTTGTCACATGTGGAGTACTTTTTCTTGGTATCATTCAATTTCTCACTGAAATATGCAACAAGTCTATAATCCTGACTTATGACTGCTCCAATTGCTACTCCACTAGCATCACACCTTACCTGAAATGTCTTTCCAAAATCTGGCAGAACCATAATTGATTGTTCTATGATCTTATCCTTCAATATCCTGAATCTTTTCTCAGCTTCTTATGTCCACTTAAAATATTTGTGTCTTTTCTTTACAGTGTCTAATATTGGTGCACATATACCACTGGAATTTCTAATGAATTTCCTATAGAAACTTGCTAATCCATGGAATCTTCTTACCCTGAATATACTCCTTGGTGATGGCCAATCTCTGATAGCTCTCACCTTTTCTAGATCCATCTTCATCTCATTTGAAGAGATAACAAAACCCAAATATATGATTTCTATCTTCATAAAAGATGACTTCTTTAAATTTATCAAAATCTTCTCTTGCTGCAACATTCTCATCAATAATGTCATGTGTATCAAATGTTCCTCCTCATTTTTATTGAAGACTAGTATATCATCTAGATAAATAATGAAAAATTTACCTATGAAGTCTTTGAGTACTTCATTCATCAACCTCATAAATGTGCTTGGGGAATTTGTTAAGCCAAATGGCATAACAAGCCACTCATACAAGCTTTCATTTGTTTTGAATTTTTTTTTCCATTCATCTCCTTCTCTCATTCTTATATGATGATAACCACTTTTTAGATCTATCTTTGAAAAATAACTTGCTTCACTTAAGAAATCCATCAAATCATCCATTCTGGGTAAAGGAAATCTGCACCTGATAGTGATCTTGTTGATGGCTCTGGAATATGTACACATTCTCCATCCTCCATCCTTCTTAGGAATCAATACAGTTGGTACTGCACATGGGCTTAAGCTCTCCCTGACTAAACCTCTTTCTAACAGATCTTGGACCTGATTCTTGACCGCTTTATTCTCTTGAGGTGTCAACCTATATGTCGCTTTGTTTGGAAAGCTTTCTCCTGGAATAAGATCAATGTGATGAATTATGCTCCTAATGGGTGGAAATGAGAAAGGTAACTAATCCACCACTATATCAACAAAATTTTCGAGCAGATCCTAAATTTATTTAGGCAGATCATCCATAGTAGTGCTTATAAGGATGATTCTAGGTTTTCTCACTACAAAAAACTGCATGATCCACTCTTTCTTGACTTCATTCAAGAGCTCCTTCCCACTCATGAGAAGTATGCTTGGGTTGGATTCTTCCTTCACCTTCTTATCCTATATTGGCAACAACATGTGTGTTCGACCATTATTCTCAAGTGTGTAAGTATTCTTCCTCCCATCATGTATGCCATTTCTGTCAAACTTCCATGGTATTCACAACAAAACATGACAGACATCCATGGGTATTACATCACATAAAATCTCATCTTTATATCCTCCTATTTTAAATTCAACTTGGAATTGTTTACGTACCATTACCTAGTGTCCTTTTTTCATCCATGATACTTTATATGGATTTGGATGTGCAGTAGTCTCCTGCTCTATTTTTCCACCATATCCTTGGATACTAAATTTCTAGTGCTTCCACTATCTATAATCACCTTGCAAACTCTATACTTGGTCTTGGAAGCAGTCCTAAACAGACTGTTTCTCTGTACTAGTGCTTCCACCTCTTTCTTTGGTTTAAAGAGAGTTATCCTCATCATGCGGGATCTTCCATATTCAAGAGATTCTCCTTCAACATTCCTTTTATGTGCTTCAGAAATCTGAGCTTCTCCTCCTCCTTCTTTATTTTTCTCGGGGAATTCCCAAGACATATGTCTTGTCTTTCCACATGCGTAGCATTTCACCTCTCCTCCTCTACCTCTTTCTCTTCCTTGAGGAAAATAATTCCTTCCACCATACTGTCTTCCTTGTGAACTTCCCCCTCTCTCTGTATGACTGTGGAACTTTCCAGTCTCAGCTTTGGGATTCTTATCCTTGTCATGGACAATTCCCTTACCTCAGTGTGGGATTTTTCCTCTGTTTCTTTGACTTTTCTTTCTATCCAATTTCTCCTTTTATTTCAGGGAAACCTGATAAGCATCTTCAAATGTCCTCATAGTTACCATGTTGATTTCATCATGGATTTCATATCTCATACCATTAATATATATGGCATCCATCTCCTCATCGTTTTCACAATGACCAACTCTGATGTTCAGCCTATAAAACTCTTTTGTGTACTCTCTTACTATCAAACCCTTTTGTCTTAGGTTCTGTAGTCTCTTGAACATATTTATTTGATAGTATTTGGGTATGAATTTAGCCTTTAGATTGGATACCATTCTGTCCCAGCTTTTAATTTTCTTTTTTCCTTTGCTTCTTCTGTCAGCCTGCAGTTCATCCCACCATAGTGTTGCATGCCCTTTTAGTCTTGTGACATCATGTTTAACCTTATTCTCCTCATCGACCTCCTCATAGTCGAAGTATTTATCCATTGCTCTTATCCATTCCAGCAACTCTTCCACATCTAAATTTCCTTCATACATTGGTATTTCCATTTTTTCTCTGGCTCCCATTTTTACAACTGCTCTCAGCAAACATTCTTCTGCAACATCTTCTCCTGCAGCTCCTTCAACTTCCATTTCTTCACTTTCAGCCTCACTGATGTCACCTGCATCTAGTTCTCTTCTTTGTGTAGTTTCCATAGCAAATAGCCTTGCACAAAGTTTCCTCATTTCCTCCTCCATTGTTGGATTCGCTACAGTTATGTCCCTACGTATCCTTGGTAGCATGGTGCTAATATTCTTCACACAAAGCTTAAAATTATGGCTCTGATACCACTTGACGCAAACCCTCTGCCTCTCCTAGGGTATAATCAACCTCTTGGTCAAGTATCAATCACTTTCAAAGTCGAATTGAATCTTAGGCTCTTGTTGAACCCCAATTTTAGTTTACACAGGCCCTCCTTAGTTCTTTGTGAAGGTTCTTTGAAACCCACGAGCGCTTTCCTGGAACTTTTTCCCTAAAATAAAAACTAAAATGACAGGTGCAAGATCCCTCCACTAGGCCCCTTTCCTCATACAATTTTGGCAGTGTCCTGGTACTTAATCCAAAAGGTGTTAAGCTTTGGGCTTCGGGACTCTTGGAAACCACTCTTCCAAGATCCCAGAGTGATATACCCCGAACTCATGGGATTTCTCCATGCTTCAACCCCTAAATCGGTGGTCAGGATGATTCCTTGTCTCTGGCTTCGGATGACCTCTAGTGTACTCCCCCCTTACTCTTAGAGTGTTATTCCTCCAAATAGAACGATATGTTGACGTGTATCCCTTCCGTGATCAATGGTTGCAATGAACTCTGGCCTTCATGCTTCGCGGTTCTTCCACCTTTGCACAAGCCCTTCCCCAAAGTGCCTTTCCTACGAACCTCATGGATCTGTTAACACCTGTCGACTGTGGGAGAATGGTCACGATTGCTTCACTCCTTCAGGACTTTGGCCATCCCAGCTCCTTTTCACTCCCTTTAATCCTCTGAATGCACTAAGTGCCAAAGGACCATAATGATTATCCTTCACACAACTGTCTCAGATCTGATGGTCACCAGTTCCCTAGTGATATCCCATGGGATATTCACTGTCAATTTCTTGAAACTCTTCTCTTCAAGGGATCACAGTCACTGCCCCTCCTGAGCTTAAATTTTTGAGGTATATGAAACCTCTATCTTCCCTCTGTGTGCTCCTCCTACGTTGTAAAGTGTTTGGACTTAGGAATTTCCTAAGTATCCTTCCTCAACACTTCTGGTTTCTATCTCTCTTGAGCTTAGGTTCTAGAGGTATATGAGACCTCCACCTCTCCTCTATGCACTCTCTTCAAACTTTGGACGTTCGAGTTTAGAAAACTTTCTAATTATTTTCTCCTCAATGGTCAGATCACTATCTCTCCTAAGCTTTTTCCTCCGAGGGTTTAAAACCTTGCACACACTCCTTGCGTCCTTGGAACTCTTCCATAATCAACTGATCTCCCCTTCACAAAAGTCTGAGAATGACTTGGCCTGCACACTACTTTCACAACTCTATGATTTATCTACACCACTACTATCAAATATTCAACGTTATCTCTCATGAGCTTCTCTGATTTAGACTTAACTCTGTCAATGCACTCCTTGTGGAAAAATGTCTCTCGTTGCACGATCTCTCATAAGAGAAACAATTGAAACTTATTATAACTCCACAGGATCATGTATTGAATCATCAAATACATTCAAAAGCGGGAGAACAAGTAAAAACAAAGAATTTAAATGAATAGGAAACATACCATTCATTCAGATAAACATAGTAACAACAACACCAAACATTTGGGTCAAAGATTCTTTGTTCTATTCATTCAAGTGATAAAATATACATACATATAGGCAGTTCTCCACTGCTCCTTCAACAAAATTGTACAATGTTGTTAGCACAAGGGAAGACCCAGGGTTCAACGCTTCAATAGCTCACCAACAAAACCCTAACTATCGGCCCTTTTGGCAACACCTGCAAAGAAAATGAAGTCTCACCCGAGGTAGAGGCAGGGGGGGTTGTAAGACTCAGGTGTCTACAACCTATCTGGGAAAAAAATATGTGATCACAACACTTAACAGAGCACTTATCTAATCAATATGCATTAGTTCTGAACTCCCATTCACATCACATATTAAACCCTAAATATAGAAAAACGCAGTAATGAGAAAATCACACACTTGCAATCGCTTAACACATAGCATTAACTCTGATCTAGCATTCATTTACAATTAATAGAGCACTAAGCATTCATACATCTATCTAACATATATAAATATCAGTGCACTAAGAAAATAAACACATAAACAACATAAACAACATAAACAAAGCACATCAACACAGGATATATGTGGTTCACCCCAGTGTGGGGCTAAGTCCACCAAATTCTTCTTCTTTATTAGTATTCTTCAATATTTTACATCCATCTGCTATTGTGCATAGAGCCACAGAGCCCAATTCTGCAGAGGACAAGAGATCTGCACGCAACCCGCCAGATCCTCCTTCCCATAATTAGGTCAAGGCACAGAGCCAACTCCTTATTAGCACAAAGCTTCTTACAATCATTTGCATTTAGCTAAAACTTTACATATTCTTGCATGAAGCCAACTTGGACTAAATTTTCTCTAAGTCCTGTCTACTTATCTATACATTACAAAAAAGGCCTAACCATGGGTAAACCCATGGGCCGACATCCCATACCCATTACATAAACCCTAAAATTCCAAAAATCCCGCAAAACAAGTGAGATCCCATGATCTCCTCTTCGCCTAGGCGCTCCATCTTTGACTAGCCTATCGAAGTCCCAAAAATGGTCAAACACGACCAATTTTCTCTCAAAACTTGGTCGAGGGCCAACAGGCCCCCAACACTCACCTATGACTCATCCCGAGTCACTCCGATCGGGCAACACTGCTTCGACTTGCTGCTTCGACCTTCCTCGACTTGCTGCTTCGCCAGAGCCTCCTACTCGACGAACTCTTGAATTACTTGCTCAGTGACAGGCCCCTCCAGGCGTTGTTCCACTATTGCGACTACATGTTCCAGCTGTGAGCCTTGTCCTTCGATCTCTTCAAAAAGTGTACAGGCTTTGTCCTGCATTGGCTGGAGTCTCTGTGTAACCTCCATAACTTTGATATGGATGACAGTGCCCTATTGTTGGACTACGTGTTGTTCCTATGACCTCTTCATCTTCTCAACTACAGTAAGCAGCTTCATTTGTGCTTGCACGGTGGACGCCTGTTGCTTCGCCTCCTAGAGTTGTGCTTCCAATTTCCTCAGCTCCGGATCTTCTGCAAGCCACTCATAGGTCTTCACACTTCGATCACTTAATTTCGTACACTCTGAGGCCAATGCCCTGATTCATTTTACTGCATTCCTAGCAACTTATTCCCTCTGATCATGCACTTCTTGCGGAGTGCTCGACACTACTTGGATTTCTATCTCCATTACTCTTGCTTGAAGTTGTTGAATGGCTTCGGCAAGATTCCCCACTTGCATCTCAGTTGACTCTGGTTCCCCCTGTGCCAATCCCGACATAGAGCGAAGTGCTCTAGTTACTGCCTCTTTGACCACAGTCTTCTCTGCAAGCAACTGGTCTTTTTCTTTCTGCATCTTCTCTTTGTCCTCCTCAAACATTGCCCTAATTTCATCTTTCTCTTGCTGTGCAACTCGAAGTTTCTCTAAGGCCCTTCCTTTTCTTGCTTCATGGATTCTGTAGCCTGTTCCTTTTCTTCTTGGGCTCGATGAAGTCGAGCCTCTGTCGCATCTGCTAATCTTTGCAATTGGGTGGGATCATCCCCCAATTCTACACTTTCTACTGAAGATGGCGTAGTAGGCACTGCGCGGCTTGAATGGATAGCTTGTTGGATGTCCTTGAGATCCTTCTTTATTCTGTCATACATCGACTCCTACTTTTCTTCTTGTCTCTGCAAGATATCTTCTAAATCTTCCTCTATGACTGTGATGATGAGATTAATATCATCCACTATGAGCACATTCTTCGACTGAGGCTTGTTGGTGCAGGCCTTCTTTTGGGACGAAGGTTTCTCTGGGGAAACCTTCCTCTTCTGTGATGCTTCTGCTATGGTGAGGGGATCCTTAGGTGGTGTGGCTTTGCCTTTGTCTTTCTTTTCTCCATCTTCCCCTCATTCCTCTTGGTTCACTTCATCTCCTCCTCCTCCTGCAGGTGTGTCAGGCCTACTTTCATCTGATGCATTGTCCTCCTCATTAGTTTCTATGTATTGGACTTCGTCCTTTTTCTTATTTTTCTTTGTGCTACTTTGTCCATTATACTCAGTCCGGGTGACCAAAGGAATTTCGATGATGTCGAGGTTGGAGAGTTCTACATCTTCAACTAGTACAAGGAATTCTTCTAGCCATTCCTTAGTGATCTCTGCCATGTCTTCATCGGTCAATTTATAGTAAGATTGCAACTCCTGCTTACTTTCATTCCTGCGCGTGGTGATGCAGATGAAGTGTCGGTCTGCGCGAAACTTTTCTAGTGGCCTGTACCGATGGAGTGTATTCAGTGTCATTCAGGGGAATGATTCAATGGCGCGCTTCAGTTGTAGGTAGTAAGCATGGAAGACATCATTTGACTGCCGCTGCTTCGTCATATCGTTTGTATACAAAAAGGTAGCAAACCTCGCGACCAACGGTTCTGATAGCTCAACTTCTGGGAAGGTTGCTACTTCCGGCATTTTCCAGGCAGCAAATGCGATTAAAATCAATAACCAACTGAAATTAAATTTGTATTCTTGGTCCTACACTTCGTGATAGTCCTTCTCCAACTTTTTGACAAGGTAACTCTCCCAGTTCATCTACATTCCTTCGACACACTTCCCTATGAGGTTGACTATGAACCCCATGACCTGTGTCGAACGGTTCTTTCGGACGAGCTTGCCAGCGATAAACTAACAAGCTAGGCGCACTGCGCCATCCTAGATGGAGGTTACCTTGTAGCCTTGCTTCCCATTCTCTACATCACCATAGGCTTCCTTTATACATTGTGCCAAGGAGCGATCTGACGCCTTCCCTGGGTAGAACTAGTGAGGGTCTGATCCTTGCATGATTAGTCTTGTGATCACGTGGATCAGCATCGGATCCACAGTCATGCGCCTGCCAAGCCAAAGATACCATCAGTGATAGCACAACAGGAGGATTTTAACGCAAGCATTAACCTCCTGATGTCAGCCAAAGTGGTCGATCTTCATCACGGTCAAGATTTTGGAGCACACGAGATCCTTAATCCACGGCTGGGAAACTATCTTGGGCTTCTTCCCAATCATTTTCGTCGAGTACTTATGCGGTGCGAGCTTCACATAGTTCTTTCGATCTCTGAGGTTGAAGTCGTTGATCTTGAGAGATGGGATCAGTCCCAATTGGGGTCCAACTGTGCGTTTCTCTTTCGGGAGGTATGCAGTGATGATCCTGTACTCAAAGTCATGTAGGACACTGTCACGACTAACTGCACCAGCCAAAGGCGGGGTGTAGTCAGGCAAGACCGACGAGATCTACTTCGTGTTAGCCAGATCAATGCGGTGTTTTCTTCTTTTATCAGTCGCATTTCAACTAGACCGTTGTTCGGTCGAGGGGGATGCTTGCAATCCACCCGTCGACGATGCCTGTATTCCTACAGACATGACTTTCTCAGCCATGAAGTCTATCAAAATCTCTTCTACAGACTTCTCTAACGCACTATGCTCGCCCGACATTCACACTTGTAATCATGGAGATCGAGTAGGTGAACGGATAGATAGGGTAATCAAATGGACGATGAGGTCTAGACAACACAACGCGGTATGCGATCAATTCTCTGTTAGCTCGAATATCTCAGTTTGCAAAAAGTGGTCCCAACGCAACATCTGATAGATTAAATAAGCAACGTCGTAACTGATTCCTCCAATAGGTAGGAATGTGTCAATCAATACGAATCCATTCGTTATGGTGCAGTCTCAACAATCGAAAGGAGATATTTTCATCAATAAATGCGTTTCTAGCTATTCCGGAGCATCATTCTAACAGTCGGGACGCCTCCAACGGTCATATAGCTTCTCCTTGGCGAAGTACCATTCTGCACAGTTCTACTATTCCGGCAAGGTTCAAGTTCTACAAGCCTGCCTTCTGTGAAGTCTTCTCTAGAACTTCCTACAGTTTTTCTAATTTGGCTTTCTTCTTATTGAGCTTTCTTTCCTTCTTTCCTATTATTTGAGTCTCTAGATTCCTCTTTCCATTCTTATTCTTATCTTCTCTTAGCGTAGTAACTTCGCACTGTTGAGGGTCTTCCAAAGGGTTCAAAGGTAATACCTCTTCTCTTACTATTTTCGGGGTGAATGCACTTCTTTCCTGTATGGACAGGTTCTTTAAGCCTTCTTGTGTTCTTTCAACTTTGACAACTAATTCTCTGGCCCTCTATTGCTTCAACTTGTCCTCTTGTTCTTATATTAGTCGCACTTATTTTCTAGCTATGAAGTCCCTTAATTCTTTCTTTTTTTGTGATGTAGCTTCCTCCTCTGCTTTCCTTCTGATCTAGTCCTTCTCAATCCAAGTCTTTCCCAACAAAAGTGCAAAAGGAGCGTTGTTCTCAACAAACATAATGACTTCAAATTCTTCTTCGATCGATGTTTCATGAGAAATCATAGGTACATTAGTAACTCTGCCACATAGGGTTATCATGTTTCCTTTAAACAGACCTATCCTTCCCAATGAAGGTACCATAGCAAGATTTCCCAAAATTTCCCAAGTGATTTCTGGCATAATATTCACGTGTGTTTCTTCATCCAATACACAGTCTATGTCGAAGTTTTCTATTCTTGTTTCTATGCATGGATTCTCTTTTAAGATCTCTGGTAAACCGATGTCCCTATGATCATTCAATGTTTCTTTCAGCTGTAATAACATAGTCTCTGATTCTTTTTGGTTTTCTAACATATCCTTAGTTCCTTGACCTTCTTCATAGTTTTCTTGTCTCATGTTCATCTTTTCAACTTTGGCAAGCATTCTAGGGAAATCCTCAACTTTGTGACCAATAGCTTTACAACAAAGACAAATAGGACTTGCCAGGGAATTCCTTAGCAAGATGTCTCGATCTTCTGCAATTATAACATAATGTCAATCCTCTTTTTTTTTTAAATGATCCCTAACCTTTCCTGTACTGCACACTGGGATCACAGTGATAGACCTGCAATCTGCAAAAATTATTTCTAGGTTCCTGCATCCACTTGTTAGTCCAAAAATTCTTTCTATGCATAGGAATAACATATCTTTCTCTATTTCTATCAAATTTATTTGGATCAATTCTTTCTTCTAGTTGTGCCCTAGTTTTCAGACTAGGATAAAATCTATCAAACATACCTAGATTCATACTTTTGAAGAAAAAATTTCCACTTATCTTACCTTTATCAGAGCACAAAGCTTTAAGATCTTACCTCTTTTCTTCAGATCTGGTTCCTTTCTTAGCACAGAGCTTCACAAGTCACGTAAAATATTGCGCACTACAACAACATATCTACGCACAAAGCTTTCTCTTTTCTTCAGTTCCCAACAATCACAGTTTCAGGTCTCGACAACAGAACCATTTGTTGGCATAGGGGAAGACCCAGGGTTCAACGCTTCAACAACACACCAACAAAACCCTAACTACTAGCCCTTTCGACAACACCTGCGAAGCAGATGAAGTCTCACATGAGGTAGAGAAAGGGGGGGTTGTAGGACTCAGGTGTCTACAACCTAGCTGGGACACAGATATGTGATCACAACACTTAACATAACACTTAGCTAATCAATATGCATTATTTCTTAACTCCCATTCACATCGCAGATTAAACCCTAAATAYAKAACAACRCRGTAATGAGCARATCACATGCTTCYAATCGCTTTGCACATATCATTAACTCATATATAGAATTCATTTACCATTAATAGAGCACTAAGCATTCATACATTTATCTAACAGATATAAATATCAATGCACTAAGTAGATAAACACATAAACAACATAAACAACATTGCACAAAGCACATCAACACGGGATATACGTGGTTCACCTCAGTGTGGGGCTACGTACACCAACTTCTTCTTCTTTATTAGTCTTCTTCAATCTTTTACAGCCATCTGCTACCGTGCATAGAGCCACAAAGCCCAATTCCACAGAGGATAGGAGATCTGTGTGCAGCCTGCCAGATCCTCCTTCCCAAAATTAGGTCAAGGCACATAGTCAACTCCTTATTAGCACAAAGCTTCTTACAATCACTTGCACTTAGCTAGAACTTTACATATTCTTGCACGAAGCCAACTTGGACCGACGCTCTAAGTCCTATCTACTTATTTATACATTACAAAAAAGGCCTAACCATGGGTAAACCCATGGACCGACATCCCATACTCATTACATAAATCCAAAAATCCCAAAAAGCCCGCAAAACAAGCGAGATCCCGTGATCTCTGCTTCGCCTGGGCGCTCCATCTTCAACCAACTTGTCAAAGTCCCAAAAATGGTCAAACACGACCAATGTTCTCTCAAAACTTGGTTGAGGGCCAACAAATGCTCACTGTCTCACACAACGACAACAACAACTTTCTCTTTCTCTTGCTAACTACTATTACACAATGAACAACAGTCTTTTCAAAATGAGCGACAACAACAACAACAAAAACAACAACCTAATGTTATCCTATCAAAATTTAATGAATCCATATACTAAGGACTTTGGAGTTAATAACATTTACAAAATAGATCAAAGCCAAGCTCGAAATCTGTGCAATACATCTATACATTAAATAGATTACAATCCGAAAGGATATTTTGGGGATGGCCTTAGCCTCCATACAATTATTACATTTCTTTTCATTAAATTCAGATTCAAAAAGGGTGTGCTCTCCTTTGTGGAATCCAAATTAGATCCATAAATGCACTGGTTGATGTGTTGCTCTCCATCCCGTCCTCCTCCTTTAATGCTGATATACATGCTCCTACATCACTAACATTGGATTTTCTCCTTGTTTTCTCATTTGATTGTAGCAGTTTATTTGCAACAGAAAACCTAAAATTAAATATTATTTCTACCACATCAATCCTTTGAGATCATCACCTTGGGAACTTCGATTCTACATTGCTTAGAGTAAATAGTGAAACCTAAGTTCGAATACCAAGTACAAAAACTATATATTTTAATGAATGAGAGGCAAAATCTGTCAAATTTCGATGTCAAGTGTTAAAAATTCTAAACAAAATAAAAATCCAAGAGGCCATGAACCCCAAATTCAGGCGTGGATCTCCTATATTCAATAGTACTCGCCTCTAGGACAGGAAATTATCAATAACACCAAAACAATGGAGATGACTTTTCTGTTGATTGATTTTTTATAGTTTATTAATTTATTAATTACCCATCATGCATTGCAATTGGTGTGGATTACAACGATAAGATTACGGTTATCAGTCATTAAGCTTTACCTTTGATAATAACGATAAAAAATTAAATGCTGAAAGCACAGGATATGGGATACCATCACACACACTAACACAACAATTAACTTAAACATAGTAGATGATTGTCTTATGCCTCAACAACTCTGCAAAAAATCTTATTTAGCCAGATCCTCCAACGTCTTCATATCTTTGCAGAAACTTAGCTAATTTAGAGGCATGCAGAAACTTAGCTTATGTAAATTAATGTTCATGCAAACTATATGTGATAGTATATCTTCAATTAAGATAAGCTAACATATGACTAGTTGATTAGTGCAATGAAATCCAATAAGTTGATAGATCCAAATAAATAAATAAAAATCCTTTCACATTATTAAATTTATTTAAACTCCTCTAATAAATTACCCAAATCAATCACAGTATTTAACCAATAAATAAATTTCCCCAAATTAGATACCGATCTCTTAGTTAAATTCAAATATTGTTTTCTTTATTAATAGATCTCTTAGTTAAATTCAAATATTGTTTTCTTTATTAATTGGTAACAATAACTCAATGTGATGCTCTGTAATTGTGAGATTTTCATAATATTTAGTAATATAAACTACCCATAAGATCATCAATTCTTCTTTAAT
>JASDQU010010833.1:47335-59372 GCA_032191745.1 Picea mariana | reverse complement strand
TTGTTGTTATTATGCATATTTTATCAATTAGTATCAGAGCTTCTTTGTTTTATCAATTGGTATAAGAGCTTCTTTATTTTATCAAATCAATATTACTCTTTTACAACAATTAGCAGTTACTTTTATATTTTGTTAGTTACCACAATAAATCAACACTAGACTTGTTTGTAAAATCAATTATATAAATATAATTAATAGGAATTACAAGGCTTTTATGAAGAATAGTGAAGGAAAACAATCCTTTTAGAGCACCTACTCTAGGAGACACAAATCCCCTTCTTTAGGGCACCAACCCTAGGACGCACCAACTCTCTTTTTTCTTTAGGGAACCAACCCTGGGAAGCACCAAATCCCTTGTATTTAGGGCACCAACCCTAGGAAGGACCAACTCCCTTCCTTCTGTGCTCCTCCCTTCCACCCTCACTTCATAAGAATCATCAATTCTTCTTCTTGGACTCTGCTGCCGTTTTGATCTTTTTATCTGGACTAAAAAGACACTTTATTCTCACCATTCTTTCTTGTTTATATACTCTTCCAACTGGTGTGAGATTTGAAGCATTGTGTCCCTTTATTTGGACTGTCACACCTCTTCATATTAAATTAACAATAATATCTATTATTATTCAAACATCAATGTGTAGGTTGTTAATTCAGTGAGAGTTCTTTTAAATCGATCACATGTATGGGTTAGTTTATTTAACTCGATTCTATGTCTCTACAAATGTTGTAGAAATCGAATCCTGCAAAGGTGCTTCCTTAAAGCCATTTAAATTTTACCAATAGCACAAAACCACAAGATTATTAATTAAGTGATCTATCCAATGCCTCATGTCTTATATGTTCGTAACCCATGACCGGGGGCTGAAACCTAGTCCTCTGGTACTTTAGACTTCGGGCGATTTCTCTCTCATCCAATCTTCCAGAGTAGTTTTCGCCGAAGTATATCAGACGGTCGATAATTGTTATTCTATAGATGAATGATCCTCGCTTGTACATAGGATTAAAACAAATCAAAGTCCATGACTTGATCTGCCATTGAGTGGACGATTCTTGTTCACTTCTCACAAGGATTGATCCAATAGTTAGCATGAATCCTAGAACCAAATCAACGGTCTAGCTTCAATCCTTACTTTATCCTTCCACTTCTTAATCCGATGACTATGAATTAATCAAAGGTGGAGATGAATGGTTCTCGTTTACTTTGAAACTTCGGGACTTTAGAGGTTCAGAGGTCTGGGTAATTGTTGTTCCAATTTCCACCGGAGTTGGTCAGTGTCAAAGTGGTCAACATGGAAGAGATTACGTCATGTTTTGATATAACGATCATGATTCATCCTAGAGGATCTTATAGCAACGGTCATTATTGACTTCGACCTTCGGTGCTTCGAGTAGTTGCTGGTTTCCCCCGAAGTACTAACTCCCGGAGTGACCTAACTTGCTGACGTCACTACTGACTTGGCACTGGATGAGTGGCTGCCACATGTCACTAAATTCATGAATTATGTAACCTAAAATGACAAATGTAACTAGAAATTTGTCACCATTTGATTGCGCCACGTGTCCTTGATGACGTAGATCTCCTGACATGGTACATGTCCTTCTCCTAGATCTAACTACTATGATCAGTTCTAGATCAACGGTATAGATTTATTTCAGCCTTCGAGACTTTGGGTTGTTCATTTCCCAATTCTCAATTCTCTCGAAGTGAGATTCCTCAAGTAAAAATTGAGCAACTTGACTTCATCTAACGGTCGAGAATGCTCATGTAGTAGATCAACGATCATGGATGATTTCAGAACCAAAGTTTGTGCAATTGTTAACTCAACCCTTTCATCCCGCAATGGTTCTTTGCCATTGATCTTCCCTTACTGAGATCTGATGGTCAAGACTTAATTTGATGTTTGATCTGAAGGTCCTCCTGTGTAACTCCCAAATATTACGGTCTATGTTTGTCCCGAAATCTACATCAATGGACATGATTCTCCCTCGATTCTTCTATAGTTTTACTATGGGGATTTCACTCTTGATCGCATTTCTGTAATGCGCTTTCCCTTCTGATATTTTTGGTAGATTCCTCTGCATGTTGTTTATATCATTGCAATACGCTTTCCATTATGATATTTTGGTTTTGTACTTGGATTCTAACTGATCAAGATCATTTCTCTATTGGGAATTCTATCCCGATGGTGTTTCTGCATTTGCGTTGATCTCGTGAAATTTAATATGTTGTCTCTCTTGAGATTTAGATAGATTTCACTGCATTTTGTTCATAAAAACTCATCATCACATCATAATGAGATCGACTGTTGACATCAATGACAACACCTCAATGACAATATGTCCAACAATGCCCACGTGCAAAATCTAGAATTTTAGAATTTTAGTTAATTTTCTTATTCACCCAACCAAGTGTCACTCATATACAAGTTTGCTCTAGTAAATGTTAATTATTAATTTGTTAAAATCATTTCCCTTCACCCAACTCTATATTCTCCTTAATTTTCTCCCAGGTGTTCCCTAGATGTCCTCACTCAATCTCAAGTGAATATATTTTACTATCTTGTTAACTTGAATGGTTGTTCACTTAAATCAACTAGCCCACCTTTATTTTAGCTTGCCGATTAAATTGAATTAGGACCCTTCACATTTACCCCCTTATTTCAATTAGTTCTCAAGAAATTCATCTTTCTTATTAATTTAATTAATTAATTTATGACATGCACATATTTTCTCAACTTACATTTCCTAATATTTTATAAAATTCAATTTTCATCTTTATGCCAAAATTTACTAGATAATCACATCTAAAATTTTAAATACATTTTTACCCTTTTCCTAAGCATAATTAATTTTAACAAATTTTCTAAGTACATCTCTAAATATTTTTACTGATACCTTACCCTTAATTTAATTGCCATTTTACTTTTCCATAATCGTTTCATTTTTTATAATAACACCAATGGAGCCATTCTCATCTTGCTCTTCAGGACATACTTTCATACTCCAAGGGTGCCATGCATCATGTCCTTCAAGAATTCCACTTTGAGTATTGGGAAGATGGAACAACCTGTAGAGATCTTATTACCTTTGTTGTTGCCCTATTTTGCGAGACTATTGGACGCTGAGGAATAATACCTTCACCTTATTTCACATCCCTCAGTATACCTTGTGAGTGATCAAGTTCATGATCTAGCCTCATGACATCGTGCAACCTCTTGAGGAAAAGTGCCACGCACTTTTCAACTACGACCATGGTGAGAGTGCTAGTAGGTGGAATCAGGGATGCTGTCCCACCTCTCCCTATGGTACTGGTATGGATTCTATACAACCTCGTTACTCCTTTGTGAGTTGGATCGACAAGCATAATCCCCGTTCCTGTGTCCACTAACACAATATCTTGTCAGTAAAAAATAATTCAAATTCATAAACCACTTTCATCAATTTATAATTACTTCTTGATTTAGTATAGAGTCTTGTTGAAGATCTTGTGCCAATGCCCCATTAAGTTTCTTGTCACTCAATAAAATTGTTAGCAACATATGCAATAATCATAACAAATATCATGTACAATTTTCAATAATATTTCATGCTATTAATACAACCAATTTGATGCAAACCCCCTACCTCTCCCAGGGTCTGCTTGACCTCCCGGTCAAGGATCGATCAATTTCAGAGTCAGATAGAATCTTAGGCTCTTGTTGAACTCCAATTTTAGTTTACACAAGCCCTCGTTAGCTCTCTGTGAAGGTTATTTGAAACCCACAGACACATTCCTGACACTCTTTCCCCTTTAAAAGAAATCTAAATGACATGCACCATATCCCTCTGCTAGGCCCCTTTCCGCATACGACCTTAGGCTATGGCTTGGAACTTAACCCAAAAGGTGCTAAGCTTCAGGCTTTGGGATTCTTGGCAACCACTCTACCTTCCAAACTCCCAAAGTGATATATCCCGAACTCATGGGATTTATCCCTAAATAGGTGGTCAGTGTGAGTCCTCGTCTTTGGCTTCGAACGACCTCTGGTCTATGTTCCCTTCTCCCCTTACTCCTGAAGTTATTTTCCTTCGAATAGAATGATCTATTGACGCATGTTCCTTTCGCGATCAACAGTTACGGTGAACTTCGACCTTTGGGATTCGAGTTTCTTCCTCCTTTTACACAAGCCCTTCCTCGAAGTGCCTTTCCTCCGAAACTCATGGATCTATTGACACCTGTCGATTGTGGGTGAACCGTCACGCTAGCTTCTCTCCTCCAAGACTTCAGCTATCCCATCTCCCTTTCACTTCTTTAAACCTCCAAATGCACTAAGTGCCGAAGGACCATGATGGCTATCCTTCGCACAATTGCCTCAAATCTGACGGTCACCAGCTCCTTGGAAATATCCCATGGGATCTTCACTGTCGCTTCTTGAACTCTTCCCTTCAAAGGATCACGATCACTTCCCCTCCTGAGCTTATCTTTCCGAGGTATATGAAGCCTTTGTCTACCCTCTCTGCACTCCTCATGTGTTGCAAAGTGTTTGGACTTAGGAAATTCCTAAGTATCCCTCCTCGACACTTCTGGTTTCTATCTCTTCTGAGCTTGTTCCTCCAAGGGTTTAAAACCTTTCACACACTCCTTGCGTCCTTGGAATCTCTGCAACACTTAATTGTTCTTCCTCTAAATGGTGAGTCTGAGAATGACTTGGCCTGCGCACTCCTTCTGTGGCTCTATGCTTCCTCTACACCACTATTATAAAAGATTCAATGTTATCTCTCCTGATATTCTCTGAGTTAAACTTAACTCTGTCAATGCACTCCTTGCGGAAAAATGTGCACTTCTTGCATGAGCTCTCAGAAGAGAAACAATTAGAACTTATTCTAACTCCACAGACTCATGTATTTAATCATCAAATACATTCAAAAGCACAAGAACAAGTAGAAACTAGAATTTAAATGAACAAGAAACATACCATTCATTCAGATAAACACAGTGACAACAACACCAAACATTTGTGTCAAAGCTTCTATGTTCTATTCATTCAGATGATAAAATACATAGATATAGGTATTCCTCCACTTCTCTTCAACAAACTTATACAACGCTCTTTGGCTCTCAACAAAAATAGCTCTTCAGTTGTTCTTAACAACAACAATAAAAAAAAAAACAACCAATGAACAAGAAAACAAATTATATACATGAAGGGTCTTCTCGACGCTTCCTTCCTTCCTACCTACTTCTCTCCTATCACATTAATGAGAATTTACAAAACAGATCAGAGCCAAGCTCGATATCTATACAATACATCTATACATTAAAGAGATTACAATCTGAAAGGATCTTTTGGGGATGACCTTAGCCTCCATACATTAATTACATTTCTTTTCATTAAATTCAAATTCAAAAAGGGTGTGATCTCCTTTGTAGGATCCAAATCAGCTTCATGCATGCGCTGGATGATATGTTGCTCTCCATCCTGTCCTCCTTTTAATGATTATTTAGATGCTCCTACATCATAGTCCTCTGTCCAAAAATTCATGGGCTCCTGCATTATCTTTCCTTTCTTATGGATCTCTGCTTCACTTACCCAACTGGCATCTTCTTCTGGATGGCCTTTCCACTTTACAATGTATTCAAAATAAGTCTTCCTTCTAGTCCTCTTGCCAATCCTCTGATCTATGATCTTCTCCATCAATGGATTCTCTACTATGATAATTTGTTTCTCTCATCTGATTTACTTATGATTTTTTGATTCTTCTGTTTCATCTTCCCTGTAAGGATACATGTCTGCAACATTAAAAATGGGTGATATTCCCACATTGTTTGGCAGCTCTATTTCGTAAGCATTTGCTGCAAATTTTCTGAGGATCTTGCATGGTCCTATCTTTTTCATTTTCAGTTTTTTATATGTTCCCCTTGGGAACCTCTCCTTCCTCAAGTGTGCTAAAACATGATATCCCACTTCAAATTGAAGCTCTCTCCTATGTTGATCAACTCTATTTTTGTACTTCTTGTTGCTATCCTGCAACTACTCCTTGATCTCACCATGAAGTTTCTGCATCTCTACAACAAAATATTCTTCTCCCGCACTTCTGAACTCATTCTGTCCCAAATATATCAACTCTGATATTCCCCTTGGGTGCATTCCATACACTATCTAGAATGGACTTTTTTCAGTCCTCCTATTTGGTGAATTGTTGTATGTGAATTCTGCTAGTGGAAAAATCTAATCACACTGACTGTGGTGCTCAGTGACTAAGCTCCTCAAAAATTTCCTCAAACTTGTGTTTACCACCTCAATTTGTCCATCTGTTTGAGGTTGATATGTTGAAATGAAGGACAAATCCGTTCCCAATTTCTTCCACAGTGTTCTCTAGAAATGATCAACAAATTTGGTGTCTCTGTCTGAGACAATGATCCTCGACAATCCGTGTAGTATCATAACTTCATTGAAAAATAAACATGCTATGTGTGTTACATCATTTGTCTTTTGGCATGGTATGAAGTATGCCATTTTGGAAAATCTGTCAACTACCACAAATATGGAATCACTTCCCCTCTAGGTTCTTGGCAATCCCAACACAAAATCCATGTGATAGCATCCCAAGGCCTATCTGGAATAGGCAACGACTGATAAATACCAGTGTTTTGTTGTCTCCCTTTTGCATACTGGAAAATTTTGCATTTGTTTATAAATTTCTTCACTTCAGATCTCATACCTGGCCAACAGTATGAGCCACTTATCTGTGCGAATGTTTTTTCATGGCCAAAATGTCCTGCTAGGCCTCCACTATGTTTTTCTTTCAACATATTGTCTCTCATTGAGAATTTTGGTATGCACAATTGGCTTCTTTTGAAAAACAGTCCATCCTGAATTAAATATTCCATCCATGGTATTCTATCCCTTAGAAAAGGACTTGCACAGGCTTCAAAAGCTTCTTTGAAATTTGCATCTTTACCATATATTTCCTTAAGGTGTTCAAACCCCAAGGTTTCCACCTTGAATTCCTGCATAATCAAACATCTCCTACTCAAAGCATCTGCAACTTTGTTTTCACTCCCACTGATATGCTTGATAAAGGAAGTGAAATTATGCATAAATTCCACCCACTTTGCATGCCTCTGATTCAACTTCTCCTACCTGGTTATGAACTATAGAGCTTGATTATCACTATACAACACAAATTATTTTGGAATAAGATAATGCCTCCACTTATTTAAGGCTTGAATCATTGCATATAATTCTTTTTCATATGTGGAGTACTTATTCTTGGTATCATTAAGATTCTCACTGAAATAAGCAATAGGTCTGTTATCCTGACTTAAGACTGCTCCAATTTCTACTCCACTAGCATCACACCTTACCTGAAATGTCTTTCCAAAATCTAATAGAACCATAATTGGTTGTTCTGTGATTTTATCCTTCAATATCTTGAAGCTCTTCTCAGCCTCTTCTGTCCACTTAAAGGATTTGTGTCTCTTCTTCACAATGTCTAATATTGGTGCACATATACCACTAAAATTTCTAATGAATTTCCTATAGAAACTTGCTAATCCATGGAAGCTTCTTACCTCGAATATACTACTTGGTGATGGTCAATCTCTGATAGCTCTCACCTTTTTTGGATCCATCTTTAGCTCATTTGAAGAGATCACAAACCCAAATATATGAGTTTTGTATTCATAAAATATGACTTCTTTATATTTATCAGCAACTTCTCTTGCTGCAACCTCCTCATCACTAATGTGAAGTGTCTCAAGTGTTCCTCCTCAGTTTTACTAAATATTAGTATATCATCCAGATACATGATGAAAAATTTACCTATGAAGTCTTTGAGTACTTCATTCATCAACCTCATAAATGTGCTTGGGCATTTTTTAAGCCAAATGACATAACAAGCCACTCATACAACCCTTCATTTGTTTTGAATGTTGTTTTCCATTCATATCCTTCTCTCATTCTTATCTGATGATAACCACTCTTTAGATCTATCTTTGAAAAATAACCTACTCCACTCAAGCAATCCATCAAATCATCCATCCTGGGTAAAGGAAATATGTACCTGATAGTGATCTTGTTGATGGCTCTGGAATCTGTGCACATTATCCATCCTCCATCCTTCTTAGGACTCAATACAGTTGGTACTACACATGGGCTTAAGATCTCTTTGACTAAACCCTTTTCTAACAGATCTTGGACATGATTCTTGACCTCTTCATTCTCTTGAGGTCTCAACCTATATGCTTCTTTGTTTGGCAAGCTTGCTCCTGGAATAAGATCAATGTGATGAATGATGCTCCTAATGGGTGGCAATGAGCAAGGTAACTCATCCAATACTGTATTAGCAAAAATTTCCAGTATCTCCTGGATTTATTTTGGCATATCATCCATAGTAGTACTGATAAGGATTACTCTAGTTTTCCTCACTATAGAAAACAACATGTCTTGTTCTTTATTGACTTCATTCAAGAGCTCCTTCCCACTCATGAGAAGTATTCTTGGGATGGATTCTTCCTTCACCTTTTTATCCTCTATTGGTAGCAACATATGTGTTTGACCATTATTCTCTATGGTGTAAGTATTCTTCCTCCCATCGTGTATGACATTTCAGTCAAACATTCATGGTATTCCCAACAAAACATGACAGACATCCATGGGAATTACATCACATAAAATCTCATCTTTGTATCCTCCTATTTTAAATTCAACTTGGCACTGTTTATTTACCATTACTCGGTTTCCTTTTTGAAACCATGATACTTTATATGGATTTGGATGTGCATTCATTTCCAACTCTATCTTTTCCAACATCTCTGTGGATACTAGATTGTCAGTGCTCCCACTATCAATTATCACCTTGCAAACCCTATCCTTGGTCTTGCAAGCAGTCCTAAATAGACTGTTTCTCTATACTGGTGCTTCCACCTCTTTCTCTGGTTTCAAGAGAATTATCCTCATCATGAGGGATCTTCCATCTTCAACAGATTCTCCTTCAACATTTCTTCTTTGTGCTTCAGAAATGTGAGCTTCTCCTCCTTCTTTCTTTTTCTTGAGGCATTCCCAAGACATATTCCCTGTCTTTCCACAGGCATATCATTTCACCTCTTCGCCTCTGCCTCTTCCTCTTCCTCATGTTAAAGAATTTCTTCCACCATAATGTCTCCCTTGGGAACTTCCTCCTATTTCTTTATGACTATGAAACTTTCCAGTCTCAGCTTTGGGCTTCTAAGCCTTGTCATGGATAATTACCTTACCTCTTGTGGGATTTTTCCTCTACCTCGTTGGATTTTCTTCCTGGCCAACTTCTCTTATGCTTTCAGGAAAACTTGATAAGCATCTTCAACCATCCTCATAGTCACCATGCTGATTTCATCCTGGATTTCATATCTCATGCAATTAATGTATTTGACAACCTTCTCTTCATCACTCTCACGATGAATAACTCTGATGTTCATCCTATAGAACTCTTTTGTGTACTCTTTCACTGTCAATCCTTTCTGTCTTAGGTTCTATAGTCTCCTAAACATATTTATTTGGTAGTCCTTGGGTATGAATTTATCCTTTAGCTTGGCTACCATTCTGTCCCAGCTTTTACTTTTATGTTTTCCTTTGCTTCTTCCGTCAGCCTACAGTTCATAGAACCACAGTGTTGCATGCCCTTTTAACCTTGTGACAACATGTTTTATCTTCTTCTCATCATCGACCTCCTCGTATTCGAAGTATTTATCCATTTCTCTTATCCAGGCCAACAATTCTTCCACATCCAAATTGCCTTCATACATTTGGATTTACACTTTTTCTCTTGCTCCCAATTTTACAACAGCTCTCAACAAGCGTTCTTTTGTAGCATTTTATCCTGCATCTCCTTCAACTTCCATTTCTTCACTTTTGGCATCACTAATGTCACCTGCATATGGTGCTCTTCTTTGTGCAGTTTCCATGGAATCTAGCCTTGCACAAAGTCTCCTCATTTCCTCCTCCATTACTGGATTTGTCACAAGTCTATCCTCGTGTCTCCTTGGCGGCATGGCGCTACGATTTCTTAACACAGATCTTAAATTATGGCTCTGATACCACTTGATGTAAATCCCCTGCCTCTCCCAGGGTCTGCTCGACCTCTCGGTAAAGGATTGATCAATTTCAAAGTCATATCGACTCTTAGGCTCTTGTTGAACCCAAATTTTAGTTTACATAGGCCCTCCTTAGCTCTCTGTGTAGGTTCTTTGAAACCCGTCGGCGTGTTCTTGGACCTCTTTCCCCTTTAAAATAAATATGAATGACATGCACTATCTCCCTCCTCTAGGCCCCTTTCCTCATACGACCTTAGATTGTGGACTGGGAATTAACCCAAAAGGAACTAAGCTTCGGGATTCAATATTCTTGGCAACCACTCTACCTTCCAAACTCCCGAAGTGATATATTCCAAAATCACGATATTTCTCCACGTGTCCACCCCTAAATCAATGGTCAGTGTGAGTCCTCGTCTCCAGCTTCGGACGACCTCCGGTCTACGCTCCCTTCTCCCCTTACTCCCGGAGTGCTCTGCCTCTGAACAGAATGATCTGTCGACGTGTGTTCCTTCCGCGATCAACGGTTACGACGAACTTTGGCCTTCAGGCTTCGAGGTTCTTCCTCCTTTTACACAAGTCCTTCCCTGAAGTGTCTTTCCTCCGAACCTCATGGATCTGTTGACACATGTCTGTTGTGGGTGAACGGTCATGATCGCTTCGCTCCTTCGGGACTTCGACTATCCTAGATCCCTTTCACTCCTTTAAACCTCTGAATGCACTAAGTGATGAAGGACCCTTATGGCTATCCTTTGCATAATTGCCTCATATCTGACGATCACCAGCTCCTTGGCGATATCCCATAGTATCTTTAGCGTCGCTTCTTGAACTCTTCCCTTCAAAGGATCACAATCACTACCCCTCTTGAGCTTATCTTTCCAAGGTATATGAAACCTCTATCTTCCCTCTGTGCGCTCCTCTTGCACTGCAAAGTGTTTGGACTTAGGAAATTCCTAAGTATCCCGCCTCGACACTTCTGGTTTCTATCTCTCCTGAGATTGTTCCTCCAAGGGTTTAAAACCTTGCATGCACTCCTTGCATCCTTGGAATCTCTGCAACACTTAATTGTTCTTCCTCTAAACGGTGAGTCTGAGAACGACTTGGCCTGCGCACTCCTTGTGTGTCTTTGTGCTTCCTCTGCACTACTACTATCAAAGATTCTGTTATCTCCTAAACTAGCACAGTCAAAATTGTCATTTTAGGTGATAGGGAGAAGCCCAAAAAATTATTTCTAAATCTTTTTAGGCTTGTTAGAGAGTCTATTTTTTCTAAATAAACTTGGAAAAAACATTTGATTTGGTTTTTTCAAGAAAAAGAGAGAATCTTAGGTTTCGGTGGTTTAGGCAGGACTGAAAAGCGCTCATTAACCACCGAAAGCCTTCACTTTCGGTAGTTAAAAGGGAAAAACAAAATCCCAGTTAACCACCAAAAAGGTTTCTACGTGGAAAAAGAAAAGCCTATGCTTTCACACGTTTCGACTTTCAGTTGGCGCAATCATCAAATGGTAACCACCGAAAATTAATTGAATTGGTGAGGTAAGATGTTATCATTACACCTGATCAGAGTTTTGATGCTCTGTAGTCCTTTCAAACCACCACTTGTCATTTCACATGAAGGCTTGGCATAACACAAAATTTTATGAGTTGATTTTCGGCTAACTATATTGATTAGTCACATGGCCTTTCATAACTTCAAGTCCCGAGAGGATATGTTAATAATGAATCCATTTAATCATTCTTTCAAATCCATTCATTTAGAAATCAAATCTGAAATTGTGTGTATTATATGGAATCCCGCAATTTCATTAACAAACCTAACTCTACAGTCAATTGTCGTTACTGTTGTAGGAAAATCTCCCTGCGGACAGGTAGATCGCCTCTAAGAGCTTGACCCTAACTCTAGACAGAAAATGCTTAACGTGGACACTGACTTCCTTTCAAATATATCTAATCTAACACATGAGAAGGAAGGATGACATAAGTACCTCTT
>JASDQU010010833.1:35744-46695 GCA_032191745.1 Picea mariana | reverse complement strand
TCCAAAGAAAACATCGTGCAAGGGGTTTGTGACAAATCCTCCACCACAGAGTAATTCTGGGTGGCCCTCGCGTTTGGATTATGTGAATCTTTCTTGAATGCCCCTTTTGGGATGCATGTCATTGTTTCTCCTATCGTCTTCTTGATCTAGAGAGGAACAAATGGATTTACATCTCTTTTACCCTTCTCAAAAGTTTTAGGCATTCTGCAATCATGTGCTCTAGTTGCTATGTAAGCATCACCTTTGATCATGTACACGTTCGCGGATGAAGGATTACTAGAAGATGGAGGGGGTCCCTAAATGCCCCCATCCACGCTCAAAGAGGCTTGATTTAAATATTTCCCATGAGGAAATGGGTTCATTAACACAATAGGCTGTTGCTGCGCCAGTAACTTTTGGGCCTCTGCAAGCCGAGGGCACAGGTGAGTTGGGTGGTCTTCCATGCAAAGGTTACACAGATATTTCAAATTTATTTTCACTGTGTTGTCCCCGCCAGCATTGTTGGTGGGTTTCTTATCCCCCTTACCCTTCTTTCGTTGTTTCTTCTTTTCATCAAGCTGTTGGTTGGCCTTCGATTTCGTCGACTGCACACTGTGTACATCCGATGTTTGAGTAGGGGGAGCAGCCGAACTAGAGGTTTGTCTGGTCATTGTTTGTTGTATCGACAATTGTTGCAATTGATTCGACAGCTAATCAGTGGGCTTCACTTGTGTTGAACCAACGATGCCATCAACATGTGGTCCAAACTTGTGTCTGGTCTTGTCAAGGATAGACCGCGATGCATCTGGAAAAAAATCGTAAAGTAAACTAGACTGAGAGTATATCAGTTCTAGATGTTGATTTCTCATTATCGCCTCTTCATCGGAAAACACTCCCAACGTTGCAACGTCCTTGGAAAACTGGGGTACCAAAGACTTAAGGAACCACTCCAACAGGAATGCTAGTGGAACTAGTAATTTTATCAAACTCTTCCTACGCCGCCATTATCGGATGTGATCTGAGATATGGTTAGCCTTTGTTTTCTCAAAGTTGGCCAACAATTCGGTGCTGACATCATATCTCACAGGTAGTTGAAAATGGTTTAGAAAAAACATTGTCAATTTTCCAAAAGTAGAGTATCTTGAGCGGTCGAGCTCGATGTACCATTTCGTGGCACTCCTGATAAGAGTGCATTGAAACATACGCAATTGTACGGAGTTGTATCGCAACAAGTTGGATGAGCACCATAGGTGAAAGGTGGTCACATGATCGCCTGGATATCCATTAGTATTACCTTCGAACTTAAGGATGTCCGAGGGAAAATTAGTCGGCATGGGAGGCCAACGGGGATCGTGACAGATTGGGTCGTTTAACAATCTTGACAAGTCTAGAAAATGCAATGTTGCCAGAAAAGGCAGCTTGGGTTGTTGACTATGTATAGGAGGAAAGGAGCCTGGAATTTGGCTGGCATCGAGTTTCCATGAAAATTTAGTTTGTTGACTAGGTTTCTAGTAAAAACCATGGCCTTGGCCAACATTCATATATTGCGCTTGTTGAGACGTCATCGGTTGGCTCCCATAGTAGGAAATTGAGGGCTGGGAAGGAATTTCTCCCGATGTTGTGTTCCAAAGGTTATGGAAAGGGTTTCCCCCTGCTGATCCGACGAGCATAGGTATTGAGCCTTGCCCAGGATTCCATTGGCCATGGAAGGGGTTTCCCCTGGTTGACATCCCTGAAGAGGGAACTAATCCCTACCACGGATTCCAGAGTCCTTATGAGGATGTGACTCCTGTGTTTCCCCCCTGTGTAGGAATAGTACCCTACACAGGATTTTGTGATCCAAAACGAAGGTTTCCCCCGACCGAGATGGCAGCTAACGAGAATGCATTGTTTCCAAACACGCTGAACAAAGAGAACGACATTGAACCCACCGATGTGGTGTAGGAAGAAGGTCCTTGACTACCTTCTCCGAACAAGCTGTAGTTCATGTTCGGCCAAACAGGCTGTTGAGAAGCATCACCGAGCGAGGGGGACGAAGGAGGTATGTGACCTTTTCCATAAGGGAAATCATTATAGGGGGCTGAGGTGCCCCCCATGGACCCTTGCAGAGGAGCGTTTGAGCTCCCTACCCCTAGACCCATGGTCTATAGGGTGGAGTAGGTGAGGACCAAGTTCGTATCAAAGCCGGGAATCCCGTATGAAAACAGAAAACCCGTCACACTCTGTGTGAATGGTGCAGTGATCGCTTCCATAGACGAAATCAGAACGCTGCCCGAAGTAGAGGTGGTCGAGACCATAGTGGTCTAGACTTTCGAAGGTGAGTTAGGAGGCGGAATGCCCCTAGTGGTGGCAGTCGTAGAGGGAGTGTGAGGACTCCCTGATGAAGTAGAAACATTTGCTTCCATCGCTACTTGCAGGACTATCTAATGCTCATGATGCGTTACCCTTCGGGCGACAACTTGTACCATGATGGGTGCCGACAAGTCAGTGATCAGAGGGTTATACAGACCAAGAGCTTCCGATCCAAGATAAAAAATAGCTGGTTCTTCTGGATACAAGTGTTCTCCTCTCAGAGCTGGCTTAGTCACAGTTTCCTGCTGCCCGGTCACCTCAAATGACCCTTGCTGGTCAAGTCTTTGACGTAACGATGGCGGTGGTGGCTCCAAATTAATCGATGACAGACCCATAAGCCTTCGCAACTGGTGGGGCTCTTGATCTTCCACTTTGTGAGAATATCAATGACACAGTAAGGCTTTTTCTAACATTGAAGACCAAGCACACACTAGAAAAGTTCCGACGAGATAAAGCAAGAAAACCACTAACTAGTTGGAAGAACAATTACACCAGCCAACACTAGAAAAGCTTACCGGTGCAAGTGAAACTCGAACACGGAAGCACCCTCCAGGTATAATCTGCAAAGCATGGCCCGATGTATACCCTAGGTACCATGGTATACCCCCACAGTCACTTGTGTAAGTCCCTAAAATAAAGGCAACTAGGTTTCCAACTCGTGAACAATCACCAGGCGGGTGGACCACAATGAGTAGGGTATCAAGCCCGAAACCTATCGAGGGTATCGAAAGAAAGTGTTCTGGAAGACAACTGAGGACCTCGAATGGATTAGAGACCCATGAAGCTCCATGGCAAATGCGATCAACATAATCCAAAGACAAGTCCTCTATATGAGTTCCCCACTATGCTTGGTCTGGCTTTGGAGGGGTTATCTCCAGTACCTTTCTGCATGCAACCTCGTGTTTATCCCCTGTGTTAGAGGGGGGTTCTGGATAACTTTCACTTTTACTAGACTTTTTACACTCCCTAGCATTAACTCCAATGTTTGTTTTTTTAGCCTTGAAGAGTTTCCTCTCCAACCTAAATCAAGGCTCTAGCCTAGACTAGTTGATGGACCCTACAAACATAAAGTCTAGTAAATTTTAATTCAGCTTTAATTTTAAGTGGATTGTTTTAATTCAAGGAAGAGATAATGAAACTATTGGTGTGTTTTGAGAGACGAAAGAGAATAACTGTAAATGAAACTAAAAGAAAAATTACTTCTTTTTGACAAATAAAGATTTGCAAATTTAAACTCTTTAACCAACTTTTAGTAACTACTTTTTCTAAGATATTTTAAAATAAAAACCTAAAACTAAATTTTGCTCGACTACGAGCTACTTGATGTTCTAAGAATTTAGTAAAGAACTTAAAGAAAATAACTCTTTCTCCTAACAAGCAAAATAATCAACCCAACTACTTAACCAAACAAAGAAATAAAAACTTTTTCTATTTTTTTGTTTATGCTTCAAATAAGAAAATTGAAAATAATTTTTTTTTTTTTCTTTAAAGCAAGCAAAAGGGGAAAAAGTGAAGACAAGAAAATACCAAAAACTGACTTCTGGTCCACTGCGGATCGCAGGGAGTCACTGACGATACCAAACAGGTTGCTCAGAAAAGACTCACAAACTTGTCGCAAACCCTTTCAAAGAAAACAAAAGAAATCCTTAAAAGACAAGAAAACTGACGTCAAACCCAGGCTAAAGACTGTAACTACAGAGACCAGTACTAAATAAAGAAACCCCTGAGAAGTATGAATTCAATCAGGGAAGAGGTTGACTCCCTCTTCTTGAATAAATAATTTCTTGACACAAGCACACTACTAACACTTAAGCAGCCTGCGTATGTACACGGACTGTATAAAGGTAGGGCGTGTATGTATGTGTGCTGACCCACTGCAAGCCGCGTACACCTCTGTAACTTCTCAAAAAAAAGAAAACTAATAGTCAGTTTGACAAGGCAAGGAGTACTAGTATGGCAGACCAAAATCCCGTAAAGACTGAACAACTTACAGAAACTCAAAAAAGGTAATCAAACCAATTAAAACACCCAAAAAACTATCCCCTAAAACCCTAGAGGTTTCCCCAGTATGGTCGTCAGTTTTGCTATAACGGGAAAACCCCCCTATGGACTACACTAGGGTTCAACATGTAGGCAGATCTAACCATCTAAAATTCCCCTACTCTTTAGTCTACCCTGAATATACCCCACATTCATGCATAAAATACAAAGTAAAAAGATCCGGTAACTCTACCTTAAACTCCGTATCTGGTGTCTATCCTTTCGCGTTCGATTGTTCCTTGACTACAAGTGTCCTCCCAAGGCCGACCTACATTCACAAACAGACAAACAAGGAACTACGAACATGCATATTATATATGAATTATTGGGTTAGATGTCATAATAAAACATAAATCAAACATAAAGATTGAACACATCATATTACGGGACAGAAAAAGTATTCTTTTTATTGATATCACAAAGTTTACTTACAATGAGATCGACGATTGCTCCTCGAACCTAGTCTGGGTTCCTCTTCACCAAGCTTCAACTGTGCTTCCACGTATCTTTCTCCTCTCACACTCTCTCTTGGGAATGGAATGGGCTTATAATGGAGGAAAAAAGCAATAATGGGCAATTCTGGCATAAAACTCACAAGGTGGCTGCAAATTCTTAGGGCAAGGAGGGGATATGAAACAAGCATAGTTTCATTGTTCTTATGATTATGCCTTGAATGAGACCCCAATACCTTCTTTTATATCACAAAAGGATGGTTATTCGGTTGGGTGACGAGCTATAGGCGGTGGGACAGGTGGAAAACTACCGAATAGCCTGTAATCTCCATGAATTCCTTGCAACTTTTGTGGGTATACGCGGGTTGTAATGGTGCATATAGCATACATACGCGAGCTATAGTGGTTCAGAAAGCGTGTGTACATGGGCAGTAGTGGTGCAAGGCGTACATCTTCAAAAATATGGTTTTTAAGAAGAGTTGCTCAGTGATGGATTGGCAAAAATAGCAAGTAAGAGGTCCAAATGTCAAGTATGCATGTATGGTGCAATTTAGGGTTATAACAGAAACTCTAATCGCCATTCCAAAGCATCGAAAACAACATCAGATCGACGTATCCAAACGATGGTCTTTTCTATATGTCAGTCGTAGTATCCCAAAATGATGAATAGGTGACGGTATGAAAATAATAGGTGGTCTTGAAAGGTTGTGTTTTCTCCCTTCTTTTTATATTTTAAATATGTGAGCATATTTTCTCTTCTGCTCCTACCCATCCAAATAAATGTTGATTAAGTTGGGGTTTCCTTTGTGGCATAAACCTCAAGGATGATAGAAGATCTGCAGAGTTGCAGTTGTGAACCCCATTGTCTTGGTCGTGCTATAAAATCAGAAGTCTCCTCCTTGTATCTAGATCCAACTCACATTCGGGGATTTCTCCTTCTTCTCTACCTGGTGAACCATCAAAACTTGCTTCTGAAGCACCAACAGTTATAGAATGAGAAGACTTTATAGGTGGAACTCCATGAGAATGTTTAGGAACCTTGTCATGTGAATGGGTTTGGCTATCAAATGGAGGAATGGAAATTGGTTGTTCTTGTTGAAGGGGGAGCATATATGATTTTGGATCTTGAGTGTCCATTGCAGCACATGCAACACTAGATTTTGGAACTACATTCTCATCTTGTTTCAACCCCCCTTCAAATTCAGCGTAAATATTTCCATCTGACACAGATAAGTCAGTTTTTTCATTTGCTATAGATGCTTCATCCTCTCTCACCAAGTAGTTTATGACTTCAAGTGCAGATGGAAAATATGTCACATCAATTTCATATAAGATTCTAGCCATTACTTGAGAAAGGCCCTCATCAAAATCTTAAAAAAACACCACCTCTTGACATTACAAGCCACATTTCTTGCAATACACAATATTGGTACAGGTTGACCTTTATTTTCTGATGGAGCATAGTATGGTGCAAAAGCTGGAACAACATGAACACGAGATTGATCTCTATCCTCCCAAACCCTCAATCGTTCATCAATTACCATTGCAATCTTGGGGCGACAAATCCCACTACGAAATACATTAAGTAAAGACTTTCTAAAGCCTGGCTTGACAAAGACAATATGATCAAGGAGTTTACTATGATTGATTAAGCTTGACTCAGGATCAAGAAGCCTCCACATCTCCAAAGCATAATCTCTTTCTGTCATAGTGCATATATAAACCTCAAAACGTTTTCGTCCTTTAGCAATAAGGTAATATTTCAAATCTTCCCAAGCATGGCGCATCCTAACAAGGACACTGGTATCTCGAATTTTTGGATTGATGTGTGTCAAAATAGTATCCCGCTCATGCCATCTTATAACCGACCGCATAACAGGTACATGGCTATCAGATGGAGGAGGGACAACCTCCAACTAAGCCTTAATCAATTTTTCGTTGTCACGGACTTGATCACTCTCAATATACTGCTTTAAAATTGCTCTATCTCTCTGATATATTTTATATTGAGGGTATATGGACACTTCTCCCATGTATGTATCTCCATTGTAAAGGACAGAGATGACCTCTTCATAACCCATTTTCACTGATAACCTGGCAAATCCCTAATTTTGTAAGAACATTTTAAGTCTGGTACAGATCCAAGAAGACAATATGAAATTCCCCAGTTACTTACTATTGTCTATCGGCATTCACTCTTCCTTCCTTAAGAAATACTTTATATCGTCATTCACTCTTCCTTCCTTAAGAAATACTTTGTAAGAACTTTAAATCTTCCCTTCGTAGTGTCTTTTGCCTTCACGAGCTCCCATGTAATAATTCTTTTATTCTTTTCCACTGTTTGATGTATATACAACATTTATCTAAAGAAAATCTCCATTCTTAGAGTGTATCTATCATCACATGAAGCATAATCAAAATATGCTTCGCTCCTTATCATAGAATAGAGTTAATGCTTTTTTTCTTTAAAACACATGCTTTTGGCTTTGTATTTTGTATTAATGCTTTTTTTCTTTAAAACACATGTTTCTTTATTAGTTAATGCTTTTTTTCTTTAAAACACATGCTTTTGGCTTTGTATTTTGTATTAATGCTTTTTTTCTTTAAAACACATGTTTCTTTATTATGATAAATATAAACTATAAGCTCGACTTCACCATGATATTAATCAAAAATGAAAACCTCAAACACATATGTCTTATCTTTAGAGACATTTTTATGGTCTCTCAAAGAATCGACTTACATGGGTGTGTATGGTATATAATGGCGGGAACACCATAACTTAATAACATGAAGTGGATTATTCTATGTGTAAAATAAGTCTAGGGCACAAAAATAATTTATATGAAGCAATAATATATAGAAATATATATCTTTTACCTTTTGGCATAGAATAATGTTAAAGTATAACATAAGGGTTTGGTATTGAACCAAAGTCATAAAAAGGAAACGTGATATAAAACCAAAGCCATACTATAGGAGAGTGAGTGTGGGATATACTTGGAGAAGTGTTTATGGAAACATAAGGAAGTATTATGTTGGGTTTAGTTACATGATGTTACATTTTGATAATTGGTACACCTTTTTTTTATATTTAAAAGTCACATGTAAAAAAAAGATGTGTGGGATGACATACGGTGGTGGTAAGGATTTAAGACTTGTGTGGCGTTGAAATTTCAATCATAGATGTAGAATATGACAAGGTTTAGGAATGAAGAGAGAAAGAAATTTAATTCATATGAGTGATAGGTTAAGGGATACAATGATTTTGTCAAGAACATTGCACCAATTTTTAGCAAGAGTGGGTGGAACTTTGCGCAAGTAGCGTGATTCGAGGGGGAGATTGGAAACGCTTTGTTGGCTAAGTACTGTTGACCAAAATCGTCGTCAACAAGGAGCATCCTGGAAATCTATCTTTCTTCTCTTGCTTGAGGAAGAACCTCGAGTGGTTCTAGGCCTAGGCGTGCTTCGACGCTCTAGAGACTACACAAAGACAAAACATTGTTATAAGTTTTTTTCCTCAATGGATTAATAGACATACAAAATGATACTTTGTAATTTAACCTAAGACAACTCACCTCATATGCTACTGCCAATCGTGAGGGTGTTACCCTCCTCCACAACCCCAATCTCTCTACGATGTGGCCCTACATCAATTGCAAGGATCAATTCAAGAAAATTAAACAAATATGCGTAAAATCAAATTCATGATACATAAAACATTATCATCAACACAATATCTCACAGTGAATATCCCGGGCCTCAATGGAGATTCGCTGGAAAATGGAGCACTAGGTTGTACAACCTGCTCTGAGGCAACCTTTACTGTGGCAGCCTCGGTGGATGGGGCCGATGGAAATGGTGGTTGGGGTGGGTGGCATACAAGTGCATCCACTGTAGATGGATGTTATGGAAGAGGTGGCGCAAATGGGTGGCTTGTGTGTGAATCCAATGAGTATGTGTGCAATAAGATAGATTATGGAGCTAAGCTACAATAGACCCCCACAGGTTGTACAAGTGATTGCAACCCCCTAGGCATGGATAAAGGTAATCTAAAAGCAAGGCCCAGGTGTCGAGGGAGTGCAGTAGTACTATATCCAGCAAATATTTATGCAACCTACATACATATTAATAATATTGAACTATTAGTACCAAATAGTAAAATTCAAAAACATAAACATAAAAAATTTGAGAATTATACAATATTTAACTCTACACATGGTACCTGTGATGTAGGTGACTTGTCCATCCCATATGGAAATTCCCCGACATCTCCTAGTCCCAAATCCTATAGAAACACAAGAACATTAAAAATTTGAGGATGCCATAAAATAAAGAAATAAATATGGTGAATTTATCAAATGTGATACATACTGTGTGTGGGGTGCGCCCAAAGAGAAGGTTACCTGTATTGTTGCATCAGTGGTGGGGCTAGGCACAGATGCCACCATCGACATAGAGGGTCTACTGCTCATATGTAACAACTGCAAAACCACATACAATAAGAAATATAAATAAATACACATAACCAAAAAATTAATATATAACGACAAAGAACATAGAGAGGGTTAAGATACTAACCTCCTTCATGAAACTATGCTTTCCACTAGGATCTATAGGCCCATACCATGTTTTCCCGCAACTAAAGCATCTGTGAGGTTCACATGGACGACTACTATGTCCATGTGCCCTCTCCTCATTGTACCTTGTTGTACATGCTAAATCTCCAACCGCTCTATCAATGTCACTGGAAAGAACCTCCTGTCGAGATAGTGCAACAAAGCTACTATGTTTTACTAGGCTACTAGTCAATGATAAAATGGCTACTTGTACCTATTTCAAGCTCTGTGCAATAGGAGGATGTTGGGTAGGGGGTCAAGGACCTAACATGCAATCACACCTAGCATGCTCTCAGTCCTTTGCAGACCCTCGAACCACGCCCTCAAATTCACCCATGTCAAAGTAGTTGACATGCTTACCCAAAATAAACTCATCCCATAATTTTCTCAGAAAATATAAGGGCACCTCCTTGATATTGTACAGAGGTTTATCAAATACCATATACCACCTATTCATCTAGTTTTGACTAATATGGGGATGGATGCACCGGTCAATGGAGAGAAGTTTCTTGGTCAATGGTAGTTCTTGTCCATTTCTATGATCCCTAAAAATAGTCAATATTTGTTGTTTTGAAATTCCCAAGTCTCTAACTTGGTTTCTGTCCAAACTAGTGCTATAGTACTCATAAATTCTTGCCCTATAATCAGAAATAGATATAAATTTCCCTTGGGCACTTGAAATTGACTTCACAATGATGTCCAAAGAAGTGTCTAAGGAGACTTTGCTAGGCTCTCCAGTTTCCCTTAATTGTTCCTCAAGGGTTATTAATATGACCTACTCCTCATCAATTTCACTATTTACATTGGGTGGTTGTGGTGGGTTGGGGTTTTTCTCTCCTTGATTTTATTCTAAGTAGTTTTCATTGCCTCCTGGTTACATTTTATTATATATGTTGCAATTTGTCAATCCATCACATGTAAATTAGGTTGGTTTTTAAATTATAATAGATAACTACAAATTTATTTAATTTAGATTCTTGGGAGCAAAAGACTAAATTGGAAATGAATAAATTTAGAGCAAAATAAAAGAAATCAAACATACTTGGCTAGACTAGGACATGGTGGAAATATCCTCACCTTGACGATCCTCTCTAGATCCTCTCTATTTGCTCAATGATAGTAAAAACATGAGTGCAATTTGTGAAAATGAGCACAAATCGCGCTCGTGACCCTTTAAAAACAATTAGCAGAGGAACACGTGCACATTCCTAGGAATGCGTACGCATTCTTAGGAACAAACACATGTTTTTGGGAATGTGCACACATTCTTAGGAACACGCACACATTCTTAGGAATGCGCACACATTCTTAGAAAAGCACATGCGTTCCGGCGAGTGTGCGTTCCTACTAACCCCCTTGCCACTTTTTCGACCACCAACTTTGTGTAGTCACCTGAAGGTATTTGACTTAGCTACCATTATTTTAATTTTATACAATATTAATTTAACTTTAGTTTTATTATGTTTTATTATTATTCATGGTGAATTAGTCTATTTTGTGTAGATTTTG
>JASDQU010010833.1:17473-35701 GCA_032191745.1 Picea mariana | reverse complement strand
TGTGTGTGTGTGTGTGTGTGTGTGTGTGTGTGTGTGTTCATGTTTCCATTTCTAACATAATATACAATATACTCACTAATTTTGAATTGAAGTTATGCGCTTACTGGAGATATACAGAAAGAAAGGGAAAACATATCGATTATTGAAATTATTAATAAACGAAAAATTTAATAACAAAGAAAGATATCAATGATTGGTTTGTAATAATTTTGACATGATGATAACCATGATGATAATTGAATTTACAAAAAGGTGGGACCAAACCTTTAATGTATATCATTACCATGTCCAAGGATTTGCAATCAAAACATATAATTAGCATGAGCATGGATTTATAGTCAAAGCAACTGCAATGTAATAAGTACTTTAAAAAGGGCCAAAACTCTACTCATCTGAAAAAATTGAGTAAGCCACTTCACATTGTATACATATACATATATGTCATTGGAGTTGTTAAGATATGAATTTGCATGCATTGAACTTCAATTTTCATTCATTATTGGTGCATCCAACTCCACCTGCTTCATGGTACTCGAGATTGAATCATGGTCTAGATTATTCTTAAAGAGATTGCAACTCGTGGGAGAGGGAGAAGGTTCAGATTATTGTTAAAGAAATCACAACCCATGGGAGAGAGAGAAGGAAATGATGGAACTTCGTTCATGGATTGTCTACTAGGAAGTGGTATGCACAACCATCTATGGGAGTTATAGAGATAGTTTCATTGGGGTATATACATAGGAGGAAAATCCTAAAATATATTATCATATGTATAACATTGAACATGAACAAAAATATTTGTAATCAAAGGTAAACTAATGGATGATCAACAATAAATTGAATGCAATAGTCCAACAAAGATAAATTAACATCAATAATTAATTCATATTAAATAATAACTAATTAACATTAAACAATTATTTAAGATATAACATTAACTAAATATATATAATTATTAGATCCCCTTATATATTTAATAACAATGGTACATAATTACATCCGCATCTTTAACAAGTGCTACTGGAGTAGTGATGTCCCTGCCATGAATGTATTTTGATATTAAATATATGTATTGTGATTATTGCCAAATTCAAACTCAAATGTTATCTCTCTCAAATGATTTCCTCTCCTAAAGTAAGGGGTTGCATTTGTTTTCCCCTCTCCTATGTATCGTTGGGAGGGGAATAGGAAGGAGAATAGGTTTCAATTTTCCTATCTCTGGTTACCCCCAATGTGATTTCAGAAACTTGTTGTAAAAATTCCTTATTTGGTTGGACTAGATGGTAGTGAGCTCACAATAATAATCATAACATAGTAGGATCCTATCAATGTTTACACTGCCGGGTATATCACTTGTCAAGAATATTTACGAAAATCCTACATATGAGATATATTTTCATATATGCTCAGGACATTATCAAATATAACCCTAAGCCTGCCTAGAACCTAACTCATCCAAACCTCATGCCTCTCCCAGGGTCTGCTCGACCTCTCAGTCAAGGATCAATCTCTTTCGGAGTTGAATCGACTCTTAGGCTCTTGTTGAACCCCAATTTTAGTTTACACAATCCCTCCTTAGTTCTTCATGCTGGTTCTTTAGAACTCGTGGGAATTTTCCTGGAACTTTTTCCCTAAAAGAAAAAATAACACGACAGGCACTAGCTCCCTCCGCTAGGCCCATTTCCTCATACGACCTTGGTCTTGTCCTAGGAATTAACCCAAAAGGTGCTAAGGTTCGGGCTTCGGGACTCTTGGCAACCACTCTTCCAAGCTCCCAAAGTGATATACCCCGAACTCACGGGATTGCTCCACACATCCACCTATAAATAAAGGGTCAGTATGAGTCCTCATCTCCAGCTTCAAACGACCTCTAGACTACTCTCCCCTTTCTCTAGAAGTGATCTACCTCCAAATATAATGATATGTTGATGCATATCCCTTCTATGATCAATGGTTGCAGAGAAATCTGGCCTTCGGGCTTTGAAGTTCTTCCACCTTTGCATATTCCCTTCCCCGAAGTGCCTTTCCTATGAAACTCACATATATATTGACACCTATCAGTTGTGGGAAAACAGTCACGATCGCTTCGCTCCTTCGGGACTTCAGTTATCCCAACTCCTTTTCACTCCCTTTAATCCTTCAAATGAACTAAGTGCCAGAGGACCTTGATGATTATCCTTCGCACAATTGTCTCAGATCTGACGATCACCAGCTCCCTGGTGATATCCCATGGGATCTTCACCGTCGATTTATTGAAACTCTTCCCTTCAAGGGATCACGGTCACTGCCCCTCCTAAGCTTAAATTTCCAAGGTATATGAAACCTTTGTCTAGCCTCTGTTCTCTCCTCCTGCATTGTAAAGTGTTTGGACTTAGGAATTTCCTAAGTATCCTTCCTCGACACTTATGGTTTCTATCTCTCTTGAGCTTAGGTTCTAGAGGTATATGAGACCTCTACCTCTCCTCTATGCACTCTCTTCGAACTTTGGAAGTTATGTCTTAGAAAACTTTCTAATTCTTTTCTCCTCAATGCTCAGATCACTATATCTCATGAGCTTGTTCCTCCGAGGATTTAAAACCTTGCACACACTCCTTGCGTTCTTGGAACTCTTCCACAATCTACTATTCTCCCCTTCAAAAAATTCTGAGAACGACTTGGCCTGCGCACTCCTTGCATGGTTCTGTTCTTTCTCTGCACTACTACTATCAAAGATTCAATGTTATCTCTCATGAGCTTCTCTGAGTTAGACTTAACTCTGTCAGTGCACTCCTTGTGGACAAATGTGCACTCCTTGCACGAGCTCTTAGAAGAGAAACAATTTAAACTTATTCTAACTCCACATACTCATGTATTTAATCATCAAATACATTCAAAAGCATGAGAACAAGTAAAAACAGAGAATTTAAATGAATAGGAAACATACCATTCATTCAAATAAAGATAGTAACAACAACACCAAACATTTGGGTCAAAGCTTCTTTATTCTATTCATTCAAGTGATAAAATATGCATACATACAGGAAGTTCTCCACTGCTCCTTCAACAAAATTATACAATACTCACTGTCTCACACAACGGAAAAAAAAAATCTCTCTTTCTCTCGCTAACTACAACCTAATGTTATCCTATCGGGATTTAATGCATCCATCTACTAAGGACTTTGGAGTTAATATCATTTAAAAAATAGATTAGAGACAAGATCGAGATCTGTACAATACATCTATACATTAAAGAGATTACAATCCGAAAGGATCTTTTGGGGATGACCTTAGCCTCCATACATTTATTACATTTATTTTCATTAAATTCAGATTAAAAAAGGGTGCGCTCTCCTTTGTGTAGTCCAAATCAGCTCCATAAATGTGTTGGTTGATGTGCCTCTCTCTAGCCTGTCCTCCTTTAATGATGATGTAGATTCTCCTGCATCATACTCCTCTAGCCAAAAATTCATGGACTCACGTCCATGAGTTCTTGCACTGTCTTTCCTTGGTTCAAAATGTTTTTTTCACTTACCCAGCTAACATCTTATTCTGGATGGACTTTCCACTTCACTAGGTATTCAAAATAAGTCTTCCTTCTAGTCCTTTTGTCAATTCTATAATCTATGATCTTCTCCATCTATGGCTTATCTGTTATATGCATTTGGGTTTCCCATATGATTTCCTTCTAATCATCTGATCCTCTTGTTTCATCTTCCCTGTAAGGATACATGTCTGCAACATTAAAAATGGGTGATATTCCCACATTGTCTGGAAGCTCTATCTCATAAGCATTCGTTGCAAATTCTCTGAGGATCTTGCATGGTCATCTCTTTTTCATTTTCAATTTGTTATATGTTCCCCTTGGGAATATTTCCTTTCTTAGATGAGCTAAAACCTTATCTCCAACTTCAAACTGAAGCTCTCTCCTATGTTGATCAACTCTATATTTGTACTTCTTTCTGTTGTCCTGAAACGACTCCTTGATTTGGTCATAAAGTTTATGCATCTCCACAACAAAATATTCATCTCCTGCACTTATGAACTCATTCTGTCTCAAATATCTCAATTCTGATATCCCCCTTGGGTGCATTCCATACACCATCTGGAATGGAATTTTTCCTATGCTCCTATTTAGTGAATCATTGTATGCAAATTCTTCTTGTGGTAGAATATGATCCCATTGACTGTGGTGCTCAATGACTAAGCTCCTCAGCAAATTCCCCAAACTTTTGTTTACCACCTCAGTCTTTCCATCTGTATGAGGATGATATGTTGAGTTGAAGGACAAATTTGTCCCCAATTTCTTCCACATTGTTCTCTATAAATGACCAAAAAACTTTGTGTCTCTATCTGAGACAATGCTCCTGGGCAAGCCACATAGTCTCACAACTTCTTTAAAAAATGGACTTTCTATGTGTGTAGCATCATTTGTATTTTGGCATGGAATAAAGTGTGCCATCTTTGAAAATCTGTTAACTACCACAAATATGGAATCACTTTCCCTCTAGGTTCTTGGTAATTCCAACACAAAATCCATGCTGATAGCATCCCAAGGCCTATTTGGAATAGGCAATGGCTGATAAAGACCAATGTTTTTTTGTCTTCCTTTTGCATACTGGATAATTTTGCACTTGTTCACACATTTTTTCACTTCAGATATCATACATGGCCAATAGTATGAGCCACTCAACTATGTGAATGTTTTATCATGGCCAAAATGTCATGCTAGACCTCCACTATGCTTCTCTTTCAATAAATTATCTCTCATTGAGCATTTTGGTATGCACAATCTTCTCCCTTTGAACAATAGTCCATCCTGAATCAAATATTCCATCCATGGGATTCTATCCCTTAGTAAAGGTTTTGCATAGGATTCATAAGCTTCTTTGAAGTCTGCATCTTCACCATACATTTCCTTAAGGTGTTCAAACCCATGGTTTACACTTTAAATTCTTGCATAATAAAACACCTCCTACTCAAAGCATCTTCAACCTTATATGCACTACCAGAAATATGTTTGATAGAAAAAGTGAAATTTTGCATAAATTCCACCCACTTTGCATGCCTCTTATTCAACTTCTCCTGTTTGGTTATGAACTGTAGAGCTTGATTATCACTGCACAACACAAACCCCTTGGGAATGAGATAATGCCTTCATTGTTTCAAGGCTTGAATCAATGCATAGAATTCTTTGTCATATGTGGAGTATTTTTTCTTGGTATCATTCAATTTCTCACTGAAATATGCAACGGGTCTATAATCCTGACTTAATACTGCTCCAATCGCTACTCCACTAGTATCACACCTTACCTGAAATGTCTTTCTGAAATCCAACAGAACCAAAATTGATTGTTCTATGATCTTATTCTTCAATATCCTGAATCTTTTCTCATCTTCTTCTATCCACTTAAAATATTTGTGTCTTTTCTTTATAGTGTCTAATATTGGTGCACATATACCACTGGAATTTCTAATGAATTTCCTATAGAAACTTCCTAATCCATGGAAGCTTCTTACCCCGAATATACTCCTTGGTGATGCCCAATCTCTGATAGCTCTCACCTTTTCTAGATCCATCTTCAGCTCATTTGAAGAGATAACAAAACCCAAATATATGAGTTCTATATTCATAAAAGATGACTTCTTTAAATTTATCAACATCTTCTCTTGCTGCAACCTTCTCATCACTAATGTCATCTGTCTCAAATGTTCCTCCTTAGTTTTACTGAAGACTAGTATATCATCTAGATAAATAATAAAAAATTTACCTATGAAGTCTTCGAGTACTTCATTCATTAACCTCATAAATGTGCTTGGGGAATTTGTTAATCCAAATGGCATAACAAGCCACTCATACAAGCTTTCATTCTTTTGAATTTTGTTTTCCATTCATCTCCTTCTCTCATTCTTATATGATGATAACCACTTTTTTAGATCTATCTTTGAAAAATAACTTGCTCCACTTAAGAAATCCATCAAATCATCCATTCCAGGTAAAGGAAATCTGTACCTGATAGTGATCTTGTTGATGGCTCTGGAGTCTATACACATTCTCCATCCTCCATCCCTCTTAGGACTCAATACAATTGGTACTGCACATGGGCTTAAGATCTCTCTGACTAAACCTTTTTCTAACAAATCTTAGACCTGATTCTTGACCGCTTTATTCTCTTGAGGTGTCAACCTATATGTCGCTTTGTTTGGAAAGCTTTCTCCTAAAATAATATCAATGTGATGAATGATGCTCCTAATGGGTGGCAATGCGAAAGGTAACCAATCCACCACTATATCAACAAAATTTTACAGCAGTTTCTAAATTTATTTAGGCAGATCATCCATAGTAGTGCTTATAAGGATGACTCTAGGCTTTCTCACTACAACAAACTGCATGATCTGCTCTTTCTTGAATTCATTCAAGAGCTCCTTCCCACTCATGAGAAGTATGCTTGGGTTGGATTATTCATTCACCTTCTTATCATCTATCGGAAACAACATGTGTGTTCGACCATTATTCTCAAGTGTGTAACTATTATTCCTCCCATCATGTATGCCATTTCTGTCAAACTGCCATGGTATTCCCAACAAAACATGACATACATCCATGAGTATTACATCACATAAAATCTCATCTTTGTATCCTCCTATTTTAAATTCAACTTGGCATTGTTTACTTACCATTACCTGGTGTCCTTTTTTCAGCCATGATACTTTATATGGATTTGGATGTGCAGTAGTCTCCCACTCTATTTTTTCCATCATCTCCTTGGATACTAAATTTTCAATGCTTCCACTATCTATAATCACCTTGAAAACTCTATCCTTGGTCTTGGAAGTAGTCCTAAATAGACTATTTCTCTGTACTAGTGCTTCCACCTCTTTCTTTGGTTTCAAGAGAATTATCCTCATCATGCGGGATCTTCCATCTTCAACAGCTTCTCCTTCAACATTCCTTTTATGTGCTTCATAAATATGAGCTTATCCTCCTCCTTCTTTATTTTTCTCGAGAAATTCCCAAGACATATGTCATGTCTTTCCACATGCGTAGCATTTCACCTCTCCTCCTCTACCTCTTTCTCTTCGTTGAGGAAAATAATTCCTTCCACCATACTGTCTTCCTTGGGAACTTCACCCTCTCTCTGTATGACTGTGAAACTTTCCAGTCTCAGCTTTGGGATTCTTAGCCTTGTCATGGACAATTCCCTTATCTAAGTGTGGGATTTTTCCTCTGTTTCTTTGACTTTTCTTTTTGTCCAATTTCTCCTCTGCTTTCAGGGCAACCTAATAAGCATCTTCAAATGTCCTCATAGTTACCATGCTGATTTCATCCTGGATTTAATATCTCGGAACATTAATATATCTGGCAACCATCTCCTCATCATTTTCACAATGACCAACTCTAATGTTCAGCCTATAAAACTCTTTTGTGTACTCTCTTACTATCAAACCCTTCCGTCTCAGGTTCTGTAGTCTCTTGAACATATTTATTTGATAGTATTTGGATATGCATTTAGCCTTTAGATTGGATACCATTTTGTCCCAACTTTAAATTTTCCTTTTTCCTTTTCTTCTTCTGTTAGCCTGTAGTTCATCCCACCATAGTGTTGCATGCCCTTTTAGTCTTGTGAAATCATGTTTAACCTTCTTCTCCTCATCGACCTGCTCATATTCAAAGTATTTATCCATTGCTCTTATCCATTCTAGCAACTCTTCCACATCTAAAATTCCTTCATACATTGGTATTTCCATTTTTTCTCTCGCTCCCATTTTTACAACTTCTCTCATTAAACGTTCTTCTGCAACATCTTCTCCTACAACTCCTTCAACTTCCATTTCTTCACTTTCAGCCTCACCGATGTCACTTGCATCTAGTTCTCTTCTTTGTGTAGTTTCCATGGCATATAGCCTTGCACAAAGTCTCCTCATTTCCTCCTCCATTGTTGGATTCACTACAGTTCCCTCCCTACGTCTCCTTGGTGGCATGGCACTAAGATTCTTCACACAAAGCTTAAAATTATGGCTTTGATACCACTTGACGCAAACCCCTTGCCTCTCCTAGGGTCTAATCAACCTCTTGGTCAAGAATCAATCACTTTCAGAGTCGAATTGAATCTAAGGCTCTTGTTGAAACCCAATTTTAGTTTACATAGGCCCTCCTTTGTTCTTTGTGTGGGTTCTTTGAAACCCATGAGTGATTTCCTAGCACTTTTTCCCTAAAAATAAAAACTAAAACGATAGGTGCAAGCTCCCTCCACTAGGCCCCTTTCCTCATATGACCTTGGTCGTATCCTGGGACTTAACCCAAAAGGGGCTAAGCTTTGGGATTCGAGACTCTTGGAAACCACTATTCCAAGATCCCAGAGTGATATACCCCAAACTCATGGGATTTCGCCACACTTCAACCCCTAAATCGGTGGTCAGGATGATTCCTTGTCTCTGGCTTTGGATGACCTCTGGTGTACTCCCCCCTTACTCTCAGAGTGCTCTTCCTCCGAATAGAACGATATTTGACATGTATCCCTTCCGCGATCAACGATTGTGACAAACTCTGGCCTTCAGGCTTCAAGGTTCTTCCACCTTTGCACAAGCCCTTCCCCAAAGTGCCTTCCCTACAAACCTCATGGATCTGTTGACACTTGTTGATTGTGGGAGAATGGTCACGATTGCTTCATTCCTTCGGGACTTTGGCTATCCCGGATCCTTTTCACTCCCTTTAATTCTTCAAATGCACTAAGTGCCAAAGGACCCTAATGATTATCCTTCACACAATTGTCTCAGATATGATGGTCACTAGTTCCCTAGTGATATCCCATAGGATCTTCACCATCAATTTCTTGAAAATCTTCTCTTCAAGGGATCATGGTCACTGCCCCTCCTGAGATTAACTTTCCAAGGTATATGAAACCTCTATCTTCTCTCTGTGCACTCCTCCTACATTGTAAAGTGTTTGGAATTAGGAATTTCCTAAGTATCCTTCCTCGACACTTCTCGTTTCTATCTCTCTTGAGCTTAGTTTCTAGAGGTATATGAGACCTTCGACTCTCCTCTATGCACTCTCTTCGAACTTTGGACATTCGGGGTTAGAAAATTTTCTAATTATTTTCTCCTCAATGCTCAGATCACTATCTCTCCTAAGCTTGTTCCTCTGAGGCTTTAAAACCTTGCATGCACTCCTTGTGTCCTTGGAACTCTTCCACAATCAACTTCTCTCCCTTTCACAAAAGTCTGAGAATGACTTGGCATGCACACTCCTTGCATGGCTCTATGCTTTCTCTACACTACTACTATCAAACATTCAACGTTATCTCTCCTGAGCTTCTCTAAGTTAGACTTAACTCTGTCAATGTACTCCTTGCGGAAAAATGTGCACTCATTGCATGATCTCTCATAAGAGAAACAATTGAAACTTATTATAACTCCATAGGATCATGTATTTAATCATCAAATACATTCAAAAGCATGAGAACAAGTAAACACAAAGAATTTAAATGAATAGGAAACATACCATTCATTCAGATAACATAGTAACAACAACACCAAACATTTGGGTCAAAGCTTATTTGTTTTATTCATTCAAGTGATAAATTATACATACATACAGGCAGTTCTCCACTACTCCTTCAACAAAATTGTACAATGTTGTTGGCACAGGGGAAGACCCAGGGTTCAATGCTTCAATAGTGCACCAACAAAACCCTAACTACTGGCCCTTTCGGCAACACCTGCGAAGCATATGAAGTCTCATCCGAGGTAGAGACAGGGGGTTGTAGGACTCAGGTGTCTACAACCTATTTGGGACACAGATCTATGATCACAACACTTAACAGAGAACTTATCTAATCAATATGCATTAGTTCTTAACTACTAGTCACATCACATATTAAACCCTAAATATAGAGCAACACAATAATGAGCAGATCACACACTTGCAATCGCTTAACACATAGCATTAACTCTGATATAGCATTCATTTACCATTAATAGAGCACTAAGCATTCATACATCTATCTAACATATATAAATATCAGTGCACTAAGAAAATAAACACATAAACAACATTGCACAAATCACGTCTACATAGGATATACATGGTTCACCCCAATGTGGGGCTACGTCCACCAAATTCTTCCTCTTTATTAGTCTTCTTCAATATTTTACATCCATCTGCTACTGTGCACAAAGACACAAAGCCCAATTCCATAGAGGGCAGGAGATCTGTGTGCAACCCTCCAGATCCTCCTTCCCATAATTAGGTCAAGGCACAGAGCCAACTCCTTATTAGCACAAATATTCTTACAATCACTTGCACTTAGCTAAAAAATTACATATTCTTGCACGAAGCCAACTTGGACCGACTTCACTCTAAGTCCTATCTACTTATTTATACATTACAAAAAAGGCCTAACCATGGATAAACCCATGGGCTGACATCCCACACCTGTTACATAAACCCTAAAAGCCCAAAAATCCTGCAAAACAAGCAAGATCCCTTGATCGCCGCTTCGCCTGGGCGCTCCATCTTCGACCAGCCTATCGAAGTCCCAAAAATGGTCAAACACGACCAATGTTCTCTCAAAACTTGGTCGAGGGCCAACATGTAAATTCTAACCTTGTACAATGTCTACTGTAAACAGATATTCAGAAAAGATACAATGGCAAATACAAACATTACACAGAGATTTTTCCCCTGGAAACCCAAACCGGGAAAACCAGCATATATTATATTCATTCATCGTGTCACATTGTTTACAATACAATATACATATATGAGTCAAAAGCATCCAAAACCCTAACCCAATGACTTGGATTAGTCCAAAACCCTAATTCCTTAACCAGAAATAGAAAACCATCGACAAAACCCATGTGTCGAAAAAACCACCTAAATACATGACATGTTTCCCAAGGTAGGTGTCACATTTCCCTATTCAGAAAAATACTTTCTGGGGGAATTGCCCCTGGACCCCCGCGCGAGGGGATCCTCCCCTCTAACCCCCTTGCACGCCTGATGCATACGCTCAGACACTACTACTCGTGCAAAGAATATAACACATACCCAACACTCACCTGTGACTTGTCCCGAGTCACTTCGATTGGGAAACACTGCTTCGAAGGGCTCGAGTTGCCTTGACTTGCTGCTTCACCAGAGCCTCCTGCTTGATGAACTCTTGAATTACTTGCTTATTGACAAACCCCTCTAGGTGATGTTCCACTGTTGCGACTACCTGTTCCAACTATGAGCCTTGTCCTTCGATCTCTTCAAAAAGCGTGCAGGCTTCGTCCTACACTGGATGGAGTCTCTGTGTAACCTCCATAACTCTGATCTAGATGGTAGTGACCTGCTGTTGGACTGCGCATTGTTCCTATGACTTCTTCATATTCTCAACTGTAGTAAGTAACTTCATTTGTGCTTGCACGGTGTACACCTGTTGCTTCGCCTCCTGGAATCGTGCTTCCAATTTCCTCAACTCTGGATCTTCTGCAAGGTGCTCATAGGTATGTGCACTTCGATCACTTAATTGTTTACACTCTGAGGCCAATGCCCTAATTCGTTTTACTGCATTCCTGGTAGCTTCTTCCCTCTGATCGCGCACTTCTTGTGGAGTGCTCGACACTGCTTGGATTTATATCTCCATTACTCTTGCTTGAAGTTGTTGAATGGATTCGGAAAGATTCCCCACTTGCATCTCAGTTGACTTTGGTTCCTCCTGTGCCAATCCCAACACAGAGCGAAGTGCTCTAGTTACTGCCTCTTTGACCACAGTCTTCTCTGCAAGCAACTAGTATTTTTATTTCTGTATATTCTCTTTTTCCTCCTCAAACATTGCCCTAATTTCATCTTTCTCCTGCTGTGCAACTCAAAGTTTCTCTAAGGCCCTTCCTTTTCTTGCTTCATGGATTATGTAGCCTGTTTCTTTTCTTCTTGGGCTCAACGAAGTCGAGCCTCTGTCACATCTGCTAACCTTCACAATTGGGTGGGCTCATCCCCCAATTCTACACTTTCTGCTGAAGATGGCACAATAGGCATTGCATGACTCGAATGGATAGCTTGTTGGATGTCCTTGAGCTCCTTCTCTATTCTGTCATACATCGAATCCTTCTTTGCTCCCTGTCTCTGCAATATATCTTCTAAAGCGTCCTCTACAACTGTGATGATGAGATCAATATCATCCACTGTGAGCACATTCTTTGACTGAGGCTTGTTGGTGCGGGCCTTCTTTCGGGATGAAGGTTTCTCCAAGGAAACCTTCCTCTTCTGTGATGCTTCTATTGTTGTGAGGGGATCCTTTGGTGGTGTGGCTTCACCTTTGTCTTATTTTTCTCTATCTTTCCCTTCTTCCTCTTGGTTCACTTCATCTCCTTCTCCTCCTGTAGGTGTGGCAGGCCTACTTTCATCTGATGTGTTGTCCTCCTCATCAGTTTCTATGTCTTGGACTTCGTCCTTTTTCTTCTTTTTCTTTGTGTTGCTCTATCCGTCATACTTAGTCCAGGTGACCAAAGGACTTTCGATGATGTCGAGGTTGAAGAGTTCTACATCTTCAACTAGTACAAGGAATTTTCTTGGCCATTCCTTAGTGCTCTCTTTCGTGTCTTCGTCGATTAATTTATAGTAAGATTTCAACTCCTCCTTACTTTCATTCCTGCGCATAGTGATGTAGATGAAGTGTCGGTCTACGCGAAACTTTTCTAGTGGCCTATATTGATGGAGTGTATCTGATGTCATTCAAGGGAATGATTCAATGGAACGCTACAGTTGTAGGTAGTAAGCAAGGAAGACAACATTTGACTGCCACTGCTTCACCATATCGTTTGTATACAACAAGGTAGAAAACCTCGCAACCAATGGTTCTAATGGCTCAACTTCTGGGAAGGATGCTCCTTCTAGCATTTTCCAGGCAACAAATGCGATTAAAATCAGTAACCAATTGAAATTAAATTTGTATCCTTGGTCCTGCACTTCGTGACAGTCCTTCTCTAACTCATTGACAAGGTAACTCGCCCAGTTCATCTGCATTCCTTCGACACACTTCCCTATGAGGTTGACTACGAACCCCGTGACCTGTGTCGGACAGTTCTTTCGGACGAGATTGCCAATGATAAGTTGACAAGCTAGGCGCACTGCACCATCCTAGATGGAGGATACCTTGTAGCCCCGCTTCCCCTTATCTACATCACCATAGGATTCCTTTATACATTGTGCCAAAGAGAAATCTGACGTCTTCTCTGGGTAGAACTCATGAGGGTCTAATCTCGCATGCTTAGTCCTGTGATCAAGTGGATTAGAGTTGGATCCACAGTCACGTGCCTATTAAGCCATAGATACCATTTGTGATAGCACGACAGGAGGAGTTTAACGCAAGCGTTAACCTCCTGATGTCAGCTGAAGTGGGCGATCTTCATCACGTTCAATATCGTGGAGTGCATGAGCTCCTTAATCCACGGCTGGGGAACTATCGTGGGCTTCTTCCCAATCATTTTTGTCAAGTACTTATGTGGTGCAAGCTTCGCATAGTTCTTTCGATCTCTGAGGTTGAAGTCGTTGATCTTGAGAGCTGGGATCAGTCCCAACTGGGGTCCAAATGTGTGTATCCCCTTCAGGAGGTATGTAGTGATGAGGGTGTACTCAAAGTCACGCAGGACACTATCATGGCTAACTGCACTAGCCAAAGGCGGGGTGTAGTCAGGCAAGACTGACGAGATCTGCTTCATGTTAGCCAAACCATCATGGTGTTTGCTTCTTTTATTAGTCGCATTTTGGCTAGACCGTCATCCGGTCAAGGGGGATGCTTGCAATCCACCCGTCAACGATGCCTGTATTCCTACAAACATGACTTTCTCGGCCATGAGGTCTATGAAAATATCTTCTACAGAGTTCTCTAGCGTGCTATGCTCGCTCGACATTCACACTTGTAATCATGGAGATCGGGTAGGTGAACGGATAGATAGGGTAATCAAATGGATGACGAGGTCTAGACAGCACAACGCGATATGTGATCAATTCTCTGTTAGCTCGAATATCTTAGTTTTCAAAAAGTGGTCCCGGCACAACATCCGACAGATTAAATAAGCAACGTCGTAACTGATTCCTCCAACAGGTAGGAATGTGTCAATCAATACGAATCCATCTGTTATGGCATGGTCTCAATAATGCAATGGCGATATTTCCGTCAATAACTACGTTTCTAGCCATTTTGGAGCATCATTCTAACAGTCGAGATGCCTCCAACGGTCATATAACTTATCCTTGGCGAAGTACCATTCTGCGTGGTTCTACTATTCTGGCAAGGTTCAAGTTCTACAAGATTGCCTTCTGCAAAGTCGTCTCTGGAACTTCCTGTAGTTTTTCTAATTTGGCTTTCTTCTTACTGAGCTTTCTTGCCTTCTTTCCTATTATTTCAATCTCTAGATTCCTCTTTCCATTCTTATTCTTATCTTCTCTTAGCGTAGTAACTGTGCACTGCTAAGGGTCTTCCAAAGGGTTCAAAGGTAATACCTCTTCTCTTACTATTTCCGAGGTGAATGCACTTTTTTCCTGCATGGACAGGTTCTTTAAGCCTTCTTGTGTTCTTTCAACTTTGACAACTAATTCTCTGGACCTTTGTTGCTTCGACTTGTCCTCTTGTTCTTCTATTAGTCGAGCTATTTTTCTAGCTATGAAGTCCCTTAATTCTTGAATTTTTTGTGTTGTAGCTTCCTCCTCTGCTTTCCTTCTGATCTAGTCCTTCTCAATCTAAGTCTTTCCTAACAAAAGTGCAAAAGGAGCGTTGTTCTCAACAAACTTAATGACTTCAAATTCTTCTTCGATCAATGTTTCATGAGTAATCATAGGTACATTAGTAACTCTTCCACATAGGGTTATCATCTTTCCTTTAAACAGACCTATCCTTCCCAATGAAGGTACCATAGCAGGATTTCCCAAAATTTCCCAAGTTCTTTCTGGTATAATATTCACGTGTGTTTCTTCATCCAATACACATCTATGTCGAAGTTTCCTATTCTTGTTTCTATGCACGGCTTCTCTTTTAAGATCTCTGGTAAACTGATGTCTCTGTGATCATTCAGTGTTTCTTTCAGCTGTAATAACATAGTCTCTTATTCTTTTTGGTTTTCTAACATATCCTTAGTTCCTTGACCTTCTTCATAATTTTCTTGTCTCATGTTCATATTTTCAACTTTGGCAAGCATTCTAGGGCAATCCTCAACTTTGTGACCAATAAATTTACAACAAAGACAAATAGGACCTATACCAGGGCATTCCTTAGCAATATGGCCCAATCTTCTGCAATTATAACACAATGTCAATCCTCTCTTTCTTTTAAATGATCCCCAACCTTTCGTGTACTGCACACTGGGATCACAATGATGGACCTGCAATCTACGAAAATTCTTTCTAGGTTCCTGCATCCACTTGTTAGTCCAAAAATTATTTCTATGCATAGGAATAACATATCTTTCTCTATTTCTATCATATTTATTCGGATCAATTCTTTCTTCTAGTTGTGCCCTAGTTTTCAGACTAGGATAAAATCTATCAAACATACCTAGATTCATACTTTTGAAGAAAAAATTTCCACTTATCTTACCTTTATCAGAGCACAAAGCTTTAAGATCTTACCTCTTTTCTTCAGATCTCGTTCCTTTCTTAGCACAGAACTTCAGAAGTCACGTAGAATCTTGTGCACTACAACAACATATCTACGCATAGAGCTTTCTCTTTTCTTTAGTTCCCAACAATCACAGTTTCAGGTCTCGACAACAGAACCATTTGTTGGCACAAGGGAAGACCCAGGGTTCAACGCTTCAACAACACACCAACAAAACCCTAACTACTAGTCCTTTCGGCAACACCTGCAAAGCAGATGAAGTCTCACCTGAGGTAGAGGAAGGGGGGGTTGTAGGACTCAGGTGTCTACAACCTAGCCGGGACACAGATATGTGATCACAACACTTAACATAACACTTAGCTAATCAATATGCATTATTTCTTAACTCCCATTCACATCGCAGATTAAACCCTAAATATAGAACAACACGGTAATGAGCAGATCACATGCTTCTAATCGCTTTGCACATATCATTAACTCATATATAGAATTCATTTACCATTAATAGAGCACTAAGCATTCATACATTTATCTAACAGATATAAAGATCAGTGCACTAAGCAGATAAACACATAAACAACATAAACAACATTGCACAAAGCACATCAACACGAGATATACGTGGTTCACCCCAGTGTGGGGCTACGTCCACCAACTTCTTCTTCTTTATTAGTCTTCTTCAATCTTTTGCAGCCATCTGCTACCCTGCATAGAGCCATAGAGCCCAATTCCGCAGAGGATAGGAGATTTGCACGCAACCCGCTAGATCCTCCTTCCCAAAACTAGGTCAAGGCACAGAGTCAACTCCTTATTAGCACAAAGCTTCTTACAATCACTTGCACTTAGCTAGAACTTATTCTTGCACGAAGCCAACTTGGACCGACTTCGCTTTAAGTCCTATCTACTTATTTATACATTACAAAAAAGGCCTAACCATGGGTAAACCCATGGACCGACATCCCATACCCATTACATAAACCCAAAAATTCCAAAAAGCCTGCAAAACAAGCGAGATCCCGCGATCTCTGCTTCGCCTGGGTGCTCCATCTTCGACCAGCCTGTCAAAGTCCCAAAAATGGTCAAACACGACCAATGTTCTCTCAAAACTTGGTCGAGGGCCAACAAATGCTCAATGTCTCACACAACGACAACAACAACTTTCTCTTTCTCTCGCTAACTACTATTACACAATGAACAACAACCTTTTCAAAATGAGCGACAACAACAACAACAAAAACAACAACCTAATGTTATCCTATCGAGATTTAATGAATCCATATACTAAGGACTTTGGAGTTAATAACATTTACAAAATAGATTAGAGCCAAGCTCAAAATTTGTACAATACATTTATATATTGAATAGATTACAATCCGAAAGGATATTTTGGGGATGGCCTTAGCCTCCATACAATTATTACATTTCTTTTCATTAAATTCAGATTCAAAAAGGGTGCGCTCTCCTTTGTGTAGTCCAAATCAGATCCATAAATGCACTGGTTGATGTGTTGCTCTCCATCCCGTCCTCCTCCTTTAATGCTGATATACATGCTCCTACATCACTAACATTGGATTTTCTCCTTGTTTTCTCATTTGATTGTAGCAGTTTATTTGCAACAGAAAACCTAAAATTAAATATTATTTCTACCACATCAATCCTTTGAGATCATCACCTTGGGAACTTCGATTCTACATTGCTTAGAGTAAATAGTGAAACCTAAGTTCGAATACCAAGTACAAAAACTATATATTTTAATGAATGAGAGGCAAAATCTGTCAAATTTCGATGTCAAGTGTTAAAAATTCTAAACAAAATAAAAATCCAAGAGGCCATGAACCCCAAATTCAGGCGTGGATCTCCTATATTCAATAGTACTCGCCTCTAGGACAGGAAATTATCAATAACACCAAAACAATGGAGATGACTTTTCTGTTGATTGATTTTTTATAGTTTATTAATTTATTAATTACCCATCATGCATTGCAATTGGTGTGGATTACAACGATAAGATTACGGTTATCAGTCATTAAGCTTTACCTTTGATAATAACGATAAAAAATTAAATGCTGAAAGCACAGGATATGGGATACCATCACACACACTAACACAACAATTAACTTAAACATAGTAGATGATTGTCTTATGCCTCAACAACTCTGCAAAAAATCTTATTTAGCCAGATCCTCCAACGTCTTCATATCTTTGCAGAAACTTAGCTAATTTAGAGGCATGCAGAAACTTAGCTTATGTAAATTAATGTTCATGCAAACTATATGTGATAGTATATCTTCAATTAAGATAAGCTAACATATGACTAGTTGATTAGTGCAATGAAATCCAATAAGTTGATAGATCCAAATAAATAAATAAAAATCCTTTCACATTATTAAATTTATTTAAACTCCTCTAATAAATTACCCAAATCAATCACAGTATTTAACCAATAAATAAATTTCCCCAAATTAGATACCGATCTCTTAGTTAAATTCAAATATTGTTTTCTTTATTAATAGATCTCTTAGTTAAATTCAAATATTGTTTTCTTTATTAATTGGTAACAATAACTCAATGTGATGCTCTGTAATTGTGAGATTTTCATAATATTTAGTAATATAAACTACCCATAAGATCATCAATTCTTCTTTAAT
>JASDQU010010832.1:131162-142535 GCA_032191745.1 Picea mariana | reverse complement strand
ATCGAGGGCCCCGTTATGGCTACGGTCGATTTGACGTTTATTGTTTCGGCCGAACAATAGTTCGGCCGAAAATATTTTCTTTCGGCCGAAAAAGACACTTACTTCGACCGAAAATTGGTTTTCCGAAATTTTGGAAACCAGATTGTCACGAAAGTGTAACCCACCTTCGTGATTCCACCCTCTTGTTACCTATACCAGAGAGACCACAATAAATGAATGGAATTCTTGAGGGACTAAGATCAGTGAAGGAGTACATTCCTTGGGTTGGTAAATTCAAGAGGAAGAGAGTTAGTGGAAAATCGTGATATATGTAGGATAATACCAGTGGGTTATGAGAATTATGAGTGGATAGTGAGAGGCCACCCTCTTTTGTGGATTACTAGCCTCGACTCGAGGGTGAATTGCTACTGAGATTTGGAACAAAAATTCTATGGTTGGGTGGAATGTTCGTCCGAAGCAGTTGGTTGCACAAAAAAATTAAAAAATGAGTGTTTAATATGTTTATGTGTTGTGTTTATGAGTTAAATTATTGTGCATGAATTCTGTGTATGAGACTGATTTGTATGTTGTTGTAATTTGGTTTATTAGATGAAATTCATGTCTATTTGAGCATGTTGTAGGTGCATGTATATAATGGTAATAGTTAGAAGTTAAATATGGTTGTAATTTGTAGTTGGAAGCTACAAGAAATTAATTAGTTAGTTGTAAAAGTTTAATTTATGATTTTTTTGCACATAATGGACCTCGGCTGGGATGGGGAACATTACATTATGGTATCAGAGCGTCTAGTTCAAACATCGGAGTTGTATAGGCCAAGACGACTGTGAATCGGGAAAAATTGCTATTATAGATTTGTTTATGACGGATTTGGGGAAAACAGAGAAAAATCAAAGTGAAATCCCCAAATTTGTGGGAAAAAATCAAGTTTAAAATACTCATAATTGTTTAAGAGGTTCAATGGAGCCAATATACAAAGTCGCAGCGATGAATTCGACTTAGAATGTTTTAATTTCATGTTTTAATGGCCAATATAGATTTGTAGGAAGTTTGGTGAATCGACGGCCAAGATCAGATTTGTTACCATGATCAACGGCCCAGATTCATTTTGATAGATTTAAAAATTTATAAGGTTTCATCCATTTGGAAGGTTGAGAAAATCGACAGCTAGATTTATTTCAGTTGTTGGAAGTTTGGAGCCAATCGATGATCAACATCATATTGGCTTTGAGATCGTTGGCCCAAATTTACTTGGGGTTTTGGTAGAATTTTCTAAGTGTCTAAATTCAACAATAGAATTCGTCGATGGCCAATGGTCGGGGATCGACATATTTTGGGAGAAAGTTTCAGGTGTTCAAAAAAAATCTCTAATCATCGATGACCGATGGTCAACATATTTAGTGCGATGTTCAAATGATTCCAAGAGAAATTTTCGATGGTTGATGGAAGAAAGATGAGGGTGATGTGTCATGCCATATCAACATCCATGTGGCATGCCACATCATCCTAGTTGATGTTTCAAGATGACGTGTCAAGCGATGTCATCATCTATGAGTATGTCACGTGAGAATAGTTGCCATGTCAATAAAGAGATGGTCGATGGATGATGATCGGGTGTCGGGGAGATTCACGAGCAATTTTAGTTTCCAAGAGAATTCTTCGATGGATGATGGTTGATGATCGAGCATCAAGGAGATTCACGAGTAGTTTTGGTTGCCAAGAGGATTCTCCAATGGTCGATGATAGAGCATCGAGGAGATTCGCGAGCAATTTTGGTTACCAAGAGAATTCTCCGATGGTTGATGGTCGATGATAGGGTGTCGAGGATATTCATGAGGATTTTTAGTTTTCCAAGAGAAATATCGATGGCCAATGGTCAATGATCAGGCATCGGGGATATTTGCAAGCAAGTTTGGGTTGTCAAAGAGAATCATCGATGGACCGATCGTCGATGGATCTCATATCAATAGGCTAGATTTTTTTAAGTGGTCGATCAATAGTGGATATTGATCTACAGGGTTTGGAAAGGATTAGCGTATCAACGACTAAGATTTTTCCTTATTTGAGATCAACAACTCAGATTTAAAAGGTTGTTACAGCAGTAAACATGCAGTTTTATATGAAATTTTCTGAATTTTTCATAGTTTTGAATATCATTATCTTGTAGGGCGATTTTGAGGCCCGAAACAACATTTTTATACAATCAAAACCCACAAGAATAGAATATACACTATGTCTCTACATCTCAAATAAAATTACTTGGAGAGAGCTATCTAATGAGCTATTCTAGACACAAAACAGAGCTCATAAGATAAAGTTACATCCAAAATAGTTAAGGTAAAATGTTGGCATCATATTACTTCTAGAGGGCATAACTCCTTGCTTAGAAGTATGTTTGGGGCATAGGGGCAGTCTTTGGAAATTTTATGATCCATAGAAGCCATCCATGGAGCCATATTTGGGATATGGGTACCTAAAAATGTGCATGAAGAAAAAGAAGACACATGTAGCATACAGGGATAAATTGGGGAAAACAGACAAAACTTCTTTGGACCTTAATTTTCAACTCAAAGCTCAGATTTGAGCAAACGAGTAGTCACTAGAAAGGTATTGAGGAGGAGAATACATCTGTCCACCTAGAATTTTGAATTGGGTGCTAAAAATTTTCAGAAAACAATAAAGAATTTTGTGTAGCAATAAGTGAGTGGAAAATTGCAACTTGTATTGTTGTAAATTTTCACACGGAACTCGGATTGAGACATAAGCACAGTCATTGGAAAGTTATTTTAGAGAGAAATGCATCTAAGGAATCATATTTTGATTTGGTGCATTATGTCCTTCATAAATTGGTATAAAGAGTAACTTGTATTCTAATTGATTAAATGTTTTATGTTATGTATGTTCTAACAATAATTATCACATGCACATTTCTTGCAAAATTAGAGGTACAGGAAAAAAACTTTGGTTCTTATATGAGGAATGGAGTTATGGAATATGCTCAAGGATATTACATCCATTAGGAATATATTATATGTCTTCATGTCAGCATGGGAAATGTTGAGACAGAGTCCAACGGAAGAAGAGACAGGAAAGAGCCTATAATTATGAGAAACTTTCATAGAGAAAGGCAAAGCTATAGAGAAGACAATGAAAGGATTATGAAGGCTCAGTAAGAGATACTTCAAAGTTTGAATATGTTTCACAAGAAATTCAACAAATTCTTTGGCACCAACCTAGCAGTTAATGTTAGACAAGTGATAGCATCTAGATTCCAAAGCAAAAGGGATGATCATGGAAATGATAGGCATTCAAGAAGCATGAGAAGGTATCAACATTTACTAAGGAAATCCACTAGAAGAAGCCATACAAGTTTAGGTCTAGGGAGCATCTCGAGTGTGTCTCCTATCAAAAGGCAAAGGATAAGGCCTGAGGCAGACATCTTGCAAGGTTAACTCGGGAAAATTAAGCCACCGAATTTCAATGGTGAGCATAGGAAAGGAGAAAATTTTGAGCCATGGTTGTTGGAAATGAAGAAATATCTCCAATTGCATGATTGCCCCTCCCGGGTAGAAGCTATAATTTCCACCTACCACTTGCAAGGAAAGGTATCCATGTAGTGGGATCAGCTTAAGCAAGCCAAGCACCTTGATGAGAAGAGGATCTAATGGAGGAAGTTCAAAGGATATTTCCAAGAAAAATGTTTTTCCGAGCATTATTATGAAAGGAATATGAAGGAGTTGTGTGAACTCAAGTTAGGAAGCATGACAATGGATGAATATAAGAAGAGGTTCTTTGTATTGTTGAAGTATGTGGAATTCATAAAGGATGAAAAGGTCAAAATCCAAAGGTTTCTAAGTGGTTTACCCTCCTTCTATAGTGACAAGATACAATGTGATAACCCCAAAACTTTGGAGGAGGCCATAAGGAAAGAAAAGCATATTTATGAGCATAGTTAAGGCCAGTTTTCCAAAAAACTTGGAATGACAAGATGAAAGGGAAAAAGGATCAAAGGAAGAAAGGTTTTAAGACACCATTTTTCAAGAACAACACCCAAGAAAATTAGTAAGGATAGTCAACCAAAAATGAGCACAAGACTACATATTCATTTGGGAAAAGGCCAAGGGAACATACCGTGCAATGTTGTGGATGTGAGAGAAATCACCTATATAGGGACTTCCCTCAAAAGGGATAAAGAATGAGGACTTTCCACAACATTCAGGAGGCTGAAACAATGGAGGACATGGGAGGGAACATGCCCATTATTTATGCATCCTTGGACAACAATCAAGAAGAATATTAATCCCCCGTGATTTAAGTGGAAGGTAAGATTGATAACCATCCCATAGTAATTATAATTGATTCTGGAGAAAACCATAGTTACATAAACTCTAGCATTGTTGAAAGATTTCACTTGCAAAGGCATAGGCATAAGAAATCTTGGTTAGTTCAGTTAGCCATATGGGTTGAGAGAAAGATCAATGAGTTGGTTGATGATTGTCTGATAGACATGAATGGACTCAACATAAAGGTAGATGTAAACATCAAACCATTGGGTTCGTATGATTGTCTGATTGGCATGGATTGGTTGGAAAAATATTGTGTTTTCATATATTGTTACAACAAGACAATAACGAATAAGGGAAGAAAGGCAAGGTTCAAGGCATTCTGATGGTTGTAGATGTTAGAGAGATTTCAGCTATGTAGTTGAAAAAGAGTTTTAGGAAGGGATGTCAGATTTTTGTAGCCCACGTAGAAGAGGAAGCCAAAGATAAAGTGACAAACATTGAAGACCATCCAATCTTGAGGGATTTTGAATATGTTTTTAGGGAAATCTCAATATTTCCACCAAAGAGATAAACTTATATCTCTATTGATTTGGTGTCAGGAGCTTCCCGAGTGTCCAAGACACCTTACAAAATGGGAACACCTGAATTGAAGGAGTTGCAGATGCAACTTGAAGAATTGTTAAGGAGGTGGTATATACGTCCAAGTGTGTCACCTTGGGGAGCCCCAGTTATTTTTGTAAAGAAGAAATATGGAACCTTAAGGTTGTGCATTGATTTCATATAGTTGAATAAAGTCACCATAAAGAACAAATATCATTTGCCAAGAATTGATAACTGTTTTGATCAGCTAAGAGGTGAAAGAATCTTTTCCAAGATCGACTTAAGATCATGTTATCATCAAGTGAGGATAAAGGAAAAAGACATTATCAAGAAAACATTTAGGACAAGATATGGGAATTATGAATTCATAGTAGTACCATTTGGACTATCAAATGCCCTAGTTGTTTTTATGTGCCTAATGAATGGAGTGTTAAGGGAATACCTAGACAAGTTTGTGATTGTGTTATTAGATGATATACTCATCTACTCTAAGTCAAAAGAGGAACATGAGTAGCATTTAAGAATGGTGTTGCAATTTTTAAGAGAGCATAAAGTGTATGCCAAGCTAAGTAAGTGCATCTTTTACCAAAAGAAGATTCACTACTTGGGGCATATAATTTCAGCAAAAGGGATAGTAGTGAATCATAAAAAGATAAATACCATTAGAGGATGGAAAGTGCCAAGAAATGTCATGAAGGTCAGATAATTCATGGATATTGTCAGTTATTACCGAAGATACATAAAAGGATTTTCAAATATTGCAAACCCAATCACGTCTTTGTAAAATAAGGGAGTGAAGTTTGAATGGACTTCCAAGTGTGAAGAGAGCTTCTAGCAATAGAAATACATCTTGACAAGTGCACCCATATTGAATATTTCAAATCCAAATGAATATTTTTTGTGTGCACCAATGCATGCAAGGAATGGCTCGGTGGAGTCCTTTGTCAAAAAGATCATGTGGTATGTTATGAGTCCAAAAAACTAAAAGACAATGAGAAGAATTATGTTACCCATGATATAGAGTTAGAAAAAATTGTACATGCATTAAAAATGTGGAGACATTATCTTATGGGAATGAAATTTGAGCTAAGGACATACCACTTTGGTCTGAAGCATTTGTTTGGACAACCAACATTAAATGTTAGACAAACTAGATGGTTTGAATTTCTTAGTGATATAATTTTGAAATTAAGCATATAAAAGAAAAAGAAAATCAAGTGGTTGATGGAATCAACATGAGAGCTCATGAAGTGCATATTGCATTTATCAGCATGTACATGACTGATCTAAAATACAAAATTATTGCAGTAGCAAATTCAGATCAACAATATCTGAACATAAAAGAAAAATTACAGCAATGAAATTTTCAGCAGAAAATTAATTTTTATGAGATAAAAGAAGATGGAATTCTCGTGTACAAAGGAAAATTATATGTGCCAAATTCAATGAGCTGAAAAATGCAGTGTTGAAAGAAATGCACAATGTGTCATATGTTTGGAATCCATGATATCAGAAGATAATTGCAGTAGTAAGAAGTCAATACTTTTGGCCAGGAATGAAGAAAGAAGTGGCTAATTACATAGCCAGATGTTTAAAGTGCCAGAAAGTGAATATTGAGCATAGAAATCTTGTTGAGTTATCGCCCCCATTTCTCATTCTAGAATGGAAGTGGGAAGTGGTCATAGTTTATTTTATTACTGAGCTTCCCAGAATAGTGAAGCAACATGATTCCATCATGATGGTGGTGGATAAATTAACTAAGGCAGTGCACTTTATTCTTGTGAAGACAACACACAAGACAACAAATACTATAGAAATCTACATGAAAGAAGTTGTCATGCTACATGGAGTGCCTAAGGAAATAGTTTCATACAGAGATCCAAATTTTACTTCCAATTTTTGGAAGGGTTTGTTCAAAGGCTTTGGGACAAATTTAAATCTCATTACAACATATCACCCAGATTTAGATGCAAAAACATAGAGGACTAACAAAATAATTAAGGACATGCTTAGAATGCATTTGATGGACCAACCATCCAAGTGGGGAGATTATATTTATTTAGTTGAATTTTCTTACAATAATGGGTATCGAGCCTTATTAAAAATGATTTTGTTGAAGCATTGTATGGTAGAAAGTGTAACACTCCAGTGAGTTGGGATAATCTAGAAAATAAGGCAGTTATTGGGCCATATTTGTTGAAGAAAATGGAAGAATATATGGAAAAGATTAAGCAGAATCTAAAGGCTGCCCAAGATAGGAAGAAAATCTATGCATACAAAAACCTAGTTTTTAGAGATTTCAAAGTGGGTGAACATGTGTTTTTAAAAGTAAAAGGAAAGAGAGCTTCACTAAGACTAGGAAGTTTCTCAAAGTTGGCAGCTAGATGTTATGGACCTTTTGAAATATTAAAAAAGATTGGGCCAATTGCATACATGCTAGAATTTTATGCATCCATGAGAATGCATAATGTATTTCATGTGACATTATTAAAGAAATATGTGCTTGACCCTAACCACATAATTGATTGGAATGTGATCCAGATGGAGCGCGAAGGGGATTTTCAGGTGGAACCAGTATGCATCATGTACCAGAAATTCAAAGTGCTCAAGGACAAATCCATAGGGATGGTAAAGGTTCAATGGAATTGATACAGTCCTAAAGACGCTACATGGGAGCATGAAGAAAATATGCGGGGAGAATACCTACAATTTTTTTTTAATTTTGAAGGAAATAGAATGCAAGACTCCATTTTGAGAAGCTAGAGTTTTGTAACCACATCTCAGAGTCCTATCCAACTATGCTTGGGGCCCTGATAAAATAATGACACACTCCTTTCATTAGCCCTGATAAACGAATGGTACATTCCTTGGGTTGGCCCTGATAAACAAATGGTGCATTCCTTGGGTCAGCGGGTTGAGAGGAACAAGGGATTATGGTTGGAACTGTTGTTGGAGTTACGAAATTGTGTAATTTTATTTTCTAAAATTATTTTGATGTAAATTCATGTACGTATGTATATTGACATAGTGTGCACCGAGAATGGTGCACAATTGTAGGGGAGGGGAAATGTAACACCCCCACTATAATCCTCAGTTTAATTAATTCCTAATGCAGATATAATGTGTGGCTACAGCCCAAGCGATGTATATGTGAAATGTATTTATAAGTTTTAATAATAAAATGTGATGCCAACCGCTAAGGGGACATGGACAAAGATGGAGGATGAATTAATATACAAGAGAGGGGAGGGTCTAGGAGAGTGTCTAAGAGAGGGGTCCAAGGGGGAATTACCCATGTCTATTAATTCCACCCACATTCATGGATTTTATTATCATTATGTACTAAACTCTATTTCATGATTAAGTGTTCCCAAATCCAATCATTGAATCCATGTAAGAGGGTGGGTGTGAGAAGTCACATCCCATAGTTATTAGTAGCATGGGGGATGAGTACAATCAATCTTGATAAGCGTGTGAGTCAAGCAATTAAGCCAAAGAGAGGAAATTCATATGGGTAGCTACAACAGTTTTAGATAGTCAATGTTTTTGCATGAGAAACAAGTAAAGAGAAAGGAACAGAACTTGGAGCTGGAGTATCCATGGAGAGTGAATTCTAGAGCATGTTGAAGCATTTTTGGAGTGTATTGGATTTGAAGATTGAAGAGTCGGGTTGTCAGGATTGAAGAGTGAACTGCTGTGTGAGTTGCTCTGCAACAAAAAGTGTTTGATGTTGTTGTTGGTATTTTTCCTAGCAGTGAGTTCCCTTGAGTTTCTACCTGAGAGATTCTTGGTTACTTGTGCTAGAGAGACATTGATAAATGAATGAGACACTTGAGGGACTGAGCTCAGTGAAGGGGTACATTACTTGGGTTGGGCAGGTCGAGAGGTAGAAAGCTAGTGAAAAATAGGGATAGTTGTAGGAGAATACAAGTGGGTTATGATAATTATGAGTTGTGAGTGGAAAGTGAGAGACCACCCTCTTTTGTGGATTATTAGCCTTAGCTCGAGGGTGACTTGTTGTTGAGATTTTGAACAGCAAGTCTATGGTTTGGTGGAACGTCTGTCCCAAGCAGTTGGTTGCATGACAGAATTAAAAAATAAGTGTTTAATATGTTTATGTGTTGTATTTATGAGTTAAATTCTTGTGCATGAACTCACTGTATAAGACTAATTTGTATATTGTTATAATTTTAATTTAGTTTATTAGTTGCATTTTATGTTTATTTTAACATGTTGTAGGTGCATGTAAATAATAGTAACAATTCTAGTTGTAATTTATAATTAAAAACTACAATAAATTAATTAGTTCATTATAAAATTTTAATTTATGATTTTTTCCACACTTAATGAAACTTAACTAAATTGAAGAACGTTACAAAAGCCATATAAATGGAATAAAAATGTATCACCTAAAAAGACATTGTAACATATTAAAACCCTCTAAAAACATAATAACAATGTTTTTAAATTTTAACTTTCAAATATAACAAAGTAATAAACTTATCAATTTATGTTTGACCACCCCAATATCAATTTATGTTTGACCACCCCAAACCACTTGTAATTCACTAATTTTCACAAATCTTAATTGAATTGATATGTTAAGTCATTTATAATTGACTAATAAAATTGTTACGATACAACATCATAATAACACTATTTATGATACAATGTTATAATAACATTATGCCTTTTCAAAATAAAAATAATAATAATAAATTTATAAAAAATAATAATAATAAATTTATCTTAAAGTTGCACCTATCAGATAGATTCAACTATAAAAGCAAGGCCTATTGCATAGGTGTAACCTTTCGCTCGGTACTAAAATCCTCAGGAGATTAGAGCATCTAAGACTGCATTGACCGGGGATACACAACAGAAGGAATTGTTCTATCTCCAGAACTCACCTTCACTGAGCGTAAGTTTTAATTCACCCAATTTTGATTCCCTAACCAATTATCCTTACTTACTTCCCTAACCAATTATCCTTGACTTACTTCCAAAAATTTTAGTTCAAATTTATGTTACAACCTCTCCTAACCAATTACCCTTTCTTTTAAAAGTTAAGTTACGTGTTAATCCATGTTATGGAATAATAAAGTTTTGTTAGGATGTCATGTTAGAATAACACTATATTACACATTTTAAGTTTCACAAATTAGAATAATAGTGTATTACACATTTGAAATTTCATAAGTATAAAGCATAATAGAAGAATAGTTTTGCAAAATTGTATCCATCAAACTAGAATAATAGTATATTACACATTTGAAATTTCATAAATATAATGCATAATAGGAGAATAGTTTTGCAAAATTGTATTCGTCAAACATTTTGTTTAAAATTTTGATATTTTAAATATTTGAAATTTTTATGTTACAACTATTTTGTTTAAAATTTATTTTCGAAAAGAATTTAAAATTTATTTTCGAAAAGAATATATGTTTTTTTTAAGAAAAATTGAAAACTTGTAATTATTTTTTATTACATTTTTTAGTTTTATAAGTATAATGCACAATTTTATTTATGTAATTTTTTTATGTTAAACATGAATATGATATGTAACATTTAAAAAAATTATTAATAAAAAAAAATTCAATATCCATCATAAATAAATATTCCAATATATCCACCTTAAATTAAATATTTCAATATTAAATTTATATTAATAATCATAATAATAATAATAATTTATTTCTATTAATCTCTGTATAGACCCTATAGACCCCTTGCTAGACAAAGACCCCTCAGCAAACAAAACCCCTTGCTAGACAAAGACCCCTGAGCAAACAAAGACCCCTCAGCAAGGGCCCCTCATACCTACCCTACTACCCTACCCTACCCTACCCTACCCTACAGATACCCTACCCTACCCTATAGATTTGAACCTATACCTATAAGTTTACAGAGGTGTATCTTTACCATGCAACGACATCAAAGCTCTCCGTAGAGATTGTGCACTGTATCTTTACAATGCAACCACGTTGATGAAATCGATATGATGCTTCTGTGGGACTTGAATTGAATGCAAAGACAAATCAGTTCGTGGATACTACAAAATACGAAGACACCATTACTAAAAATATTGACAGATGGCAAACCTGATTTTGCATGGTCGCCAATTGGTGAGACGAGAATCTTCTACAGGATAGATCAGTGAGCGATGGCGATCTCACGTCAGCCTATCACACAGTTTTTCAACACTGTTGCTCTCGGAGTTATGGAATCACCATCCTGGTTGAGATTTCGGAAAGGAGTTATTTCTTATTTTTGTTGTTGGAATTCGACTGTATATGAATTCAAAGTAAATGAGAGTCCTTTCAAATTTTGAATTCGGAATGAGATAAAATCCCAAACATCCATTACAATAAACAGAACAGAACCAACTTAGATCAAATGGATCAAACCGCCTCTAGAAGTACTGATTTTAAGGTATAAAAACAAAGATGATATGCCAATTTCTCTGGTTTCTTGCTGCTATCAGACA
>JASDQU010010832.1:115462-129947 GCA_032191745.1 Picea mariana | reverse complement strand
AAATAAGCATTCTTATTGATATAAGGTTCATGGGTTATGTGGAGCTTTACAAAGCTAAAGGTCTAAGATGTCACAAATAAGAATTCTTATTGATATAAGGTTCATGGGTTATGTGGACCTTTACAAAGCTAAAGGTCTAAGATGTCACAAATAAGCATCTTATTATGTAAAGTTCATGGGTTATGTGGACCTTTACAAAGCTAAAATTCCAAGATATTATAAATAGGTGTTCTTATTGATGTCAAGTTGATGGGTTTTGTGGACCTTTACAAAGCTAAAATTTCAAGATGTCACAAATAGGCATTCTTATTGATATAAGGTTCATGGTTTATGTGAATCTTTACAAAGCTATGCAACAATATTTATAAAGTTGTGCATCAACGATTCTTGGATTGGATTGGATAGATTTTTCCAAAACACATTGAGGGATAAGATTTTTGTGTTTAAGAAGAGACTCCATGGTGAAAGATGTAGACCTCCCACTGTGGTGGAACTTAAAACCTACTTATTGAGCTATTGAATTTGGGGAGGATTGTTGAGAATTATCGTGGAAAATCCATACGAGAAAAACCAACCAACAATAGATCTCTAAGAATGAAGGTTTCCACAATTACTCATATTTCTCTTGAGATTTCTGGATTTTAAACTATGTTAAAAGTTTTTTGTTGTCAATATTCTCCCTTTCCCCAACTTTGTTCTATTGTTTTTAACCTTATATTTTTATTTCTTTCCATATTGATTATTCATTTTAATTTTAATTTTAATTAAAATGTTGGTAGGTTGATGACTTATTAAATTTCTTTTTCCATTTATTATCAGCTATATAATCAATTTAATCATTTCGCTTTCCATGTCTTAACGGATATATAATCAAATTCAAATTTAATCCTTTCTTTTTCCATATATTAACGGCTAAATGATTAATTTAACCCCCCCTTTTTACTTTATCCTTTGACTCTCATTTATTTCTTCAACAACTATCTTATGTTCCTTTCCCATTTATTTTCATCTCTTGGCACTCTTTTCCCATTCTTTAGCTTCATTTGTCCCTAATGATGAGTGGAGTGTCCACTTGAAATGTTTAACACAATTTAAAATCCATAAATCTCAATAGCAACAATAGATCTATTATTACCCTTAGCCAAACCCGACCAAGTGAGCCTTCACCACTCAACTCTTGACATGTTACAATGGAGTATCGCCAACATTTTATAGGCTTTCATTACATGTAATCCATGAGTTCAATACCACGAGTTACCAATACCATGTGCTCAAAACAACCATTATTGACCTAAAAACTTTGACTCTTTCATCGAGTCAAGCTTAACCTAACATTCCCCCCTTTAAACTTGACTTGGGGTTTCCCATGACCAAATCTGGCCAAACCTCCCTCAAATTCAGGGTATTCAAGAATCTTGCATGCTCCCCCCTATCACCTAGGTATACTTCTAGACTTTACCAGTGAAATTTCAAACCCAGGGTATGCATGCCTAACTAGGTCTTACATATGTATGCCCATTTACATTCAACTCCATCAATTTTATTTTATTTTTCTTTCATTGTTGTTATCCCAACATTAATTTTTTCATCATCTTGCCTTGGCATTCCTCTAGTTCTTGATGCTCACTTGGTAGATATGAAACCAGACAAAAGATCCAACCACACTTAACATATCCATCAGATCCAATCATCCAATCCATATCTCCTTCGCACACTCTAAGCCCAAACTCGATGCTCTTCAAATCTTAGTGTTGAATCCTTCAACACTCCCTAGGGATTTAAACCCTAACTATGTACTATGATAGTCTTGTCTTTCTTTTCATCATTGTCAACCATTCTTTAATACCAGTTGTTAGGAGATAAATCATGAAGCAATTAAAATTAAAATAATGTGGAAATGAAATATTGAAAGCATAATACACAAGAGACAAAACATATGTGTAGTTCACCCAATGTAGGCTACATCCACGGAGAAATTTTCCAGTCCTTATTTTATTTATTCTAGTCAAGTAAATGGATAAAACCTACAACACACCCATTGTAACTTCCTCTTTACTCATTTTTACAGTCTCTTTCCCCCTTTTTACTGTGCTCTCTCATAATACATGCACACTATAATGTGCACTATATTACACTAAATATAATGAAGTATCTTAATCCTTACAAAGGCTTCATTACATGTAATCCACAAGAATAATATTATGGGCTACCAAAACCATGAGCCCGAAAACCATGGGTCACCAATACCATGGGTCAAAAAAACCATTTGTTTACTTAAAATAGTTTTGACTCTTTTACTGAACCACTTGTTTAATTAAAATAGATTTGACACTTTTACCAAGTTAAGTTTCTCCTAACAATACCCCCTTTAAACTTGAATCAGGGTTTCCCTTGACCAAATCCGACCAAACTAGCCAAGTGAGCCTTCACTACTCACCTCTAGGCCCAACCTTCCTCAAAGTATATAACCAAGGAATCCTACATGCTATCCCTTTTTTCCACCTAGGTCTGCATCTTAGACTTTACTAGTAATTTACCAGGGGTACACATGCCTAACCAGGTCTTAGAGTCGTATGCCCATTCACATGCAAAAAAAAAAATTAAAAACCCATTGAATCAGGAAGATAATTAGGCTCCATAACCAACAATATCCCACTTCGATACTGATCACAACAACTCCACCACTACTGCCCTATTGGATTATGCTCCAATATTTGGATCTGGAAAATTTCTCATATTCAACTTCATGCTTGAATTCCAACCAAAATTGAGCAGGAACTTAGTTTCTCCCTAATTAATACCTTTGTTAACATGTCTACAAGATTTTGTCCAGTGTGTATCTTCTCCAACTTCAACTGTCCATCTTCCAAAATTGATCATATGAAATGGTACTTGAGTGGTATATGTTTTGTCTTAGAATGGAAGGTTGATTTATTTACAATATGAATAGCACTCGGGCTATCACTGTACAACCTACCATTCTCCTTCTTCTTTCCCAATTCCTCCATAAAATTATGTAACCAAATAATCTCTTTACTAGCCTCTACAGCAGCAACATACTATGCTTCCATTGTTGAAATTGAAACAACCTTCTGGAATTTCAAAATTCAACTTACTATTGTTCCACCAACTGTAAAAACATACCCTATGGTGATCCTCCTACTATCTATATAACCTGCTATATATGAATCAACATATCCATGTAGAACAGTGCTTGAACCTCCAAAACATAATGCCTAAGTAGTGGTACCTCTCAAACACCTGAGAATCTACTTTACTGCTTCCAATTATCTCTAACTGGATTGTCCATATACATTGTCACATATCCCATTGCATGTGCAATATCCGACCTTGTCCACACCATCGCATACATCAAGCTACCAACTCATGATGAGTATGGAACCTTGGACATGTATTCTATCTCCTCTTGTGTCTTGGGACACATCTCCTTAGTCAATTTGAAATGGTTGGTCAAAGGTGTACTAATTGGTTTTTCATTCTACATTTGAAACCTTTCCAACACCTTTTCTATGTACTCACTTTGAAACAATGTTAATTTGCAATTTTTCCTGCCTTTTTTTATTCTCATACCAAGGATTTTCTTTGCATCACCCAAATCCCTCATCACAAATGAATTAGCTATTTTTCTTTTGAGCACATTGATATATTGCATGTTAGACCCTACAAAAAGCATTTCCCCTACATATAATAACAAGGTAATATAATTTCTATTATCTAGTCTCTTAAAATAAACATGGTGGTTAGAATGGCATCTACTATAACCATGTTTTGTCATAAACCTGTCAAATTTCAAATACTACTTCCTTGGAGCTTGCTTTATGCCATACAAGTTTTTTTTCAACTTGCATACCAATTTCTCCTTCCCTTTGACCTCATACCCATGTGATTGTTGCATATAAATCTCTTCCTCCAAATATCCATGGGGGGGATTTGTCTTACATCTAACTATTCAAGATGCAAATCTTCTACTACCACTAGTCTTTAAATAGTTCTTATTGAAGTCATTTAACAATAGGAGAAAAAAAATCATTAAAATCTATACCTTTCTTCTGTGCAAACCCCTTTACAACAAGGCTATCCTTTAACCTTTTTTTTCCTCCATATTCTTCCTTCAACTTGTAAACCCATTTATTCTACAATGATCTTTTACCTGCAAGAAATGGAACCAAATCCAAAGTCTGATTATGTACCAAAGATTTCATCTCATATTTCATGTCTTGCTCCCACTTCTTTCTAGTTCCTACCTGCATTGCGTCTTCATATCCTTCTAGTTTACCAGAATCATTCAACAATAAATAATACATTGAAGGAGAGTATCGTCGAGTGGGTTTACTTATCCTAGTATATCTTCTTGCGGGAGTTTGATGTTCTTGTTGATGTTTTTTTTATTGAACAATTTGATTTTTTGGCAAATCTGGGATTTCATTTTCTGTAATCTCATCAAGCACTATGTATTATGTGTTTTCCTTTTCCTTTTTACTTTCTTGCAACCGATCTTTGTACATGACATTCTCATTAAATACCACATATCTACTCCAAATGATTTTGTGTTTTGCATAGTCCATAATTGATAACTAAAATCATTAACTCAATATCCAATAAAAGTACACTTCTTGGATTTTTCCTCGAGATTTGTTCTATTTTCTTTATCAATATGGAAAAAATATTCACAACCGAAATTCTTCATAAAATAGTAGTTTACCTTTTTTTCCTGTCCATGCCCCCTCTAGAATGCCACCATCCAAGGAACTTGAAGGCCCTATGTTTATCAAGTATATAGCAATATCCACAGCTTCTACACAAAACTATAAGGGCAATCATGCATTCAATCTCATCCTCCTTGCACGCTGCCATGATTGTCTTGTTCATCCTTTCTGACATGTCATTTTCTTATGGTGTTTCTGGAATTGTCCTCTCTCTACGAATCCCATGGTATAAATAGTAACTACCAAACTTCTTGTTGCAATATTCTCCTTCATTTTCTGATCTAAGACACATCAACTTATTTCATGTCTCATTCTAAACCAAAGCTTTCCATTTCTTAAAGGTATCAAAAACATCATATTTTTTTCAAATGCAATAAATCAAGTTTTCCTTGTTGTGTCATCAATAAAAGTAACATGATAATAAGATACACTGAGAAATTATACCTGAGCTATTCCCCATACATATGTATGCACAAGCTCTAACTTGTTTCTCTTCTTTTCCTTCCCAACTCTGAGGAATTTGACTCTCTTTTGTTTTCCATAAACACGGTGCTCAAAGAAATACAAATCAACTTTCTTCAAATATAGTAAAAAACTCCTTGAGTGGAGAATTTGCATCCCTTTCTCACTCATGTTCCCAAGCCTATTATTCCATAATGTTTTACCCACTCCTATGGAAACTAAAGCAATAGAAGAATCAACATTACCAGTACATAAATACAACATACCTACCTTCTCTCCTTTTTCTATTACTAGTGATCCTTTACTGACCTTCCACGAATTTATCATAAATGTAATTGCACATCCTTCACTATCAAACTTCCCTGTTGCAATTATATTTCTTCTCAATTCAGGAGCGTGCTTCACCTCTTTCAACAACCATTGGTTTCAATTCTGCAATTTTATTTGTATCTTATCCTTTCCAACAATTTTTCATGGTTTGTCATCACCTAAATAAACCTATCCAAAATCTCCTTGAACATAATCTTGAAAATATTTCCTATGGGGTGTGGCATGAAATGAATCCCCTAAGTCTACTGCCCAAGAATAAAAAATATTGTCTAATGAAAGGATTAAAGCATCTTGCAACACATCACATGTTACATTTTCTTCCTGATTTTTCTCATGTTGTCCATCTCCTTGTTTTCCTTTTAGAAACCAACAGTATTTCTTCTTTTTTCCTTTCTTCCTGCAATGTTAGAACTCCATTCTCCCTTTCGATTCGGATATTCCCTTCTTAGACTTTCCACGGTTTCCTAGGCACTTTCCTCTCTCCATTTGTCTTCCCCTATTCTCCATATTCAAAGCATTACTCGATGTCTCACATGTGTTTTTTTATCACATTTCCTCGCTAAGGATAACACCAATAACATCATCAAACTTTAAAGTATTTGAACCAGAGAAAATTGCTCACAACCATGATCAAGTTATTCTAGCTTTCTGGCAATGAGCACAAAATCAAAATATGCCTAACCTCGTCATTAAAGTTTATTGCTATAGAGCTTAACTGATTTTTTATCATGTTAAACACATTTAAATGATTAACAATAGACCCACATTCTGACATCTTCATATTAAATAAACACTTCATAAGAAATACCTTCTTTAAGGATAAGGGTTTTTCATACAGTGTAGCCAATGCCTTCATCAAATATGTTGTCATATTTTCTTTTGAAATGTTGAAGGCCACCTGTAACATACTCGTTTTCAAACCTAAAATTAGCGATGTATATTGTAAATGTAATGTATGGCCAAGAGCCAAAGCGATGTAATATGTAAATGATGTAAAATTAATATAACAAACAAAATGTATCATCGGTTGCATACAGACATGGATGAAGATTTGGGGGCTAAGTATCCACAAGATAGGGAAGGGGTCCAATGGGGGGTAGAGTTCACCCATGTTTATTAAACCAAAACCCATTTCTTATTTCTTTCTAAATTACCCTTACCTTGAACCTTTCATTAGTTGTTGGGTGTTCTAGAGCCCAATAATTGAATTCATGTAAGAGGGTGGGTGTGAGAGTCACATGCCATAGTTTTTTAAAGCATGGAGGCTGAGTAAAATCATCTTGGGGAAGAGTGCAAGTCAAGAAAGCAAGAGAAAGAGAGGAAATCCATATGGGTAGAAGACCAGAATTGCACATTCATGTTTTTGCATATAGAGTTGTTTTTACATGGAGTTTTCTAGACAATGAGGGAGTTTTAAGTGTTGAAGCTTGAAGGTAGATATTGTGGGCATGTTTAGCAACTATTTGGAGCTGTAATTTCATTGAGAACGAGGTCGTAGGCCTGTGAATTATGTGTTGTTCGAAATTCTCCAAGGAAGCACGTGTTTTGTTATTGGGTAAATTTGTGTTACAAATGTGAAATTCCTAAGGTACCAGCAAGTAGAATTCTTATCCAACCTATGTTGGAAGGCCTGGAGGGGGGTGGAAAGGCCTGAGTGATTGTGAGTAGTGAAGGGGGATTCCATCCCTTGAGTTATGCAGGTTGAGGGGAAGAGAGTTGGTGGACTGGAATCAGCTGTGAGAATTGACTGTTGAGAGGGGGACATTAGCCAACATTAGGGACCATTATATCTTGTGGATTCATAGCCCCATCTCGAGGGTGTCTTGATGTTGAGAAATGGAACACAAAGACTACGGTTGGGAGAAACTTTCGTCCTCTGCAGCAGGTTGCATACTTGTATAATACAAGTGTTCTTATATGTTGTGTTGATTTGTGTTAAATGTTGATATATTTGTTGTGCATATTACTCTGAATTATGTTGGTTAAATGATACTTGGTGTGAGCATAAAGATGCATTCATGACTCTATTTTATGGTTGAATGATGGTGTATGCATTTAGTTGTTGTTGCGAACAATAAGAGTATTTATATTTATGTTTTAATTAGTATGGACAGTTGAATGAGATAGAATGTCAAGTTGAGTGTTATTTCTAAATTTATATTTAGTATCAAAAAAATTATTGGTTGATTTTAGCAATGACGTGACCCAGTTTGGGGGGGGGTTGGGTATGTTACAGAGTGGTATCAGAGATTTTGGTTCAACACTAGACCTGTATGGACCTAGAACCAATGCGAATTTGGGAAAATTTGTTGTTACAAACTTTGGTCTAAGTGAATTTGGGGGAAAACGATGGACAACCATAGTGAAAATCCCCAAATTCATGGGGAAAATCGAGATTTTTTTTCCTCAAAAATGTCTAAGATGTTTAATGGTTTCAATCGGCCAGCTTACCTAGTTAAATTCGACCTGCAAGGTCGAATTTTACGTTTTAATTAAGGTTGACAGAGCTAGGAGAGTTCAATGAATCGACGGTTGAGATTGTTTTTGATCTCGAGATCAACGACTGATATTCGTGGTGATAAATTTAAAAATTTACAAGGTTTTACGGAGTTAGTAAGGTTTAGTAGATCAATGGTTAAGATTCATTTCGGTGGTTGGGGAAAAGAATCAAATCGATGGTTTGGATTTATTTCGATCGTTGGAAGTGATGAGCCCCATTATTTTACATTCTAAAGGCTCATCTTTGGCACTTTTTTCCACCATAAAATGACTTACTTTTTTTCTTTTGACCATATGTAATAGTCAGTCATGGGTATTGTGTATGTTGCTTAATGAATATATGATTGAGGTGGATTTTTGTGTATAATATACCTTTTGTACTAATGTTTTTTTCAAAAGATATGTATTACACCAACCAAGTCCAACTGTAGGAGTCAAGGGCGCCAACCTCCTAAAAATAGGGGATTTTGTCTTCCTCAAGGAGCTATCATCTAAAGATCAAGGGAAATTTCCCCTACGTACCTCCAAGAGAGCTCCTTGTGGATTAATGACCACTTATGATCAGCAGCAGTTGAAGATACATGTGTAAAGGGATGAGATCCCTCATTTACCCTTTTCTCTCCTTGATTTAAGAAAGGAATTCGAACTCTCTAGCTATATATAGACCTCTAGCCTGGGAGAGTGATATAGAGAATTTTGGAGAAGTATTGTGTGGAGATTTTGTGAATACCTATATTGAGAACTCAGAGATTTCCTACTCTTGATGTATTACTGATATTTATGAAATAAAGATGGTTTTTCTTTCAGTCTATTAAAGTTTCTTTTAGGCTCCTTGTGCTTTTTGGGTAGGGCCCATCCAAGAGGGCTCAAGGAACTTGTTACCATTTTTGTAGTTTTCACGCATGTTTAGATATTATTTTATTATCTTTTGAAGTTTAATATAGCTTTACATAATTAATTCTAGATTTTTTCACAGTTATCACAGGTTATCTAGTCACAACAGACATCTTGTAGAAATGTTCAATAGCCTCTTGGAGCACTCCTAGGTGCCTCCCAAGGCAAATAACCTCAGATTCACTTCATTTATTTGTAGTCTAGATTTGTTCATGCTTTTAAAGACTTGCATTGCATTTTTAGACTTCATTTTGCTTCCTATAGGAGTTTCCTGTAGAAATTGTATAGTTCTTGTAGAACTGCACAGTTCCTGTAGAACTGCACAGTTCCTGTAGAACTGCACAGTTCCTATAGAAATATCCTGTAGGTTTGTTTCAACTTCATATTTTGACTTAGATTAATCTTATTTTCCTAAAAGCATCAATAAACAATGAAAGTACATGTAGATTGATATTGATCAAAGGGTTATCTTTTTTTATTCATGCATTAGTGTAGCTTTACTTCTATTACATGTTTATTTCATAGCTTAGATTGAATTCATCTTTTTGATTCAATTTAATATTCTTGATTTGGTATTATTTAATGTGGTTAGAACAAGTTCTTTCCATGCAATCTAGATTACACTTTCATATTGGTGTGTTTCCTTCAAGCAATTAGTTCAGAGCTTCTTTTTGTCATTTAATTTTCTTACACATTTTCAGCCTTTGATCAGTTTCAACCCTTTGCTACTGACAATTGCATACTACACATACAGTACATAGCACCTCTTAAGTTTGTACGAACCTCGGGTTAACCAGTAAAGTAGGACAGCAAGGGTACAGTAAATCATTGTTGTTATTCATGGGACTGTCACTTTTTGGTGTTGTTGTCGAGGAGGTGTTGAAGTCTACATGTTATTTTTATTTTCTTTTGTGTGACCTAAAGAAATAAAAAGAATACCTCAGTCACAAGGCCATCTTCACTATAGAATCTCTATAGTGTAACATCCCAATTGCTTTCACTTCGTGTGAGTATTTATAAGCTCCTTTTCACACTCTCTTTTTGCATTATATACAAGAAAAAAAATAGTTTTTCACTTTCTTTTGATTTCATGATTGAATAGACCTAGAGATAGGAAATAAATTTTTTTACCAAAAACCCCCACCACAAAAATAGGTCCAAGCAATCCAGATATTGGTCCCGAAACACTAGAAAGTTTCTTGGAAAGGGAAGCCATATAATTTGAAAATATTTTAGAAGAGAGTGAGTCCTCACCTCGTGCTATGGCTGGTGAAGAAGAAATATTTGAGTTCCCTATTCAGGAATCCAATGGAGAAACCAAGATGAAAAATATTAATCCTTATGCCTTACCTCATTTTCATGGGCTTGTTTCTAAATATATTGACACTTTCTTATTTGAGTTTGCAGTTATATGCATGACATATGATTATATCACTGATGAATAAAAGCTCAAAACTTTTCCTTCTACCTTGAAGGATTCAACTCTAAGATGGTTTATGAGCTTGGATGGAAATAGTATCACAACTTGGGATCAAATGAAAGACACCTTCAGTGAAAGATACAGAGAMTATTATAGAGCAAGAGATAAAGGGATGATATTTTCCTAATGACACAAAGACCTGATGAATATCTTGAATACTTTGAAGAGAGATTTCAACTAAGCTACAAGAGAGCTCAAAATTGCACTATGGATGAAGACTCACGCAAGTTTGTCTTACTCAAAGGATTAAGAGAAGATCGGATGGAAACATTGAATCTCCTATCCAATGGATATATCTATCAATTAGACTATGATGATATCAAAAGAATATTCAAGAACCACTCAAGGTCCTCTAGAAAGAAAGGTAGAAGCAATAGAGGTTCAACATCTCAATCGTCTAACCCTACAACTCATATAAAGAATGAATTAGGAGGATTAATAGAGGAAATTAAAATTGATATTTTACACTCTTTATCCATTCAAATGGATACTTTGTAGATCAAGAAGAAATAGGAGGAAGTAGAGAAGGCATTGGGTGTTTATTGTTTCGAATGCACTAAAACACATCCTAGAAATGAGTGCCCTTTAGACCTTATAGATGTTTGTGGTATTTTTGAAGAAAATCATAAAAATTGTCCTTCTTTGTCAAGATTGAAAGCTACATTTTGAGGAGCAAAGGAGAATGTAGAATCACTATACGTCATCAATCAAAGGAGGCTTGGAGCACCAAGACCATTCCAAACATGTTTGAACTTCAATCATGCTCAAAATATTAGTGCATATAATTCTCAAATGTCTCATCAACCATGGTATAACCCATCACCTTGGACAAATCCAAATTCTTGGCAGTATCAAGGACCTTCAATTCCTCCTCCATACCAACCTTTTCCTAACATACCAAAAAATTAATGGAGTCAACCACCATAGGGATGGAGGCCACAAAAATTTCAACCTGCATTATTGCCTCCTCCTCCTCAACCTAACAACACTACTCAAAACAATGGTCCTCCTAAACAACCTAATCTACCTGCTCAACCTGCTCCAAATCCAAACAACAAGCAAGTTCAACCTATGTACAACAATGATACAACTTATCAGACTTATTCTTTGGAATTACAAGAGATAAATCTCAAATTCGGAAAAATTCTGCAACAACAACCTAATCTTATAGGAAATGCAGAATTTGAGAAAGAAGATATTACCTTACCTCAACCACAAACCCCTCCTTACCCTGAAAGATTACAAGAAAAGAAAACTTATACATCTAAGGAAAAAGAACTTTTAGGAGATCTTAAGAATTTGTGCATAAAGATGCCTCTCTTACAATATCTTAAGGATGTGCCCATTTTCAACAAATATATCAAGGAAGAATGCATTAGAAGACTAGGGAGGAGAAGAAAAGATTCCCTTACCATAAATGTTGTTGGAAAATTAGATGACCTTATGCTTGGGGAGTTGATTTTGCCTAAATACTTGGATCTAGGAAGTCCTCTAGTAAATGTACACATCAACAACACCCTAGTCCAAAATACTCTTATTAATATAGGGACTGATATCAATGTTATGACTAAAGATACTATGAAAAGACTTAACTGTTATATATTTTTGAGAGACACCCCCATTGTCCTCCATCTTCCAGACATATCTATAGTCAAAACTGAAGGCATGTTAGAAGATATCATAATCTCCATTGATTCTTGGGAGTACCCTATTGACTTCCTAGTCCTTCAACCCAAGTCTCAACCCAATGGATATCCTCTCATTTTGGGAAGGCCTTGGTTGGCCACAGCAAATGCATACATTGGTTGTAGAGTAAGCAATATGACTATCATTGATGGCTTATCCCAAAAGCATATTGTTCTTTACCCTCATGCACAACCTTTGAGAACACAAAATATGCTTGTGTGGGTGCAAGAGGAAGAATATCTAACACAAATAGTTGTATATCCCATCTATACAATAAACACATCCTTGACTAATAGTACAATTGATGAGGATGCTTTCCTTGAATATTTTCTGCAAAATCAATATCTAGACAATGTGAAAATAGAAGGGATAAATGATGATAACAGATCTGAAATTTCTGCTGAAAATAACAAAGAATTATGGATAGAACTGTTCATTGCTGAAATAGAAGATCCAACTATCAAAACCATAGAAATTAGCCCTGCAAAAACACTCAAAATCAACAATAAACTTACTAGTCATTGTTGGGCTTCAAAAAGTCACTCTTTTGTCATCATTTGTGCATAAATGTTAGCCATTTATCATATACCAAAATTTTTTTTTTACCATAATAAACCCTTCTTCCATCCCAGCCTTGATACCAAATAGCATCAGAGGTAAAAGTTTAATCTTTAACTTATTTTGGTTATTTTGATGCAATATAGTTTAATTCATTGTTATTTTAAAAGTAAGTTGTAGAATCTTTTGATTCTGCAACTACTGAATTCCTATAATCACTAACGAMTTTCTGTAGCATATTTGTTTAAACTCAAGGTTTGGGATTCTTCCAGAATAAATCCAAAATTATACCAAGTGCCAAATCTATAACTCTAGCTCMCCCATCTGTCAAATCAGTGCAAGAACCCTCGATGATGTCAAGAAGAAAAATTCAAAGTTGTGTTCAACCTGCTTATRTGGCAACGATGTGGCAAGGCRGGCAAGCTCAAGACTCCATCAAGATATCGATTTGAGGAACAAAATCATATGGAGAAATCCATGCATCCTATCATGAATTTCTCCATGAMATTTGTCGATATTGATATTTTCCATATCGTTGTAAATCTTAAACGCATATTCAGTTGCAAGTTTAAATTATCACATTCCTATAAAATCGGATCTAAAACGGTCTTGATTCATTTTGTATAAATTCAGACTTCAAACACTACATAAATCATCATGGAAATCATAAGATATTGTACTTTTGACTTTGATCTAATACAAGTGTTGTTGATTTTCATTGCATCAATTATATGATTGAGTAATTCGTAGTTCGTATCTGCATAAGACTCTTCCAGTAACATACAAGGACGCATGAGGGCCGCCTATGACTAAGTTTGTTACTTATTTCTTTGAGACTTTGTTTTCAAATTCTAACTTTTATTTTTAGTTGTCCTTTTATTTTCTGCAATTGAATCTTGTTTCATCTACAGTGTTGATTCCGATACATAAGTTATTGAGTACCCTTGACTTTGGTAAACAAAGATAATTAGCAAAATCTGTAGTTTGTGGAGTCAATTAACAAAATCCATAAGGCTTTTGATCAAAGAATTAAATAAACTCTTGAGTACTATTGTGAGTAAACAACACTAGCAATAGATTTTAATTTATTAGTTTAGTTTCTTTTAAATTTTCAAAGTCAATTTAGCTTTTCATTAGTTTACAGAACCAACTGGGAATTTTCTGTAGTTCATGAAATCATATTGATCACATTCATGAAGTTAAGAACTAAATATTAAGTGACTATTGGCTATTGAAGTTGTTTTCATTTATACTATGTTTTAAAATTTTGCACTATGTTATCACTCTGCTTTTGTGTTCACTGAAAAATTAGGATAAGTTAGAAATCAATCTCCATTGCATTCATAATAACAAAAATTGGAAACCAAGTTTCTGCACATACAATGCTATATTTTTCATAAGGTTACAAACCCGAGTTGAAAATTTAATGAACCAAATTCCTATAATAGAATTTGACTGACATTTTTGGCACCGTTGCCAGGGAAATATACAGAGAGAATTGGTTTCATGTTCAAAATAAATAAATAAAAGCATGTTAGTTAGAATGCATGAATAGACCTATGGATACTCTAGGTATATTTATAGGTAGGTTAAGTAGAACTGTTAATCCAAGAAATCCTTATGTTTCACCTCGTGGTGCAGTAAGAGCCACACCATCTATTAATAGATCTGCAAGTAGAACCATTAGAGGAGGACCATCGAGAAGAACACCAACGTCTTAAATAAAAGGAAAAATTAAAGAGGAGGAAGAGATTGTATTACAACCAACTCAAGAAGTTGTGATTATTTCATCTGCTAAAGAACAAGAATTCTTCCAAAGTCACCTTGAAGTTCAAGATCCATCACCTAC
>JASDQU010010832.1:83124-105416 GCA_032191745.1 Picea mariana | reverse complement strand
ATTTTGTTTGTATTGCATCAATTTGTTATCTGTGAAGGAAGTATGGCTTAGTTTTCCATTATCATTTGAGGTTGTTGTTACATTTTTTTAAGGGCCGTGAACTTAATATGTCATTTTTCTTATATAATAGCCTTAAGAAAATGACATTTACAATCCAAAAGAGCTCACAAAACCTAGAATCAAGTCTATATCATTATGGATTGGTTAAAATGCTCATCGTGGCTAGACTGCAACAAATAGGTGACACTTGGGACAATTTCTTGCAAAGAAATTGATTCTTTGTTGAAGACACAGATAAGAATGAAGAGAAAACCTAGAAAAGTGGAGATGAGGGAAATGTCAAACATATGTCAATGACTAATGAAGAGAAAATCGAAATCAAAAAAAAAAAGAAAAGGTGCCACTACAAGGTTTTACAGAGTTGCAAGACCAGGGTTCAATTCCAGAAAAGGTTGTGGGGTCGACATCGATTAAAACACAAATTCATGGATTAATTCCTGGAAAGGAACATATTCACAATTCCACTCCAGAGCAGAGTCGAGGTAGTACAAAGATCCTTACCTCCATTATTCACAGAATACGACAGGAAATTAAAGGTAAGGGTTTGATACCCAGTGAAACAGGGGAAGAAAGTTCATACACTCAATAGAGAATCYTGGGAAAGGAAAAAGGAAAGCGTGGACAACCTCCTAAGTCCACCACTGAGAAATTGAAGGTAGAAGCACCAATAGAGATGGAGAAGAMTTTATCTCCAACATCAAAATTTGAGGCGAGGGCAACAGTTGTTCAGAATAAAAAGAGGAAGTTAGAAGCATAGCAGAAGTCTCAAAAAACGACAAGCAAAATAAGAAGATTGGAAATAGGAGCTGAGGGGAGGAATAATTCAAGCCCATTCATCGATTTGGAGACATATGCAGGAGAAGAAATAGTCCAAACAAAGAAATAATAAGTTCCATGACGAAGGACTCGGTCTTCCAGTAAGGCCCTTCAAAGAGATATACATTCACCATTATAATTTGATTTTCCTGCACTTGATACGGAAGGAATTCAGGATGCCCTAGAAAATGTTAGTAAAGAGCCAGAAATCAGAGATATTCCTTCTCAATCACAGAGTGATTAGGAAAATATCGGTGAATTGCAAGAAACTATTTATGAAATGGAAGTATTGGAGCGGCACATCAAAGGAGAAAATGCAAGTTTGAAAAAGACTACAGTTAAACTTGACAAGAAAACAAAAGGATTTGAAGATGAGAAAAAATGCTTGATTAAAGAAGCTGAGAAGTGGTAAGGGAAAACTCAGGAAGCTAAGGAAGTGGTATGGAAGTCTTGTTTCCCATTGAGTTCCAGATCAAGACTTTTAGGATAGTAGCCAAGCTTGAAATGGATTTATGAAAAGCACAACAACAGAGTTTAGCTCAACTCAATGAGTTGGATGAAATCAGACAGGAGGCAATTCACCAGAAAACTCTTATTCAACAACAGAGAACCAAATGGCATGATAAATTCATAAAGAAGAAGAGGTTCAAACCAAGTGACTGGGCTCTTTTATTTGACTCTAGATACAAAAAATTTAAGGGAAAGTTCAGTACTCGATGGTTGGGTACATATGAAGTAGAGGAATTTTATGATAATGGAGCAGTAAAAATTAGAACAATAGATGCAGAAGGTATTTCTTTCTTAATCAATGGTCATAGATTGAGAGTATATAAAAAACCATTGAATTGGGAGGAATTTACTACTCATTTCCTCCAACAGTCAGACATGGAAATAATGAATAGGGAGGATTCTTTTGTCCATGTCTAGAATTTATTTTCTTAAAAAATATATATGATGAAAATAAATAAATAAAAATATTAAAATGTTTATAATATAAAAAAATAAAAATAAAATAAATTTGGCATTGTCTGTGAAAACCAAAAATGGCGTAGTTGTGCATGGATCCTATTTGAAAACCAGAAATGGTAGGCAATATTCAAGGAAATAAGCCTTTGTTTGAAAACCAGAAATGGCAGGTAGGGTCAAGCAAACAGAAGGAAGATTTTGATCAAATTTTTCTCAGTTTCAGAAAATAATTTCAGTTGCAGATAGACAAGTTTTCCATCTTTTTCAGTAATAAAGTTAGCAACAGTTTCTACAGTTAATATTCACATTTCATATCTTTTTACAGTCACAGACTTTCTGCAACCACTAAAATATTATGTGATTAATTTCAGAATTGTTGGATACTAACCTCTAGCAGATTGTTCAAGGTATCCTCAAAAAGTTTCATCAATAAATCCCACATTTCTTCATCAAAATTTTCAGAAATTATTTTCATCAATAAATTTTGAAGGTATCTACATCAACATTCTTTATAATCTATGGATGTCTTCATCAACATTTTCAGAAGCTTTTAGTAGCAGATTTTATCAACAATCTTCAACATCATTCTTGAAGTCTATGGGTTTCTTCATCAACACTTCATTCCAGCAACATTTCTTTAGTTTTCCATCAGCAAAACATCACACAAATAAATTCAAAGAAGAAGCATGTATGAAGGTCAAGTGGCAAGGTTACAGGTAACAACAAGAGTAAGGTAACAATCTATTAAACTATAATGCATTTTGAATACCGAATTTGTAAAAGGATGAATACTTTTACTTTGCTAATCTGGTTAAAATCTGTGATTTCATAGCCGTTGACCAAATCCATATCCTATCTCACATCATATCTTATATTTCTACACCAATTCATCTTCGCTCATATATTAAAAACTTTCATACAACATTATTAAACATATGCATGACAAAAAAAATATTTTTGGCATGTATATTTCAAAAATAAAATCATTGCATTCGATACGATTCGAAGCCATGATTTCATTGGAACCATAAACATTCTGCCTTTTCCTACCAATAATTATGCTATAAGTTTTGAAATTATGACATGAACGTTAACATGATTTCCACAATCATTCATCATATCCACACTACCCTGCATCCAACCGCAATTTCATCCATTTTGCGTATCGCCCAAAAGACAAAGAGTTGAGTTAAGAATGTCATTGAAGCCGGAATTTGAAGCTAGAGGATTGAAATTTTATGCAACTGAAAGAATGGGACATGTTGGCATTATTGATTGTGTGTTGTCATTGATGGCAACATGAGTCAAACATATACAGTAATAAGAGAAACAGGAAGATCACCTTGGGGAAGAAGCAATTCATGATCATTGTTGATCACGATAGGATCAACAATGATCCTATGTTCCTAAAGCTCAGGAAAAGTAGCATGCAGAGAATCCACGTACAGAGTAACGAAGCACAAGGACTTAATAGCTCAGAAGGGTTAGCAACTAAAGATCGGTGCATTAAATAATGCACAAACAGTTATTARAAGCTCAGGAGAAATAGCGATGAATGGATCATAAAGAAGATCATTAAACACCCTTAGAACTATGAGGAAACTCTGTTACAGTCGGTCGAAATCTCAAACATTGATCGAAACCAAGTGGAAGGATAGCATAAGTTTCGACACTTCACCACTTCGCCACTTYGGCAATTACTGGAGACAAGTAAGAAACCATGAAATCCTGAAGTCATGAAATAAACGCCAATCGTCGATCAGGAAGGAGCTTCGGATGAGTTCTCAGTTGTTAGATCAATATTTAATTTAGAATTAAATGTTGACCATCGATTTGGAATGGAAATTTTGAACTGTGAGATCGTACTAAAGGAAAGAAGGTGGTAAACTTCGGCACTGACCACTCCGRCGATAATAATTTCAGAAAAACCAAGAATACCAGAATGTCAGAGCCYTGAAGTCCCAAAGTAAATGAGGGCCATCAGATCTGRGCAATGCATGGTGACCGTTGGATGTGGATAGGCAATTCCAATGGTGGTCAACTCTGACGTTGACCACTTCGATGAAAATAAGTCTAAATCATGTAAGAATACCCGAAGGTCGAAGCCCTGAAGTCACGAACTCTCATTGACCGTTGGATCAAAGGAAGAGTTAGGAAATCTCGCCGACTGTTGATCGACATAAAGTGGAAGGATAGGGTAAGCCTTGAAATCCTGAAGTCTGGAAGTAATGCTAACAGTTGATCAATTTTAAGAGCATTCTCGACCATTGGATGAAGTAGTTGAAGGATAGGATAAGAGGGGCCAAAGGAACGAAGTCCCAGAGTAAATAGAGGTTGTCGAATCAAGACAAGCAAAGATCAAACGGTGGAAAAACATAATCGACACTTCAGTGATGATCGAAGGTTGAAACTTCCGGAGCCACAAAGTATCGAAGACACAAAGTGAAAATCCATGATCCAGGAGGGAGACATGTGGCAGGAGACAAAGATGACATGTGGCCCAATCAGGTGATAACAAATGTCAAGGTCGATGTGGCACATAAGGACCTTGAAAGTCATGAATCAAGGTGACACGTGGCACATAGAATTAGGGTCCACGTCATCTTGAGTGACATCATCAAGCCATATCACTCTGGGATGACTAACTTTGGGGGTATCCAAGATTTTTTTATCAGCTAATCCCCGAAGGCCGGAATCGCGAAGTAACGTTAATCGTTGATCTAATTCAAGAGAATTCTTGACCATTGATCAAACATAGTGGAAGAATAGAGTAAGCATGAGGTGTTAACCAACAACAATCAGTCACCATCATTTTATGACTTATTCGGTAGGTAAACCTCCAGAGGAATTGAACTACTTCAGAGTTCTAGTAACCCAGAGTCATGAATATCTAAAGTTATGGAGTAGACGACAATTGTCCACCTCAACTGAATATTAAGTCAGATTCATTGATCATATAAAAGACAAAGTTGAACGAATGCACAAGGATTAGACCAGACCATCAATATGAGAACTTCGGGAGTAATGCTAGCCATTAGATTAGCGAGCATGAGATGTAATCAATCTAGAAGGTAACAACTCCAGAAGAATACAAGGATTGAAAAGGCCAGAATCCCGAAGGCTGAAGTACCGGAGAACTTGGATCTAGCACTAGTCACGTGATAAGGTAAAAAAGATAATAAGGAGCGTAAAGGGGCTAGAAGTAAATAACCCCTTGGACATTTGAATATGGTCTAATGTAGAAGAATAAGGGAGGAAAGAGAAAATCGCTAACAGAACAACATTTGAAATAGCTAAGTCCTGGAGTAAACAGAGGTTGTCGGATCAAGACAAGAAAAGATCAAATGGTGGAAAAACATATTCGGCACTACGACGATGATTGAAGGTTGACATAAAAGTGAAAAAATCTTGGATTCACGAAGTATCGAAGCCACGAACTACAAAGCCATGATCCAGGAGGGAGACATGTGGCAGGAGACAAACATGACATGTGGCCCAATCAGGTGGTCAAAAATGTCAAGGTCGATGTGGAACATAAGGACCTTGAAAGCCATGAATCAAAGTGACATGTAGCACATAGAATTAGGGTCCATGTCATCTTGAGTGATGTTAGCAAGCCACGTCACTCAAGGATGACTAACTTCGAGGATATCCAAGCTTTTTTTATCAACTACTCGTCAAAGGTCGGAATCATGAAGTAATGTTAATCGTTGATCTAATTTGGGAGCATTCTCGATCATTGATCAAACATAGTGGAAGAATAGAGTAAGCATGAGGTGTTAACCGATAGCAAGCGGTCACCGTCATTTTATAACTTATTCGGTAGGTAAATCTCTAGAGGAATTGAACTACATCAGAGTTCTAGTAACTCGGATTCATGAATCTCCGAAGTTCTGGAGTATATGACAACCATCCACCTCAATTGAATATTAATTCAGAGTCTTCGATCATCTAAAAGAAAAAGATCAACAAATGCGCAAGGATTAGACCAGACCGTCAATATAAGAACTCTAGGAGTAATGCTAGCCATTGGATTAGCCAACATGAGATGTAACCACTCTGGAAGGTAACAAATCCAGAAGAATACAAGGATTGAAAAGATCAAAATCTCGAAGGCTGAATTACTCGAGAACCTGGCTCTAGCATCAATCACGTGATAAGGTAAAAAATATAATAAGGAGCGTAAAGGGGATAGAAGTAAATAAGCCCTTAGACTTTTGAATATAGTCTCATGTACAAGACTAAGGGAGGAAGGAGAAAATCTCTAACAAAGCAACGTTTGAAATAGCTAAGCTTGTCGTTTTGAGCCCGCGATCACAAAGGGAACTGGGTTGAAGAAAGCGCCTTTGCAGAATTTGATTTCTATGACTAGTTAGGGGCCTATGAAGTAATTTGACGAGATTAACACCATAACAGTAAAAAGAGCTAGTAAAAGCTCAAATATGATCTGTTGAAGAACTAGGGATGCAGTAGAAGCATGGGAAAGTTACAAAGAGTCGATCCATACCTGTGATCAGCTCATGTAGACGAAATTCAAATCAAGATTAATCTTCTAATTATTTGAGAAACTTACACGATAAATTAATGAATAAAAGGAGAAGATTATCTATGTTAAATTAAATGAGGATATGCAATGGTTCATGTCAAAAGACACAATGATTCTATCATATACCTATTGAAATACTATATAAACTAGAAGTACTCGTGAATCGTAGGGTGTCTTGGTGGATTATATATAGATATATAATGGATTTAATGGAAATTCATTCTATCATGTTGGTGTCTGTTTACAAGTTGAATCTTGTTATGAGGGTTGGATTCCTCACATCTCAGTTGGATCTGAGATCAACAAGTTGGGTCTTGTTATGAGGGTTGGATTCCTCATTTCTTAGTTGGATCTCAGAACTACAAGTTGGGTCTTGTATAAGAGAGTTGGATCTCTCATATTCAATTGAAGTTGAAGATATTAAAGGATTGGTTTTATTTGTATTCATTCAAGTTAAATAAATAAAAGAAAGATATGTTATCTACTTCATACAGCTTGTGTTACACATGTTTGTGAATAATTAATTGAGTTGCATATATGTTATTCAGTTAATTCAGTTAATCTATGAAAGTGTGAAAAGCAGTCAAAAGTTCCAGACACTGATTCACCCCCCCTCTCAGTTTCAGTGTGTGTTTCAACCAGACCGATTCGAAGATATGAGCTGAGTGGAATGGAGATATTTGATGGATATATTGAATGTCAAAAGGTGTTTCGAAGAGCAGGTTTGATCCCATTCTTCCGAAAATTTCAAGGGTACAATGAACAAGTCTCCAAGGAGTTCGCACTCAATTTTGACGGGAAGAGGGCTCGAATAGGAAAAATAGAGATAGAAATTATAGAGGAATTTGTTGCTCAAGTTACATATTTTCCTCAGCAAGGGGGGACATGGTTTAAGAATCAAATACTTACAACAGATGACTAGAAGAATTTCCTAATAAAGCCTGAGCAAGCAGTAAATTGGAACAAGAGCATATCCATTGATTCTATCAAATCGAAGTGGAAGACTATTTTGTTTGTATTGCATAAATTTTTTACCTATGAAGGAAGGTATGGCTTAGTTTTCTATTATCATTTGAGGTTGTTGTTACATTTTGTTAAGTGCCATGAGCTTAATATGCCATTTTTCTTATACAATAGCCTTAAGAAAATGGCATTTACAATCCAAAAGAGCTCACAAAACCTGGAATCGAGCCCATATCATTATGGATTGGTTAAAATGCTCATCATGGCTAGACTGCAACAAATAGGTGACACTTGGGACAATTTCTTGCAAAGAAATTGATTCTTTTTTGACGACACGGATAATAATGAAGAGAAAACCTAGACAAGTGGACACGAGGGAAACGACATACATATGTCGACATTTGATGAAGAGAAAATTGAAAGCACAAAAAAATAAAAGGTACCACTGCATGATTTTACAGAGTTGCAAGACCAGGGTTCAATTTCAGAAAAGGTTGTGGGGTCGACATTAGTTAAAACACCAATTCAGGGATTAATTCCTGGAAAGGAAGATATTCATGATTCCACTCCAGAGCAGAGCCGAGGTAGTACAGATATCCTTACCTCCATTATTCACAGAATACAACAAGAAATTAAATGTAAGGGTTTGACACCCAGTGAAACAAGGGAAGAAAGTTCATACCCTCAACAAAAAATATCGGGCAAGGAAAAAGGAAAGCGTGGACAACCTCCTAAGTCTACCACTGAGGAATTGAAGGTAGAAGCACTAGAAGAGATGGAGAATACTTTGTCTCCAACATCAAAAGTTGAGGTGAGGGTAGCAGTTGTTCAGAATAAAAAGAGGAAGTTAGAAACATAGCAGAAGTCTCGAAAAATGGCAAGCAAAATAAGAAGATTGGAAATAAGAGTCAAGTTGAGGAATACTTCAATCTCATTCATCGATTTGGAGACATATAGGGAAGAAGAAATAGTCCCAGGAAAGAAAGAGGAAGTTCCACGACGAAGGACTCGATCTTCTAGTAAGGCCCTTCAAACATGTATACATTCACCATTAGAATTTGATTTTCCTGCACTTGATACAAAAGGAATTCAGGATGCCCCAGAAAACATTAGTAAAGAGATAGAAATCATAGACATTCCTTCTCAATCATAGAGTGATAAGGAAAGTATCAGTGAATTGCAAGAAACTATTTATGAAATGGAAGTATTGGAGTGGCACATCAAAGGAGAAAATGCAAGTTTGAAAAAGACTATAGTTAAACTTGACAAGAAAACAAAAGGATTTGAATATGAGAAAAAATGCTTGCTTAAAGAAGCTAAGAAGTGGTATGGGAAAACTTAGGAGGAAAAAATCCAAATTTAGAAATTGAAAAACAAGATCAAGGAATTAAAGAAGAAAACTCAAGGCTCTTCATTAGGACTACACACATTGTTGGCAGCAGCAGAGCAAGTATAACAAACATAGCAACACACAATTTTGAAAATTTTGAAGGGGCAGTTAGAATTTTGTTGTGTGAGGACACACAACACCTCCAGTGTGGGGGAAATGTTGGGCTTCAAAAACTCACTCTTTTTTCATCATTTTTGCATAGCTTTTATCCATTTATCATATGCCAAAATCCTTCTTTTTTCCATAATAAACCCATATTTCATCCCATCCTTGATACCAGATAGCATAAGAGATAAAAGTTTAATCTTTATCTTATTTTGGTTATTTTGATGCAATATAGTTTAATTCATTGTTATTTTAAAAGTGAGCTGCGAAATCTTCTGATTCTGAAGCTACCGAATTCCTGTAAGCACTAACGACTTTCTATAGTAGATTTGTTTGAACTCAAGGTTTGGGCTTCTTCCAGAATAAATCCAAAGTTATACCAAGTGCCAAATCTACAACTCCAACTTACCCATTTGTCAAATCAACGCAAGAACCCTCATGGATGTTAGGAAGCAAAATTCAAAGTCGTGGTCAACCTGCTTATGTGGCAATGATGTGGCAAGGTATGCAAGCTCAAGACTCCATCAAGATATCGATCTGAGGAACGAAATCATATGGAGAAATTCATGCATCCTATCATGAATTTCTCCATGACATTTGTCAATATTTATATTTTCCATATCATTGTAAATATTAAATGCATATTAAGTTGCAAGTTTAAATGATCACATTCCTATAAAATTGGATCTGAAATGATCCGGATTCATTTGTATAAATTCAGACTTAGAACACTAGAGAAACCATCGTAGAAATCATAAGATATTGTACTTTTGACTTTGATCTAATACAAGTGTTGTTGGTTTTTATCGCGCCAATTATATGCTTGAGTAATTCATAGTTTGTATCTGCATAAGACTCTTCTAGTAACATATAAGGATTCAGGAGGGCCCCCTATGACTAATTTTGTTACTTATTTCTCTATTACTCTGTTTTCAAATTCTGAGATTTTATTTTTAGTTGTCCTTTTTCTGCAATTGAATCTTGTTTCATCTACAGTGTTGATTTCGATACAACAGTTATTGAGTACCCTTGACTTTGGTAAACAAAGCTAATTAGAAAAATATGTAGTTTTTGGATTCAATTGAAAAAATCCATAAAGCTTTTGATCAAAGAATTAAATGAACTCGTATTGTTGTGAGTAAACAACAGTAGCATTAGATTTTAATTTATTAGTTTAGTTTCTTTTAAATTTTCAAAGTCAATTTAGATTTTCATCGGTTTACAGAACCAACTGGGATTTTTTTGTAGTTCATGAAATCATATTGATCACATTCCTGAAGTTTTAAGTGACTATGGGTTTTTAAAGTTGTTTTCATTTATACTCTGTTTTAAAATTTTGCACTATGTTATCACTCTGCTTTTGTGTTCACAAAAAAAATAAGATAAGTTAGGAATCAATCTCCATTGCATTCATAATAACAAAAATTGGAAACCAAGTTTCTGCACATACAATGTTGCATATTTTATAAGGTTACAAACCCGAGTTGACAATTTAATGAACCAAATTACTGTAATATAATTTGGCTAACAATCAGCAAGAACAAACGCTATTAGATGTGCTGAAAATAAATATTGAACATTTTGCATGGGATTATAAAGACATGAAGGAATTCATCCTTCTATTTGTACTCACCATATTTATATCAAGGAGGACTGCAAACCTATTAGGTTGCCCCAAAGAAGGATGAACCCTGCAATGAAATACATAGTTAAACAAGAACTTCAAAAGTTGCTAGATGTTGGATTCATATATCCTATATCAGAGAACGAATGGGTCTCTCCTCTAGTTATTGTCCCAAATAAGAATGGGAAATGGAGGATATGTGTAGATTACCGAAAGTTAAACAATTCTACCAGAAAGGACCATTTTCCCCTACCTTTTATTGACCAAGTTTTGGATGTCTTAAATGGGAAGAAATACTTTTCCTTTCTGGATGGTTTTAGTGGATACAACCAAATTTAGATTAGTCATGAGGATCGGGACAAGACCACCTTTACTTGCCCACGGGGTACATTTTCATACAAAGTATTACCTTTTATTCTTTGTAATTCCCCAACCAATTGTCAAAGAGCAATTCTTAGCATCTTTTCAGAACTCATCCATGATAAAGTTGAGATCCATGTGGATGACTTTACCACGTATGCAAATTCAGCTACTAAAGCCTTGGACAATCTAGATAAAGTTCTCCAAAGATGTAGATAAATGAATCTATCCCGTAGCAATGAAAAATGTAATATGATTAGGAATGAAGGGATTGTTTCATGACATCATTTGTCCTCTAGAGGGATTGAAGTATACAAAGATAAGATCAAAATCATCACTTTACTTCCTACTATTTCAAACCCATGCCAATTGTGTGGCCACCTTCCAAAATGGTGTGCAAGGAATCCATGAACTTGCATCACAAACCTATTGTGATAGTGGCACTGCCACCTTCCAAAAAGTTGTTGGGGGTATCCACATACACATTTGTAGGTTTACCATGGAACTATCATGACTATATGTGGGCCATCCATGTGGATATGTCACATGTACATTTTATCATTATGGCCACACAATAGCAGGGAGTCATAGAAATAACCTTGCAATCAAATTATGATGGAATTTCTCTAATGTCTTGCATCAATTCATAACGGTCGAAGAAAACAATGGTGAGGTTCTCATGGTTGTTCCCTCAATAGCCACACGACTTGGTGAAAATTGTGACACGATTTTGTACAAGTCATACCATCTCCAAAATAAAAAAATAAAACCAATGAAAATGAAGAGTGGGACAAGATCTATTACTTACGACCACATAATTAAAATCCAATAGTTGGTTTGCATGTAGAAAGCTCCAAAAGCTCTAAGGCACGGATGGAATTTAGAAACCAACCAGTACAAATGATTTTTGAAATAGTGGGTCCCACCCTATTTATAGAGGTGTTTATGTAAAAGATGGTTTAAGATATTTAAGATAACATGACGAGTATAAATCCCCCTATTTTTTTAAAGAGGTAGTACTCCTCTATCAATATTTCATACTTTACAAAAAGAAGGCTATAAAAGACTAAGTTTTCAGAAGATAAATAATCACATGAAAAGGACGCCTGAGTGAGGACCGGGCTCATTCAAGAAATGAATATTCACAATATGTTACAAGACTATAAATCATAAGGATAAGGAATTTGAAAAGATAACATTTCCATCGTAGCGTGATCAAAATAACACATCATTGGACAAGATAAGAAACACAACCCGCATTCACAAAGAACTTGACAGGATTATTGTGTTAAAATCAAAAAAATATTTTGATGGGCATACATTTGAAACCTCATGCTTTAAAATCAAAGTCCGAGAAATCACTAATGTAATGCCCTGAATAGTTCTTTGGGGATCCTAAAAAATATACAAATGTTAGTATTGAAAATAATAATGTCCGTAAAAGGCATTCATCCTTCAAGGAGGAATGTGATTAGGCTCTCACGGACCATGAAATTAAAGAAAGACTTGGAAGAGAGAAAAGAAACATAGTCAGAGGTCGGCCTTTGGTTTTCACAGATTCTTATACAAGAAAGGTTGGGTGACTACCAACTAAGAAAAAATTAAAAATGTGATTACTTGACTTACTATGATGGATGGAGAGATCTTGTTATTTGCTTGTTGGAGTGTTTTTTGTAGATTTTTTGGTTGAAAGTTCTATGGTGGTTGCAACTAAATTTAGTTGATCTATCTCAGTTATCTTTATCAATTCTTTCTTCAACCATAATTCAATATACTCTTGCATGGGAGCAACTGTTGTCTCATGTTTAATCATTGCATTGAATAATTCTTTATCAATATCTCTAAAATCAAAACTGAGGTGGTGCAATGTGTCTTCAACACATTCATTCTTGTTTACATAGCAAATCAATCACTCTTCTACTTCCTCTTTCGAGTATTCAATTATTTCATTGAATTCATTTTCCCATAAAACTTTTAAGGTATCCAAATGTTCTTGTTGATCCTTAGAGAGTAGAATTTAATCCACTATCAAATGTTGGTCCCTCAACTCTTTTGTCAAATCAACAAGTTTTATAAATAAACCACCACTTTTGCTATTTATATTATCAATTCCTTGAGTAATTCTTTTAAACATTCAATCTTTTTTAACCATCCAATATTAATTCGCCTTAACCCATTTTTTTATGGGAGAATTTGTTATATCCTTTGCATGTCATTCATATTAGATATTGTAGCAGAGAGTGTGCCAACAACATCCTGGTAGAATTTTTCATCACTATCCAGGTCCTTTTGGAGATATTCTTTGAAATTTGTAATCCTTGAAGAACATATAATAGAACTAGTACCTAGTTCCCATATCTCAAAGATCAAGGTAAATTATATATATATTCTCTCCAATGTATTGTCTGATGGCTATCAATAATTTTGAAGCACCCCTTATCCTAAAGCTAGATTTTAGAGTGTCTTCCAAACATTGAGAGGTTGGATGGTGGCAATTGGCTCGGCGAACAAAGGCTTCAACAGTAAAGAATTCTCTAATTATTTTATTTATTCTTTCAAGATTTGGTTCTCTATTTCAATATCATTAATTGAGAACTTGAGTGATTCTCTATTTGCTTCATTAAATTGAATGACCTTTGAGGGTTCTACCCCTTTTAGATCAATCTCAGATTTCCATTTCTTAGCAACCTTTTTATTTCTCAAATCAATTTTTTCAATCAATATTTTTTTAGATTCTTTGTTAAAAAATGCATGGTGCAATGTGACAAATTACTCCTCAAAAAATAATGGCTCTTGACAAGCCAACTCATGTGTTAATTCTATGTTTTCCAACAATGTTTGTGCAACCCAATCGGGCTCTTTTTCTTATGCATCCACTTCCATATCTCAATGTTTAGGTGCTGGAATTTCCTTCTCTCCATTTTGAGTTACATTTATTTTCCTTTTGAGTGCTACAAGGGTAGTATGAGTTTTCCCAAAGTTTTCTTTTGGAGGGTTTTCATCCCCTCCATCACCAGAATTTCCCAAATGGGAATTCTTTTGGCCAAGAATACTTCCCTAAGTTTGGTTTTTTGTCAAAGAACTCCTTTATGACACATTTGGTGAACCAGGATTAAGGTTACCACTTCTCACTGTTCGACCCTTCTGTTTATGTTGGTCATTAGTGTTGACCAAGGTGTCAAGATCATCATGAACTTTGTCGAGGATGGCTTCCATGTGGTTATGATTGTCCCCACTTCCTTATTTAAATTGAGTAGTCTCCACAAAACATGAGCCATAGTTGACTGCAGACATATGTGTTGTAAACAAATCATTGGGGTCAAATCTTGGAATTTTAGGGACTTCTCTTGGTTTGAAATTATCAAAATGCTTAGAAAATTCATCTAGATGGGAAATGTTTTTTACAATGAGTTCCCCAATTTTCCAATGCAATGGAATGAACAAATTCTTTCTCTTCTTATTAAAGAAGTGTTCCTAGAACTTGTATTATTTACAAACTTCAATAACAAAGAATTTATCTGACACATACAAAGGGAGTAAGGATGATTTCTCCGTGAAGCCATACAATCTTATGAAATTGAAATCATCCAAGGTTTCAAAAACCCCCTTCCCTACCAAAAAGGAAACAACTTCGATAGACAATCTCAATATGTTGGAACCATAGACTAGCTTCATGAAAGTAGGCAGGAAAGCATTTTAAACTCCATAAAAATTATATGGAGCTTTGTGTTTCCATAATGTTGGATACCAAAATTGCACAAGGTCTTTGCCAAAATCAACACTCCTTGTGCGAGGCAAGTCTTCAAAGATATGGTAGTATGCTATTGTGAAAATCAAGTAGGAACTCATGAAGAATTTCTTATTTTTATGAAAGTTTACAAGATGAAGAGAAACTTCGCTCGAAATACTTTGAGCCTAGTCAAATAAAATGCTTTCATGGATAGAGAGATTCAAGACATACAATACATATTCTGAGATAGTAGTTGTAGATTACTGCCCAATAATTTTGGCAATTAACAAGGAAAACTATTTATAAGGGTATTTCAAAGAACATACCTCTATATGGGTGGAATTATTAGAGTAGTCTAATGGATTTAAGAGAAAATTGTCCAACATTTTCATCCCCCGATGGTTGGCCTTTAGGAAGGTGTTTTATTTTGAATTTTTTCTCAAGGGAAACATGAGTCTTCCCCTACAACAGACTAATCCTTTTATCATTGTTAAAGTTCTCAACACACCAGAGAATGATCTCCTTAAAATCCGATACCTATGGCATAGAACCTGCCAATGTTATTCCAAAAGTCTGGACCTTGTTTGAATTATTTTCTTCAAGAGGGGGTGTTGTATACCATTTAAATGCCTTGGACCATTGAAAGGTGTGGTCTTCACATCCTAATGTATTTAGAGTGTCACCACAATAGAGCATTCTCTAATTCTTTTATTTATTCTTTCAAGATTTGGTTCTCTATTTCAATATCGTTAATAAAGGACTTGAGGGCTTCTTCGTTTGCTTCGTTAAATTGCATGACCTTTGAGGGTTCTACCCCTTTTAGATCAATCTGAAATCTCAGAGTTCCATTTCTTAGCAAACTTTTTATTTCTGAAATCAATTTTTTCAATCAATAATTTTTTAGATTCTTTGTTAAAAGATGCATGGTGCAATGTGAGAAATTACTCCTCAAAAATTATTGGCTCTTGACAAGCCAACTCTTGTGTTATTTCTCTGTTTTCCAACAATGTTTGTGTGGACCAATCAGGCTCTTCTTCGTATGCATCTGTTTCCATATCTCCATGTTTAGGTGTTGGAATTTTCTTCTCTCCATTTTGAGTTACATTTCTTTTCCTTTTGACTGCTACAAGGGCAGTATGAGTTTTCCCAGTGTTTTCTTTTGGAGGGTTTTCATCCCCTTCATCACCAGAATTTCCCAAATGGGAGTTATTTTGGCAAAGACTACTTCTATGGGTTTGGTTTTTTGTCGAAGATCTCCTTTGTGAGACATTTGGTGAACCAAGATTAAGGTTACCACTTCTCATGGTTCGACCCTTCTGTTTATGCTGGTCATTACTGTTGACCAAGGTGTCAAGATCATCATGAAATTTGTCAGGGATGGCTTCCATGGGGTTATGATTATCCCCACTTCCTTATTTAAATTGAGTAGTCTTCACAAAAGATGAACCATACTCAACTGCAGACATATGTGTTGTAAACAAATAATTGGGGGAAAATCTTGGAATTTCAGGGACTTCTCTTGGTTCAAAATGATCAAAATTCTTAGAAAATTCATCTAGATGGGAAATATTTTTTACATTGATTTCCCCAATTTTCCAAGGCAATGGAATGAACTGATTCTTTCTCTTCTTATTAAATAAGTATGCCCAAAACTTATATTGTTTACAAACTTCAATAACAAATAATTTATCTGACACATACAAATGGAGTAAGGAGGATTTCTCCGTGAAGCCATACAATCTTATGAAAATGAAATCTTCCAAGGTTTCAAAAACCCCCTTCCCTACCAAGAAGGAAACAACTCCGATAGACAATCTTGATGTGTTAGGACCATATACTAGCTTCATGAAAGTAGATAGGAAATCATTTTGAACTCCATAAAAATTAAATGGAGCTTTGTGTTTCCATAATATTGGATACCAAAATTGCACAGAGTATTTGCCAAAATCAACACTCCTTGTGCGAGGCAAGTCTTCAAAGATATGGTAGTATGCTATTGTGAAAATCAAGTAGGAAGTCATGAAGAATTTATTATTATTTTGAAATTTTACAAGATGAAAATAAACTTCGCTCGAAATACTTTGAGCCTAGTCAAATAAAATGCTCTCATGGATAGAGAGATGCAAGACATACAATACATATCCCAAGATAGTAGTTGTAGATTACTGCCCAATAATTTTGGCAATTAACAAGGCGAARTCTTTATAATGGTATTTCAAATAACATAACTCTATATGGGTGGAATTCTTAGAGTAGTCCAATGGATTTAAAATAAAATTGTCCAAGATTTTCATCCCCCCATGGTTGGCCTTTAGAAAGGTGTTTGATTTTGAATTTTTGCATGTTGTAATAGGCTCAGGGAGCCTGAGCATACTTCTAAATATTGTGGGCTCCAGGGAAACATGAGTCTTCCCCTAAAATTGAATAATCTGATTCTCGTTGTTAAAGTTGTCAACACACCAGAGAATGAGCTCCTTAAAATATGATACCTCTGGCATAGAACCTAACAATGCTATTGCAAAAGTCTGTAGCTTGTTTGAATTATTTTCTTCAAGAGGGAGTGTTGTATACCATTTAAATGCCTCAAACCATTGAAAGGTGTGGTCTTCACGAGTGTCGCCACAATAGAGCATTCTCTAATTCTTTTATTTATTCTTTCAAGATTTGGTTCTTATTTCAATATCATTAATTGAGGACTTGAGTGCTTCTCCATTTGCTACGTTAAATTGCATGAGATTTGAGAGTTCTACCCCTTTTAGATCAATCTCAGGGTTCCATTTCTTAGAAACATTTTTATTTCTCAAATGAAAATTTTCAATCAATAATTTTTTAGATTCTTTGTTAAAATATGCATGGCGCAATGTGAAAAATTACTCCTAAAAAATTAATGTCTCTTAACAAGCCAACTCTTGTGTTATTTCTTTGTTTTCCAACAATGTTTGTGCGGCCCAATAGGGCTCTTCTTCTAATGCATCCACTTCCATATCTCCATGTTTAGTTGTTGTAATTTACTTCTCTCCATTTTGAGTTACATTTCTTTTCTTTTTGAGTGCTACAAGGGCAGTATGAGTATTCCCAAAGTTTTCTTTTGGAGGGTTTACATCCCCTCCATCACCATAATTTCTCAAATGGGAATTCTTTTGGCCAAGACTACTTCCCTGGGTTTGTTTTTTTGTCGAAGAACTCCTCTATGACACATTTGGTGAATCGGGATTAAGGTTACCACTTCTCACGGTTCGACCCTTATGTTTATACTGGTCATTAGTGTTGACCAAGGTGTCAAGATCATCATGAACTTTGTCGAGGATGGCTTCCATGGGGTTATGATTATCCCCACTTCATTCTTTAAATTGAGTAGTCTTCAAAAAAGATGAGCTATAGTCGATTGCAGACATATGAGCTATAAACAAATCATTGGGGTCAAATCCTAGAATTCCAGGGACTTCTCTTAGTTTGAAATTATAAAAATGCTTAGAAAATTCATCTAGATGGGAAATATTTTTTACAGTGATTTCCCTAATTTTCCATGGCAATGGAATGAACTGATTCTTTATCTTCTTATTAAAGAAAATTGCCCAAAACTTGTATTGTTTAAAAAATTCAATAACAAAGAATTTTTCTAGACACATACAAAGGGAGTAAGGACGATTTCTCCATGAAACAATACAATCTTATGATATTGAAATCATATAAGGTTTAAAAAAAACCCTTCCCTTCCAAAAATGCAAGAAATTCGATAGACAATCTTGATGTGTTGGGACCTATTGAGCACTCAACACACCCTAAAATGTCTATGTCAAATTTTACTTTTGGGGTACCACTTGATCTTTTTGCACTGTCTGATTGGACCTTCAGTATGGAAAATGTTGTGTTTGCTTATCATTTTATCATTTAAGTCTCTCAAAGTTTGCTTGAGCATGCGAAAACCCATAACTTAAAAATACTAACATTTAATTAAAGAATTGACAGTCAAGACTTTTCCCTGACGCGCTTAAGAAATTCGACATCGGAAAGGATTAAGCATGAAAGGAAATCACTCGAGAGAAACAAGGTAGCCAAGCATCGATCTTTGTCGGCGTCGGTAGACAGAAGTTTTCTTTCGTGACGAACTTCACCAAGGATATCGTCGATGATAGACCCCTTCGATATAGGGAAAAGGCTAAAGGAGTAAGCGCTAACAAAGAAAGAAATGATATCGTCGATTGCCAACTTCCGAAACGTTTTCGGTATTGGGGGTTTTTCAAGGATGATAATCCACAAGAAAACTACGCGATAGGTTTATTTCCGAAAGTCGATCCCCAATACCTTTTTCGGCATTCGCAGTCCCAAGTCAATCTTAGAGTGCTCAACTTAAACAAAGTCTCGATTCCAACCAGTACCTGCGAGCTGAGTTCCTGGTCTTCAGTACCATGTGTCCCTAGTCAGTGATACCACATCAGTGTCGTACAATGAAATTGATCGGTGTCGGAGGTTTTTCGCAAAAGGATATCAACGAAGAATGCAAAGTAACTCAGAGAAAAACTAAGTATAAAATCGGGGCTAACTTACAAGAAAATTGGACAAAGAACCCAGAAGATACACATGCAAAGAGAAGAAACGATGCATTCAACCGCTATAACCAAAATCATTTCGTCAAATTTTCGAGACTTTATATATATTAGATTGTTGTCGAGCTCAAGTTACATAAAGTAGACACTGTCTACACCTTTTGGCCAGCCAACCCAGTTACATTAAGAACATAAAAATCTCCACACAAAAAAAGGGAAAATTATCAAAAGTTTGTATCGCATCTGAGAATACAAAACAAAGTTCGTCGATCATGCCTCTTTTGTGCACGGACTTTCTTCTCGGTTGTTTCGCGCTCCCTGAGGTGTTTTCATTTTTTGTTCTTCCAACACTCTTTGCGCTTCGCGCAGCTGCACGATTGTATCTTGCGCCTCCCAAAGTTTCCTCTTGAGCCAGGTTGAGTTCCCTTCACGACCTTGTGGTGCTGACACCTCAAGGGTATTTGCCGCCAACTGCCATTGTAGTTCTCTATTTTCCTGGTAGAGTTCAACTATGGCGAGTTGTGCCTTCTCCAGTTGCTGACTAGGTTCTCGAACGATAGAACCTGAGGCTTTTGTCCTCCTCGTTCTGCTTCTGCTTCCTTGACTTACGATTTTGACTGGCTCAAGCTAGATAGTGCGCCTTAGGAACTCCTCGGCGATTGATCGTGTGCATGACTCAATTGGGATTTGGTTTTCCCCGACTTCATTTCTTCCTGGGCCTTCCTCTCCTCCATGGTATCTGTTGTAAGCATGCCTTACAACCTGAGTCCTTCAGGCGTAACTTCTTCCACTTCAGCCTTCACACGGGATGATACCATCATTTCCACGCGAAGGTAGGAATCTCCCTTTGAATCCTCGGGAACACCCGCTGAAAATAAGAACGAGTCCTGGGCATTTTGGGGCTCAGGCCTGGTGCTACGGCTACCTCGCAGGCCTCGTCTTGAGTTTTGAGGAGTTCCCATGGTTGGATGGCGTATCTACCTTATGCGTGGGTGACTTTAAAAAGGCCCAAAGAAAAGGATTTGATTGAGCTGGGCTCACGAGACGAGTCAGTGCATAAGCCCGGCTGGTAAGTAGAACACATACAGAACCTCTAGAATTTATAACAGAGCGGGAAGTGAGTCGAAACATGCCAGGGAACACTGAATGCCTTGCGACGGGATGTTTTAAAGAATTTATGTGTCACATCCCCACGACGGGTATGATCTGGGGCGTGTGAGATACAACCGATAGGAGTTGCATAGGATATGTGGTACGATCACATCGATTTCTTTTTTAAATTCCCCAACCTCTATAATGAGCTGATGATGGTTGATGCACTTGCTGACGCAACTCTTGTTTGAGAAGCTTGCCTTGACCTGAAGCATTTAATGACTTCCCTTATGATAGTATCCGACTCTTTTGGAACTTACTCATACTTTTGGCACATGTTCAGCTTTGACATCCTTTCTCGACCCCAAGGGCCAACTGGCCACTGGCGTGACTTTAACTCTCATGTTTTCTATACCTGATATTTCATGCTATGGCGCACGGATGTAACCCACCCTAACTGAGGAAAATGATGGTGCTAACAGAGACAATGCAGGTAATTTGAAGGGTTGCAAAGACCACATAAGTATCAAACAACCAGGCTTAGCGAGATTTATAGGTATGCACCTGTCCGAATTCTTCACGCTTACATGTTTACATGTATTTTTCCGAGTATTGTTCTATAAGCAATTCCTAAACAATTTTAATTCCGATTGCAGGAAAGATCCCTCCGACTATCGAGAAAAATTGGCTCTGTAACTTCGTCGAGGGATCCGAGAGAAACTGGGTCCAAAGATAAACGAGGTGATGAAGGATATCAAACTACCTGATTCGTCACACCCGACAACTTTGTCGACTTGCACGACATAGTCGAATCGCACGCCAAAAAAGATTCTTCATGGGTCGAAAGACTAGCAAAGGTGACCGACACAGCTCCAGGACAGGCACAGCAATTTCTGGAACATCCGATCAATGCTCAGACTGTGCTTCAACAATTAAGTGCTAGTCTAGACAAATATCGGGCGCATGCAGTGGAGATCAGAGAATTTTATGTGGCCCCTATGGAACAACACAGATTTCCATACGCCTAAACCTATGAGGAGTTGTTCATCAGTTGGTCGGAGTATGAGAAAATTCACCCTTTCAAGTGATATCTTGAGTTGACTATTAAAAAAATTGTTAGAAGAGAACGCCACGTGGTAAATTTTGTTTAATTATCTACACTTAGCCATTATTTTCAGTTGAATTTTATGTTATAAATAAGAACATCGACCAATTAGTTAAGGGTCAATGGTTGGTGCAAGAAACTCTTTTTTTGGTTTGTTAAGAACTATTTCCGAGCTAGCTTTAATTGAGAAGTCCTTATGGACCAGAGACAAGTTATATTTTCATCAAATGCATGTGTGATTGGACGTGGAGAAGAACTATTTCCTATCTTGTTACATGAATGGATGTTGTAATGAGTAAGAGCTACTAAATCTATTGTTAAGTTATCTGATGCAATGTTTTACAGTTCTTTGTTTTAATGATGAATATGAATCATTGTGTTACTATGTGATGGAGGACTAGAGTAGGTGAATTATTTTGCTTGCCATCATCTTATCGCATACGTGTTTTCTTTCTGATAATTAGTATCTCAGACAGTAATTGGATGCTCACATGGTTAACATATTTGTACTAGACCTATGGTATAGAATTGTCGTGTGCATGCTCGAGTAGCGGGTTATCCCAAGCTCGGCCTCTTCTCCAGTATTAAGAATCTTTTCCCGTTTTGCTGCCAAGTCGGTTTATAACGTCTTACAATCTTATATTGGTCCCACCTAAAAAAAATTACAAAAAGAAAAAGTCCAAACTAAAGGAGATGCCTTCACAAGAAAATGTAAAGCCCATCGATTAATTGGTCGGATCGCAAGATCTGGAGAACCATTCCACCATTAAACGTTGCAGAGTCTAATTGGGCCTCAGTGGTGGGTTCGGTTCCTCTTGTTGAACTAAAGGGATCTAGGATGCATCAACATAAATGGTGCTAGAAGGAGGGCCTAAAGAATGAATGGTTGAATACATATTTCACATAATATTTCAGACAGACTGTAGATTCAAAACAACCCACATGCATGGCTAGTCATTCCAAAGATATCCCACACACATTGAGTACT
>JASDQU010010832.1:38644-53454 GCA_032191745.1 Picea mariana | reverse complement strand
GCGTGGCAGGGTCGTACTGTTGATGTGGCAGAGTCGTACTGATGACATGGAAAGGATGTACTAGTGACATGGCAGGTGACCGTACTTACACATGGAATTTGACCATACTAACACGTGGCAAGTGGTGACATGGAAGAGGCTGACGTGGCAGGTGATTGGCACATGAAGTGGACCTATCCGGGTTCGAGACGTGTCATGGTGATGGACCAATGTTATGGTGCCATGTGGCCTAGACATGGGCTACCACATGGCACCCCTCTGTGTTATAAAATTTTTAGGTTGGAGTCTATAGGGTTCGAACCCACGACCTTTGGGACGGCAAGGTGTTGGTGCAGGCTGGGCTACCAGCCCGCCTGGCATATATTTCTTAACCTTATACCTTCGCACAAATATTTAAGTTTGCAACAATGTTCAACCAGGTGGGGAAAGGGTCGAGGCCTAGACCCAGCCCTTACCATACGACCTTTCCACATGACCTTTAGCGCAGGAAACTTACCATCCGACCATGTGAGCCATCCAATGGTCAAGCCCCGCATGGGGTTCCAACAAATGCCAACAGATCTGGATTTGGCGCTAGAGCACGGCCACATGGAGGCCATGCGACCACGTCCTCTGCACTTTTAGGTGCTTATTTGTCTAACGATGTGACATATTGCCACTTTTTGCAAGATGTGGATGGGTGTTGGTTTTAGGCGCGGGAAACACCTAGAAGCCAGGTTCAGTTCACACATGTGCATTTTGGAGGAGCAAAGACAACAAAGAATTGGGAAAACTTTCAAGAAGGGATTCCAACTCATTTTTTGGCCAAACTAGGTGTAGGAAGAGCCCAACTAGGGTTTTTTGGACATTTTGGAGCCATTGAAGCCATCTATTTCTCATTCTAAGCATTGTAAAGCACTAATTTTGACGCTTTGAGCATTAATGAAAATGATCCATTGGAAGCTGGACTAAGAGATGTAGCCCAAGAGAGGGGTGAAATCCTTTATCATCTTGTTGTGTTAATGTGTTTACTTTGATGATTGTTTATGATTGTTTATGTTGCTCATGATTAAGTAAAAACTCATTAAGTTTTATGTGTTAGTAACTTGATCCTATTACCCAAGCACATACAAATTTCACTTGCAATTTTAAAGAGACTCAAGCCTTTTCATTTTCAGATCAAGTTGGTACTAGAGCATAGGTTTTTGAAGGTTTGATTGTTTGCAAGTGTTTGTTTTCAGATGAGTACAAGGTTGAAGCTCACAAGAGGAGAAGGTCAACTTGTAGAGTCAAGTTCTTAACTTTCAAGAAGGAGAACTACACAATCACCTCAAGCTTCAAGGAGATATTCACCAAGTATGGCTCTTGAGGAGAGTCATGAAACTCTTACTTCAAAGGATGAAACGTTTAGAAAAGATTTTTATGATATGACAGAAATGGTGAAAGTTTTATTTGAGGAAATAAATGCAAGGTTGCAAGGTGAAAGCTCAAACCCTCCAAAGGGAAATGAAGATAATGGTGTTAAAACTCCCAAAGGAAATGGAGGGAATGGTGATACTCCACCTCCTTCACCTCCATCTTCCACCTCTTCTACCATTTCACAACCACCTCCAAATTCTCCAAAAGAACATGGTAAAATTCCTCTACAAACTCCTTTGCTTAAGCTTGATATTAAGTTTGAATTGCCTGTGTACAATGGAGAGGTAAATGCCGAGAAATTGGATAACTATATTCGTCATGTTGAAGTGTATTGTAGGATAGAAAGGATCAAAGATGATGAAACTAAGATTCAACTTGCTTCTCTTAGATTGGAAAGTGCAACACTCATTTGGTGGGAAGCCAAAACTCAAGAGGACATGAAGAAACATGGTAAAGTTTTATCCTTTTGGAATGATTTTATTGTTGCACCTAAAAACCAATTTTATCCATTAGCATATATGTAGAAATCTATTATGGATTGGAAAAACTTTAGACAAGCTAAAGGGAAAAGTGTGCAAAGCTACACTAAAGAATTTAGAAGAAGAGCTTTGATTTTGGGTATATATTTATCTTCTCAAGAAACTTTACTCAAATATATTGGAGGATTTCATAGCTACTTGAGGCACACAATACTTATGTTTAACCCTACAAATCTAGATGAAATTTGTGTACAGGAAACTCATTTGGAAGAAAGAGGGAGGAATGAACCTCAAGAGGAAATCAAGAAGCCTTTTGTTAATGGAGACAAGGGAAAGAAGAAATTCAAATGAAATGGAAGAAAGAATGCTTCAGTCAAGAAAGAGGGAGAGAAACTCTCATGTAAACACTATTCAAAGGACGGCCATGATGAAGACTATTGTTGGAAACTTCATCATGAAATGAAACCCAAAAATTTTAGCCATAAGGGGAAATGAAAGACTACTACAACTACACAACATGATTTAGGTTCTGATTCTAGTAATGAAACAAAGATTACAACCATGGGTTTTCAAGGTAAGGATTCTATTGCAAGTACTAGTTCTTCAAGTAGTAGTAGCCTCAATGAAACTCAACATGAAAACGAAAGAATAGATATTTTCGACATAAGGGTTATTTCAAAGCATACCAAGATAGATACTCTCTTTGATACTGGATCTCAAGCAAACCTCATATCTGAAGACACTGTCAAGAAATTAAATTTGGAAACTACTCCACATCCTAAACCATACCCTCTAGGATGGATATGTGACAATGCCAAATTGCATGTGGCAAGAAGGTGTAAACTTAGATTTGCCATCACTGCAAACTTTATAGATGAGGTAGAGCTTAATGTTATTCCATTGGATATTTGTGGTATTGTGTTGGGAAGCCGATATTTATATGATAGGAGAGCCATCTTTCATCGTCATGAGAACAAGTATCATTTGTTTAAAAATGGAGTTGAGTACATTGTTATAGCACATACANGGAAACTACTCCACATCCTAAACCATACCCTCTAGGATGGATATGTGACAATGCCAAATTGCATGTGGCAAGAAGGTGTAAACTTAGATTTGCCATCACTGCAAACTTTATAGATGAGGTAGAGCTTAATGTTATTCCATTGGATATTTGTGGTATTGTGTTGGGAAGCCCATATTTATATGATAGGAGAGCCATCTTTCATCGTCATGAGAACAAGTATCATTTGTTTAAAAATGGAGTTGAGTACATTGTTATAGCACATACAAAAAAGTTGAATTTGTCACTTGTAAATGCTGGACATATGAAGAGATTAGTCAATGGTAGTAAGAATTTTGTCCTCTTGATGATCAAACCCAAAGACAATGTTGAAAAAGAATCTTTCCAAGGTTGTGATGCAAAGTTGAAATATGATTTATATGAGGTTGTTAACCAATATAATGAGATGTTTCAGGAACCAAAAGGATTCCCTCCAAAAAGAGGTATCCAACATGAGATACAATTGCAACAAGATTGTCCTCTTCCAAACATTGGTATGTATAGGATGTTAGTCATGGAGAATGTTGAAATTAAAAAACAAATCCAAGAGTTGCTTGACAAAGGGGTCATCATGCCAAGAACATCACCATGTGGGTCACCAATTGTTTTAGTTCCAAAGAAAGATGGTACATGGCACATGTGTGTAGATTTCAGGGCCTTGAACAAGATTACAGTAAAGAATCGTTATCCTCTTCCTAGAATTGATGATTTGCTTGATCAATTGAAAAATGATAAGTATTTTACTAAGTTAGATTTGAGAATTGGATATCATCATATTAGGATTGTTGAAGGAGACACTTGGAAGACAGCTTTCAAAACAAAACAAGGTTTGTTTGAGTGGATGGTAATGCCATTTAGACTTTGTAATGCTCCTGCTACATTCATGAGAGCCATGAATGATGTTTTAAGGCCTTTTCTTGATGATTGTGTGATTTTATACTTGGATGAAATTTTGATATTTAGCAAATCTCGTGAAGAGCATGTTATGCATGTAAAGCAAGTTTTGGATGTCTTAAAGAAAGAAAATTTGTTTTTGAAGATGTCTAAATGTGAGTTTGGAAAAACCTCACTTGTTTGCTTCAGACATATTGTTGGAGGAGGATAACTGAAAATTGATCCTTCCAAGGTCAATGTCATTTTGGATTGGCCCAAGCCCAACAATGTGACAAAGGTAAAAATCTTTTTGGGAGCATCCCAATATTGGAGGAAGTTTATTGCTAACTTCTCTTCAATTGCAGCTCCATTACATGCAGTGACAAGCATCAAACACATTTTCCAATGGGGAGGCAAGCAACAAAAAGATTTTGATGCATTGAAGGAGAAGATTAGTTCATCTCAAGTTCTTGCACTTCCTAAGTTGAGACAACCATTTGAGATCCAAATAGATGCAAGCAATTATGCAATGGGAGCAGTCTTGTTACAACATGGTAAGCCCATTTGTTTTCATTCTGAAACTTTCAAGTGTTTTGATTAACTATTGATCTAGGTGGATTTTGGTGGCCTCTCACCTGTTCCAACTGGCTCATTTTGGCAGCTTTCCAGTTTGACAGTTTTTTCCTAGTTTTTGGGTCCCTGACTTTCGGGGTCGTTTTGAGGCCCTAAATAACGTTTTTAGGGCTCGCCACAATCAAAATAAAGAGGGGTTAAATTTTGATAGAAACATGTGTAGTCCTCGGATAGACCTTTCCAACGGGCTATCGTGTGCCTAAAACAGAGATCGTATGCAAAAATTATGACTCTGGGAAGTTGATGTACTAACTTACCCAAACAGGGCCCTCATGATTTTTGGATCTTCATCTCCTAGGGTTAGGTTTTTGGATGTATAGGGGCTTTTACATTCTTGTTTATTGTAAAAATTCCTTTAGAGCCTCATTGTAATCATCTTCTTGTGAATGAGTGCAGCTGTCACATCTCTTCTCAGAGATAAGCCGCAACCATTCTAGCAAGCTTGTTTTCCGCTGCATTTTACAATTTCAGCTTATTTCCTTATTGAATAGAAACCAGTTTTACTGTATATCTGTTATTTTGTGTTAAGAATATCTTGATAATAATCTGTATTCTTTTCTTTATGCTCATAAAATATGGATCAGTGGTATCAGAGCAGTCTTCTCCTTGTCATTCTTAATGCATGTCCCCAACGAGGTCAAGGTACAAACAATTGGGTCTCGAGCTTGTTTCCCTTGAGGACAAAAGCTCTCGCACGCCCAAGAAACCTCTCATGTTGGGAGAAAAGAAAGACGACGGGATAGGAGATCCCTTTAAAATGTTTCTCGAGGAATCCCTCATGCAACAGAGGAACGAGATGATGGATAGTTTTGCGCAAATCCTTTGGCGGATACCAACATGTGACACATCTTCCTCAAACGGAGGCGTTGCCCCCTTCAAGGTACAAATAAACTTCGATATTCTTATATTTGAAGGTCAAATAGACGCATATGTTGTAGACAAATGGTTGGATCTGCTAGAAGGGTATTTCTCTATCCATAACTTCTCGAATAGAGAAAAGATTACTTTTGCACTCCTCAAAGTCATTCCCCATGTCAAATATTGGTGGGAAAAATTTTGTGAGGAAAAGGAAATAGAGGAACCCTCATTATTTACAGTCGCGGTCACCTGGGAGTCCTTCAGGGATGTTATTAAGGAACAATACTACCCTGTTGGAAGTTATGACGACCTGTACACAAAATGGACCACATTGCGGCAAGAAAGAGACCAAGCAGTGCTCGAGTTCACAAATATCTTCCATACCTTGCGCACCAAGATGGGTATCAAATATTTTAAGTGACATCTAGTGCTCAAGTATCGCTATGGTTTGCATAGATACATCCAGGCCGAAATCGAGTTTCTAGACATCTCATCCTTGGGCGCAACCTACCGATATGTCATCAAAATCGAGCAAAAGTTCAAAAAAAGACGTGGCAATTTGGGCCTGTGAACCCCTCACAAAAAAATACAAGAAAGGGCGGCCCCAACCCGTTGAACAAAGGACATAGCAAAGACATACCGCCTCAGGACAATCATTCTAGGCCACAAGCAAATAAAGACATCGGAAAGACAAAGAAAGATATTGGGAAGTGGTGTGACTTCCATAAGAGCCCCTAGCATAGCACTGCTGATTGTCGCTCAAAGCAGTCGTTGGTGGCTAAGGTGAAAACCTCTTAATGATATGTGGGTTCTGACTCTGAGTCAGAACCAGAAAGGGGGAGACAGATCATTAACGCAGAACCCAGTGCTACCATTGCTACCACCAAGCTCCAGCCCAGTGAACCGGACGAGCCAGAGGAAGGCGAGCGCCTTTTTCATTCACAGATGTCGGTGAAGGGTACCCTATTGAACTTCATCGTTGATAGCGGTAGCCAGAAGAACCTCATCTCAGTAGAGGTTTTCAAGTGACTCGCCCTGTCGACAACCCCACACTCGCAGCCCTACACCATCGGATGGCTCCGCGAAGGAAGCGACATCTGCGTCAGCTAACAATGTCACCTGTCATAGGGCATCAAGCCCTTCAAAGATGGGGTATTGTGTGATCTTGCCCCTCTCTAAGTTTGTAATGTTCTTTTGGGACAACCATATTTATGGAAACGCCATGTTGTATATGAGTCTAGGCCTCGCAGTGTTATTATTACTTTGAACAAGAAATTGTACAGGATACCCGAGGTAGTCCCACCTAGTGTTATTTCTTTGATCTCTGCCAAGAAATGCAGGAAGGTCATCCCTCAGACAAGGAATTTTGTCTTCTTCATAATTCGCTCTCAGAATGAGCGAAAGATTGCATCCAAATCAAGGGTCTCCGCAGTCGACCTCTCCACACAACACAAGCAAGTGGATAAGGTTGTGGAATAATAATTAGATATCTTCTCCTCACCTACCGAGGTACCTCTGTACTGTCGGGTCAAGCATGCCATCAATCTGACCCCCAACACACCATTTCCCAATGGGCCAGTCTACCATTTCTCTTTGTTAGAGAACGAGCAAATCAAGCAACAGATCCAAGAATTGCTCCACAAGGGGCACATCCTTCCCAGCTCATCACCTTGTGGGAGCCCAATCATGCTGGTACAGAAGAAAGATGGAACCTGGCAACTCTGCATTTATTATCAAGCCCTGAATAAAATCATAGTCAAAAACCGGTACCCGATTCCCCGAATCAACGACCTCCTTGATCAACTCACAGGGGCCAAATACTTCAGTAAGATTGATCTAAATTCTGGCTACCACCAGGTCCCGATAGAACAGATAGATGTATGGAAGACCTGTAGATTTTAACCTTGTACAATATTTACTACAAACAGATTTTCAATAAAAGAACAGAAAAGACACAATGGAAAATACAAACATTACACAGAGATTTTTCCCCTAGAAACCCAAACCGGGAAAACCAGCATATTTTATATTCATTCATAGTGATACATTGTTTACAATACAATATATATATAGGAGCCAGCGGCATCCATAACCCTAACCCAATGACCTGGATTAGTCAACAACCCTAATTCCTTAACCGGAAATAGAAAACCATAGGCAAAAAACCATGTGCCGAAAAACCAGCCAACAATGGACACGAAAATCGAGGCAACACAAAAAATGAGGCAAAATGTGACATGTTTCTCGAGGAAAAAAAATCTCGAGGGCATTGCCCCCGAACCCCTTCACGCCCAGCGCAACACAAACACTACTACTCCTACAAAGAATATAACACATACCCAACGTTCTTCCACTTGTTGTTTTCTTTTCATACAGGGGGTCACAGGGTTACATAGTCAACAATCCAGAGCAACAATGCCATGGATCCTCTACACCAAGAGAATTTCTCAATGCTCACAGATTTTGTTAATGAATATGCAACATTCTTCAAAGTGTCCACCTTCATCAACAATACTTTCTTTTCTTCAACCATGTATTTCACAAAGTGATATTGAATATCAATATGTTTTGTATTTGAATGATAAGTCGAGTTCTTCGCCAGAAAAATTGTACTCTGACTGTCATAATCTAACCTTACAGCTTGTTATACCAACCCAATACCTTAACACGATCTTTTTAACCATAGTTCTTCCTTACTTGCATGAGTGACTGCCATGTATTCAGCTTTTGTTGTTGAAAGTGCCACTGCAGCCTGTCTTTTGCTCATCCAACTTATTGCTCCTCCAAACAGTTTAAACACATACCCACTTGTAGATCTCTTACGATCCATATCTCCAGCCCAGTTTGCATCCACAAAGCCATGTATATCCACCACTCTGTCCAATCCTGGTCTTCCTTGGTAGCACAATCCATAGCTAGTAGTGCCATGCAAATACCTGAAAACCCTTTTTACTATTGTCCAATACTCCTTCCCTGGTTTTGACATATACCTGCTCAAAACTCCCACTGCATGTGTAATGTACGGTCTAGTACAAACCATTGCATACATCAAACTTCCAATTGCACTCGCATATGGAACATGAGACATGTCCTCCTCCTCTTCCTGTGTCTTGGGACACTGGTCTGCATATAACTTTACACCAACAGGAATAGGAACCTTGACCAGTTTACATTCCTCCATATTAAACCTCTGCAATATTGTCTCGACATATTTTCTCTGATTTAACCAGGGTTTCCTCTTTTTCCGATCTCTTTTAATTTCCATGCCCAAAATGAAATTTGAAGCACCAACAGCAACAAATAACAAAAAACTTATAGAGGTTAACTTGGCAACAGGAGAAAAAATCTCACCAAAATCAATTCCCTCAACTTGGGAATAACCCTTTGCTACTAACTGAGCCTTTTATTTCTCCACTTTTCCTTCTGTATTCAACTTCTTTTTAAATACCCATTTGCTGCCAATGGGCTTTCTTCCATCCGGTGACTCCACTAGATCCCAAACCTCATTCTTCTCCAATGCTGCCATTTCTTCGTCCATGGCCCTTTTCCAGAGATTTCCATCCTCTGAATCCACTGCCTCCTTGACAGTTCTAGGATCATCATCGGTAATAGACAAAGCAAATTTTGAATGGAAATCAGATGGAGTATACCTTTCCAGTAGCCTTTTTTCTCAAACTGATCTCCTCAATACTGGAGTATGAGGATCTTCTTCTTCTTATTCTTGTTCTTTTGTAGAGTCTGACTCATCATCCTTTAAATCAAACTCTATTTTCTTTGTATCTTCCTTACATGGTAGGACTTCCTATTTAACAACATCCTTAATTTATCAAAATACCACATCTGGCTATACACTACCTTCTTAGTTTTTAGGTTCCAAAGCTTATAACCTTTGACACCATCTTTATATCCAATAAAGATACACTTTTCAGCCTTCTGATCTAGCTTACTCATGTTTTCCTTTGGAACATGAACATATGCATCACAACCAAATACCTTGAGATGTGTGAGAGAAGGTTTCTTACAAGTCCATACCTCTTGTGGAGTCTTTTCATCCAGCACTGATGAGGGTGATCTGTTGACCAGGTAACATGCAATACCCACTGCCTTTGTCCATAATTATTGCCCTAACCTAGCACCATTGAGCATGCACCTTGCTTTTTCCATCATCATCCTATTCATTCTTTCTGCAACTCCATTCTGTTGAGGTGTATATGGAGTAGTCTTATGCCTTGCTATACTGCACTTCTTACAAAATTCTTCAAATTCATTCCCGCAAAACTCTCCACCATTATCTATCCTCAACACCTTAATTTTTTTCTCTGTTTGATTCTCAACAAGAGCCTTAAACTCTTTAAACCTGTCAAATACTTCATATTTCTTCCTGAGGAAATATATCCAAGTATTCCTCGAGAAATCATCTATAAATGAGACATAATAAATAGATTTTCCCAATTATGGGACCGATACAGGTCCAAAAACATCACTGTGAACTAGTTGTAAAATTCCTTCTGCCCTCGTTGCACCAGAAGGGAATCTTACCTAATTATGCTTCTCAGATACACAATGTTCAAAAAAATCAAAATCCAGAGAGCAGTTAGACATACCTTCAACCATACCTTTACCGTGTAGTAGTCGAAGACCTTTCTCTTCGATATGCCCCAGTCTTTGATGCCACAACATAACCTTTTATCCAGAGACTGTAGGAGTTATTTCTTCTTCAACTCCAATATCAGGAACAACAGAACTATAACACCCAACACTAATAATGTTTCCTTGCAGCTTATACAAAGTTCCAAACCGAACTCCTTTCAACAACACCATTTCTCCTCGAACCATCCTGCAGGTTTCCTTTGCAAATATTGTTTTTACCCCTGCATCGTCCATTTTGCTTACATAAATCAAACTTCTTCCCAAACCTGGGATGTGAAAAACACCAAGCATTGTTCTAATCCTTCCATCTATGAGCCTCAACTTGACTTTTCCTCATCCTATGATTTTGGTTGTCGAATCATCACCTAAGAAAACATTACCTCCATCATACCTTTCATATTCACATAACCAATCCCTGTGGGGAGTCATATGAAAGGATGCACCCGATTCAACCAACCATGCCTCATGATCTGCATCTGTGCTTGAAGAAGCCAAGTACACATCCCCTCCTTCTTCCTTGGAGTTATTTTCTTCTATAGAAGGAGATTCTTCAACTCCCTTCTTTTTCTCAACTTTGGATCTACATTGATTCTTGTAGTGCCCTTATTTTCCACATCTCCAACATAGCTTTACAAACTTTCCAGAAGATTTAGATCTACCCTTAGCCTTAGATCTTCCACTTGAGAACTTAGATCTATTTCTTTCCTGGGAGCATCCTCTTGCAAATAATGCATCTGTGCTCTGTCCTTCCATATTCTTCTGTCTCATCTCCTCCAACAACAAGGATGGGACCACTTCATCAAACTTCAAGGCAGTTGTCTTACTACTTATGGCCACAACCAGACTATCCCACGAGTCTGGTAAAGAACACAGTAAACTGATACACTTATCTTCATCTGAAATTTTAATCTCAACAGATATTAACCGAATTACCACAGTATTGAAAGCGTTCAAATGCTCTTCCACTGAATCTCCATCTCTCATCCTCAGATTATACAACTTCTTTCTCAGGAATAGTTTATTTACTAGGGACTTAGACTGATACAACTTCCCCAATTTATCCCATAAATCCTTGGTTGTAGCTTCCTCTGACACATTTAGTAATATTGAATCTCAGAGACATAGTTGGATTGTGCTCTTCGCCTTTCGTTCAAACTTTTTCCAGTCATCTGCTAAAGTTCTTGTAGGTGCAGTACATGGATCTATCACGATCCACTGATCTTTGTCCACCAACAGATCTTCCATCTTGAGCTTCCATTTTCGAATTGCTTGCCATTTCTTTTCACCTGAAAAATCAATACCACAGATCTCCCACTGTAACAAGGCTTATCACAGTCCCGAGCAAAACCCTTGACCGCAAAGGCGTACCCCTGAAGCCAACAAAGATCTGATACCAAATGTATATTTTAACCTTGTACAATATTTACTGCAAACATATTTTCAGTAAAAGAACAGAAAAGATACAATGGAAAATACAAACATTACACAGATATTTTTCCCCTAGAAACCTAAACTGGGAAAACCAACATATTCTATATTCATTCATAGTGATACATTATATACAATACAATATACATATAGGAGCTAACGGCATCCAAAACCCTAACCCAATGACCTGGATTAGTCAACAACCCTAATTCCTTAACCAAAAATAGAAAACCATCGACAAAAAACCATGTGCCAAATCGCCCAACAATGGACATGAAAATCGAGGCAACATGAAAAACAAGGAAAAAATGTGACACATTTCCCGAGGCAAAAAATTCTCGGGGGCACTGCCCTCGAACCCCTGCGCACGCAACGCAACGCAAACACTACTACTCATGCAAAGAATATAACACATACCCAACAAGATTGCCTTCAAGTCAAAGGAAGGTCTTTTTGAATGGTTGGTAATGCCCTTTGGTTTGACAAATGCTCCAACCACTTTCGTGATGATGATGGATGATATCCTGTGACCATTCACCAATAMTTTTGTAGTGGTGTATCTRGATGACATTCTCATTTACAACAAGACTTGGGAAGAACGCTTGCAGCATATTCAGTAGGTTCTGCACACCTTGCGGCAACTCAAGCTATACACCAACTTGGAAAAATGCTCCTTCGGCATGGACAGGATCCATTACYTRGGCTACATCATTGATCAACATGGCGTACATGTGGATCCAGCCAACATCCAAGTCATTCATGACTGGCCAACCCCAACCACACTCACTAAACTTTAGATCTTCTTGGGCCTTGCCAATTTCTACCACAGGTTTGTGTTGGGATTCTCCCATATTACATGGGACCTCAGCCAAGTAACTAGGGGTGGTGGTAAGGAGAAATTTGTGTGGGGTCAGTCCCAACAACAATAGTTTGATGATTTGAAGCAGCACTTGTGCTAAGCCCCAGTAATTTCACTACTGGATCTGCAACAACCCTTTGAGATCGAGACAGATGCTTGAAACTATGTTGTAGGTGTTGTTCTCACTCAGCACAACCACCCTACGGCCTATCATAGTGAGACACTATCATATGTTTTTCGTAAGTACCCTACTTACAACAAATAAATGTACTCCATTGTGCAAGCCTGCTGCTAGTGGAGACATTACATTCTTGGGAAGGGGACAATCATCCACACTGATCATAAGCCACTACCGTTCATGCAGACACAAGGCAAATTGCAAAATGACTACCACCAGAAGTGGTCCACGTACTTGCAACAATTCCACATCAACATCAAGTATAAAACAAGAAGTGCCAAATGCGTCGTTGATTGCCTGAGTAGACCGCCAGTCGCGACACTCACCACGGTGCTAAACTCTTGTGGCCATGAGACCTCTGGATGGCCCCAACTCTATGAGACAGACCCGAACTTCGCCACCACCTACCAAATGTTGGGCACAAACGTAGTTGTCGCTAATTTCCATCTTCAGGATGGCTTGTTGTATCGTATGGGCCATATCTGCATTCCATCAAGTGAGCGAGAAAAGCTAATCTGGGAAGCCTACTACAGTCGAGTGGCAGAACACTTTGTCATCGAAAAGACGATGGAAATGTTGCAGAAACATTTCAAACTTTGACAGAAGGTCAACAAGTATATCAGGTCTTGCATTGATTGCATTATTTCCAAACCGACCACTAAGAAACAAGGCCTGTACACCCCTCTGCCTACTCCTGACAAGCCCTAGAAATCCATCTCAATGGACTACATGTCGGGCCTCCCATCCACCAAGGGAGGAAATGACTGTGTTTTTGTGGTTGTTGATCGCTTTTCTAAGATGGTGATTATGGCTGCCTGCAAGAAGAGCATCACAGCAAAGGCCACTGTCAAGCTCTTCTTTGAACAAGTCTGGGTACATTTTGGAATCCCACAAACCATTGTCTCATATAAGGACAGTCAATTTCTCATCACATTCTGGTTAAGCCTCTGGTCACTACTGGACACCAAGCTCACCAAATCCACAACCTTCCAGCCCCGGACAGATGGCCAAACCGAGGTCATAAATCGAATGATCGTGCATATCCTGTGCATGTATAATTCCAAGCACCCTCGCACATGGGATGTGAGTCTTCCCTATGTCCAACATAGCTACAACCGAGCCCTGCATAGCTCAACTGGCCACAACCCCTTTCAAGTCGGGTTGGGATTCAAACCATCAGGTCCCATGGATGTTTCACTACCCCTTGCGATCACCTCAGCCGACTCATGTCCTGCTCCAACTTGTTATAACCCTATAATTTATAGGATCAACTGGTGATTGAAACTTTTATCCTTGTAATGTTTTTTGGATTTCAAATAATGTTTCATCCTGCAAATGATTTGAAAGAAAAAGAAAAGAAAAGAAAAAAGAACATGAAAAAATGAAAAGAGAATAAAAGAGGGCATAGAAGAAAAAATGAACAAAGCCCCATGCAATAACAATGACTTGATCCATACTATTTAAACATGGCCAGGTCCTTTTGAATTGATGTTGATAGGATTAGTGAATAAGCTTGGCTAAACTGTTTAATCTTAGCCAAGTAGATAGGTTAGTTAGTGAATAAATTTGATCAAATTGTTCAATCCTAATCAAATAGCCCTAGGATAGAGTAATTTCTTAGCCCAATTGTTTAATATGGGCTAAAGGTGTAGGTAGGTAGGATAGGACACAAGCTAGCCAGCTTTTTTTTCAATAAAGTTTGTATGGTGTTCGAAGAAAATGTATGATTCTGATGTTTGAGGTGTTTTCCTAACCCCATGGTGACAAAAGCAAGGGAAGTAGCGCACAAAACCCACAAAAAGCACTAAGCCTAAGTTCTATTGCACATATTAAATCGCGCCCGGAGATTAAAAATGGTGCATAGATCTACGACAGAGCTATTGGCTCCCAGGTCTACGGCTGAGATGAGTTTTCAAACCCCCCGGACCGTTCCACCTTTAACGGTGGGGGGGGGTCCAGAATGATGGTTAACAAGAGCGCATAGATCTACGGTCCAACAGTCGGTGCGTGGATGAACGACTGACAAGAGTTTTTAGACCCCTCCGACCGTTCTGCCTTTAACGGTGGGGGGGTCTGGAATGAAGTGGTTTTTTCCTGGCGGACCCCACCCTAACGTGGCATGAATCGATTGCATCATAAACCCTCCACTCCAAAACCACTTACCACCCTTCTGACATACCGTCGTCGTTTCATGACATCACCCCCCACTACCTTTTCCCTACAGGTCTCGTCTCATAACTCTGTCAGTTCATCCCACTTAGTCATCCATCACAAGTCACCTCACGCTTTTTGTTCTCCTATTAGCAACCCCCACGTCACCCTATTGCACCCGTCACCCATCCTTCACCTTCCATATCACACTTTAGACGATCCGTTGGCCATTTACTACTG
>JASDQU010010832.1:16108-30089 GCA_032191745.1 Picea mariana | reverse complement strand
TGAATATTGCTATCTATAATAAGAACCTCCTATCATAAAAGAGAATTAGGCTTGTGATGAATATATGAATGAATGAAAACTAAACTATCTCAACATAAACTCAAAGATCAAACCTTAGCATGCTTTTGCTTCTATCCTCCTCTTGTTCCTCCCTTTCCTTTTGCTTTTAACAAATTAGAATTGGTTGAAACAGTTGAACCAATTCATTAGTTAAGTTAATTAAAAGACTCAACAAAATTTTGTTAGGGGAAGAGTAATAATTAAAATAAGGGTCATAAATAAATAATAATTAGTAGGTGGGACCCCTTGTGACTCCCTTTAGTTCATAACAATAATAATAATCATAACATAACCATTAGTTAAGCAAAACACACCTCCTTGTGCCTCCCATCAACATAAAAACTTTTGGCAAATTTAGCTTATGACATTTGAAATTATTTCAAAATAATACTCATATATCCAAAATAAAACATGTTGTCCAAAGATCCTTGAAGTCAACTGTCATAAAACAATAGATAAAATAAAACTCAAAAGCCATATTTCCTAGTCTGTGATGCAACCCTTCCTTGATTGTTGTTGTCACCTCTTGACTTTCCTGAATTTGCCTTTGGTTGTGCAGAGCCTTTAGGCCTAATCTCACTGATCACATGGGAACAATTGTCCCTCAAATGCATCCGAGAAGACACGGATTTGTCAGAGCCATTGGAGGGTGAGGAAGGGGCATCAGTGGCTTTTCCTTTATCAAGGGCATGGTGGGCCTCAGTTTTCAATCTCTTGCTAGCATGGGAGGATTGCACTGGCGAGTGGTTAGGGACAACTTAGGAAATGGGGTTAACATGTGGAGGAGCAAGCAAGGACAAGTTGGGCCAGCCATGATGTTTGGAGACTGTCAGGTTGACAATCTCCTGCCATCCATCATTTCCAGGGACCTCGGGTTGTAATGAGACATGAGGAGGTACAGGGATACCGGGGGCTTGTGGGGCTTGGAAAGGAGGCCCTGCAGGCCTAGGCTGGACTATTCCCTGCCCAATCCAATTGAAGAATCTGGCATGAAACAATTGGCCAAGCTCTTGTGAATCAATGTCAAAATGTATGGAGAACCTGGGCTTTCTTGGGCCTCGGTTCCAATTACCTCTACCTATGTTTCCTCGGCCATGGCTCCCTCGACTGAAAAAACTCATTCCTGTATGTGTGATTGATTACCAAATAGTCTTTTAAATAACCATACATGACAACTCTTAAAAATATGAAATAGATTTGGCTCAACAATGTACCAGACTCATGCAATCCAATCCATACAAATTGTTTTACCGTTTATCAATGAGCAGGGGGTGAAAAGGGTTCTGGGATATGCGAGGGATTTGTATTGAGCGAAAACATGATACCATGAGGGGGGAAAGAACATGGTTACTGCTCAATGACAACAACAATCAACTGTAATCAACCCAATAAAACATCATTGTAATCCACGCAAGACACTGTCACTTTCTCTGCTTTAACACCGAAATTCTCTTGACTGTAATCAATCTCAGAATAGGCAGTGAAAAAATGAATATGGGAGGTGACGGGGTTTGTAATTAGCGAAAAATGAAATAATGGAAGGGAATAGAGATGATCACTGTTCATGAAATTAATTAAGTGATCCATAAAACATTCTATGAAAAGGGATGCATCAGCCATCAATCATTTGACCAAATAACAATTTATGTGCATTTAATTAGTTCATTGATCATAATCAAATATCCAACACAATGCCATCACAAGACAGCATGCATTCCTCACAATCTGTAAGGGGTTATGTTTCTTTCATTTACATACTTTGCATTTTATAACAATTTTCGAACAGTAACCATTCCCACTTTGTAACCCATCAAGATCAACCACTACCCATACATTACTTCAATCAACAATTATACTCAAAGTCGTGTTTCCAAAATTACAATGCAGACTCACTATCACTGCAATCGGGCCTATCATTTAAACACAATGATATTCATTAACATATATAGAGGCAGTAAACCCAATAATCAAGATCAAATTGCAACACCCGAATTGACATTTAAACAGACAGGCAACATCCACCACTCCAAACAAGCTATGCGCAAAATAATTTAATCATGCAAGTGTAGCTCTGTCACTGTGCAAGACCAATTCAATGTGACTTTAAAAATATGGGCCATCCATCCAACACAACTGTCATCAACAACGTGCCTTTTTTAACAAGTGATCGATTGCAACAAATAAACATGCTTAAAACTCTGTGGCTATCCCTGAGTGTGAAAAACAAGATATCCATACTACACACATTGCGCAGCCACCAAAACACCACGATACAACATCTCTATTTTGCAAAACCAAACACACAGTCACAACAATAACTCAACACATCGATTTGAGCTATCAATCTAATATGATATTGCTTCGATTTAGTCCAACTGTAACCGACTATGTTGTGCAAACTCAGACGTATATAATCGAACAATCATACGAATACAGTGGATATAGTTTCTATAGTCATCCGGTTCAATAATCATTCGGCCCCAAAAGAAAACCACAGTTACCATGACCATCATTTCGTTGTGCGAAAACACCATACACAAAAAGCGACATGTGTGAGCAACATCAAGCATTTGTAACCAATGCCATCTAAACAATCCTTAGTGCAGAGATACCAGTGACTGTGTATCAACCAACCCTTTGTCTAGCAGCTCCTGGACCTGCTTCTTGACCTCTTCATTTTCTTGCGGTGTCAATCTGTACGCGGCTTTATTCGACAAACTAGCTCCTGGTATGAGATCAATGTGATGACTCCCACTCCTCATCGGTGGCAACGAACGAGGTAATTCATCCACTATGATGTCAACGAACTCTTCCAGTAGTTCCTGAATTTCTCCTGGCAAATCGTCTACTCTCGTGCTAGTCAAAATGATCCTTGGTTTTCTGACCACAAAGAATTGTGGATCTTCTTTCTTCTTCACCTCCGTAAGAAGTTCCTTCCCACTCATGAGAAGTACTGTGTTGCTTACTTCCAGCTTCACCTCCTTATCCTTTATTGGAAGCAACATGTGTGTCCTCCCATTCTTCTCCAGGGTATATGTGTTCATTCTCCCGTCATGAATCACATTTATGTCATATTGCCATGGTCTACCCAGCAATAGATGACATACATCCATAGGAATGACATCACATAAGATCTTATCATTATATCCTCCTATCTTGAATTCAACCAAGCATTGTTTAGTGACAGTTACCTGGTGTCCTTTTTGTAGCCACGAAACTCGGTATGGGCTTGGATGATCAGTCGTCTCCAGCTCCAGCTTCTCTACCATCTCGGTTGAAATGAGATTATCTGTGCTACCGCTGTCCACGATAACCTTGCATACCCTATCCTTGGTCTTGCAAGCTATTCTGAAAAGTCTGGTCCTTTGGACTGAACTTTCCACCTCTTTCTCAGGTGTTAAGAGAACTTTACGCATCATCAATGACCTTCCGCCTTCTACGTCTTCGGCCTCAACATCCCGCCTCTGCACCTTGGTGATGTGAGCTTCCCCGATGTCCTTCTTTTTCTCTGGACACTCATAAGACTTGTGCCCATTCTTTCCACATGTGAAGCATGTGATTACTCCTCCTCTTCCTCTGTCTCTAGTACGAGGAAAAGTGTTGTTGTCAGCATAATCTCCTCTCTGTTCATTATGCTGCCCTCTCTGTTCAACGTATGGTCCTCGCTGTGAGGTCCCACCTCTCTCAACTTTACCCTGAGGTTTCTTCCATTCCTCCTTGGGCTTCTGGTTTCTTTTCTGGGCAACTGACTTGCCTCTGGGCTGACTTCTACCTCGGCCCCTCTAACCTTGCTTATGGCTCAGCTTCTCCTCAGCTTTCAGAGCCATCTGATAAGCATCCTCCACCGTTCGGATGGTTACCATGCTCATCTCGTCCTGGATATCATATCTCAGGCCATTCATATACCTGACAACCTTCTCATCATCGCTCTCCCGATGACCTGCCCTGATGTTCAGTCGATAGAATTCCTCCATGTATTCCTTCACTGTCATCAGCTTCTGTCTCAGGTTCTGCATCCTCCTGAACAGAGTAATTTGATAATCTCTGGGGATGAATTTCGCCTTCATCTTCGCGATCATCCTGTCCTAGCTCTTGATCTTCTGCATGCCCTTGCAGCATTTGTCAGCTTGTAGTTCATCCCACCACAATGCTGCATGTCCCTTCAAGCGCATGACAGCATGCTTGAATTTCTTGTCCTCTTCGACATCTTCATAGTCGAAATATGTGTCGAGAGCTCTAATCCAATCTAGTAGCTCCTCTGCATCCAAGTTTCCCTCGTAAACTGGAATGTCCATCTTTGCTTTTGCACCCATCCTGGCAATAGCTTTGATTAGACGTTCATTTGATGCGTCTTCGGCTGCAACTTCCTCTTCTCGTTCAGCCTCTATTTCACTATCGGAATCACTGAGATCCCCTGCACTAGCTATGCGTCTTTGCGCTGTCTCCATGTCTTCGAGTCTTACTCGTAGATCACACATTTGTCTCTCCATTTCTGGATGGGTTACCTGCCTGCCTCTTCTTCTCTACACCTCCCTATCCTCTGGATCGGGTGACTGTCTGTCTCTCCTTGGCGGCATGGTGAAAATTTCTTCTTCTCTTCTGCAGAAAGCAAAGACATTCTGTAGCTTTGATACCACTATGATGCAGCCGCACCCACAGGCACGCCCGCTCACAGGATCTTCTCTTTCCTCGGCCCGAAGAACACTAACCGGTCCTTCTATTTCCCTATCGAAAAATCTGCACCCACAGAACTATCGCTCGATCCCCTTTCTTTGCTTATCAGGGAATCAGACTTCACAACTTCGCGATGTCAAAGGTCGATCACTGGGCTCTCGAACCGCGAGACCCGATGACCAATCAACGCTAATCTTCTCTTCCTCTATCAGGAATTTCCCTGTCGCGATTTCGGTACTCGCGATACCAAGCAACTCGTCTTACCAACTCCCGATGCCCGATACGTCGAAGCTCCGGTGCACACGTGCGAGTTGACTTTTCCACTTCCCATCTCTTCTATCGGGATTTCAGACTTCGCGGAATCGCAAATCCTAATGCCCAATGTTTCGGGATTTTACTTCCCCGAACTCTGATACGGCGTGCCACCTGTCCTCCACCAACTCCTGTGGCCTCACTGTCCTTTCCCCGTCGGGATATCGTGTTTCGCGATTCCAAACTACAAAAGTATCCTGTCTCTGAAATCTCCGATGCTCCGAACCCCGACTTCTTTGAATCTTCTGACACGCGTCCCAAATGATGGACGGTTTTGAGTCTGTCGGAATATCGCGGTTCGCAATTTCGTAATTCTCGTTGCAATGGATTGGAGTTTCAATCAACAAAATCCCGATACACGATATACGTGTGAATCCAACGGCCCTTGTGGCTCGTATCAATGGCTCTGCCCCTCCTGAGCCTTATACCTCCCCAGAATACCGGTGATATCTTCCCCTACACCTCCGTGAGATCTGACGGCTCACGGGATGTCGCGAAACCTCCTTGGAGAATTTCGACTGTCTATTTCTTCCAATGAAACTCGCGGAACGACTAAGTGTCCCTCTCCACGGAACTCGTTCGCCTGTCCGCAAACCTGTGACACTTCTTACCAACCCTCAAGGCACAATTTCACTACACTGTCTTTCGACAACTCAAAGGCCTATCCTTCCTGAGCTTTTCCCACTTCCTTAAGTTCTCAAAAGGAAACTCCTTGCTCGCACTCCTTGCGACAACCCTTCAATCACGGCTAAGTGTTGAAGTCCCTCGACTCTACGCATCCCTGCAGCAGCAATCTTTCAGCTCTTTACCCCTTGCACGGCCCTGTGCCCAACTGCACCTTTGAGGAAATGAGAACAAAAGCTATCTCTATTTGAACCCCTCTGTCAACGCACTCCTTGCGGACAATTCGACTGCACTCGTTGCAAGAATTCTCTGGCTCAAATAGAGAAACAATTGAAACTCATTCCATCTCCCTCTCAGACTTCAATTCATACATGAAATCACATACACAGCATATAAAAGCAAATGTATAACTGAAAGCAACCATTCATGAGCACATCAACCTCAATACACAGAGAACAGACACAAAAACCATGAATTTGAATCAAAGCTTCTTCTATTGATTCAAATATCAATACATGGGTGTTCTTTACACAGCTCTCTGCATGCTCTTGCTCTCCTGCTCCTCCAGAATAATGTTACAATGCACAATGAGGGTGTCTATATCCCGTTTCCCTCTTGCGCACTATAACTGTCTAGTTTAGAATTAAATTCTACCTACTTTACATTAACTTATTTTAAATGTCGTCTACCTACTAAAGGACGAGAGCTATCCGCTCAAGGTCCATTTACAATACACAAGTGTGCCTCATCTTAATGGCTCATTTAAGATTTGCGCAACAATCCCAAAGTGTTTTCAAAATGTGTGCTGGCTTGTCCAGCTGTCCTCTACTTCCGCGCTGGCTCGCTTGACGTGTTGGCGATGCTCCTGCATCATCAGGTACCTTCCCAATTGGATTTCCTCTGCATAAGGGAGCCTCTTCTCTGCTACACAATCCTCCGACGACCTCCCCTTCTAGTGTGGGTTTCTTTCCAATAATTACCAAGTCGTGACCCTCTATTTCTCTAGTCTAGATATGGGTCTTCTCTGCTCCAGGGTAACCATTTATTTCTTGGGCAAGTTTTCTATTTTTCTTAGAGAAAATTTCCCAACTTCTCTGTTGCTCAGAGCTGTGCACATGATTCTCTCCACTCACGACACCATCTGTTTGTGAGTCTTTGGAACCTGTCACAGGTTCCAAGCCCCCTTTCCCTCGACCTCTCAAAATTGGATAAACATTTTTGTGCATTCTAAAATAGCGCTGTGTGAAGTTCAAACTTGTGTTGGTATGATAAATGCCATTTCACAACTCTAACAAACAAAAGGAAGGACTTTCAAAAATGACATGTGCAACAACTAATAACAACCATTGATTGAAAAGTTGATTTTGAAGTTATGCTTTGCCATATAATGGAACCATGCATGCAATACATTGAGGAAATGGGGGAATATTTTGAACTATGGAGTCAAGCAAGGACTCAACAATGTTTGTCTTAATGTTTAATAAATAGGATCATAATGGAATAGATAGATTCATGATACAATACTAGACAAACAAACAAAATAAAGGCAGGCTTATGGATATAGACATATATCCAAGCAACTATTGGGTTTGAAAAAGCTTTGGGGCTGGCAAACTCATAGCCCCGTTTAGTCCAAGTGCTCCGTGCATGCAATAGCTAAATAATATTCTTGTGTGGTCAGTGATTGTAATTAAGGCACGATTCCATCAACAAGGTCATCTATGGTACACACATATATTGTTGTCATAAGATGCTTCCATCAAATAAACTCAATCAACAACACTAGGGAAGATGAAGGTAGATTGAGCATAACACTTTTACTTTGATGAAGGATTCATACATAGGGTATGACAACAAAATATTAGGTGTTCGTGTAGAACAAAGCTCATGATCTCCACAAGTTTACTAGGTACCTTCCCAATTGGATTTCCTTTGCACAAGAAAGCCCATTCTCTGCTACAAAGTCCCCCGACGACCTCCCCTTCCACTGTTGATTTCTTTCCAGTAAGTACCAAGTTGTGACCCTCTATTGCTCCAGTCTGGATATGGGTCTTCTCTGCTCCAGGGTAACCATTTATTTCTTGGGAAAGTTTTCTATTTTTATTAGAGAAAATTTCCCAACTTCTCTGTTGCTTAGAGTTGTGCACATGATTCTCTCTACTCATCGTACCATCTGTTTGTGAGTCTTTGGAACTTGTCATAGGTTCCAAGCCGCCTTTCCCCTCAACCTCTCAGAATTGGCTAAAATTTATTATGCATTCTAAAATAGAGTTGTGTGAAGTTCAAACTTGTGTTGGTATGGTAAATGCTATTTCACGACTCTAACAAACAAAAGGAAGGGCTTTCAAAAATGACATGTGCAACAACTTATAGTAGCCATTGATTGAAAACTTGATTTTGAAGTGATGCTTTGCCATATAATGGAGCCATGCATGCAATGCATTGAGGAAATGGGGGAATATTTTGAACTAGGGAGTCAAGCAAGGACTCAACAATGTTTGTCTTAATGTTTAATAAATAGGATCACAATGGAATAGATAGATTCATAATACAATACTAGACAAACAAACAAAACAAAGGCATGCTTATGGCTATAGACATATATCCAAACAACTATTGGGTTTGAAAAAGCTCAGGGGCTGGCAAACTCATAGCCTCGTTCAGTCCAAGTGCTACATGCATGTAATAGCTAAACAATATTCTTGTGTGGTCAATGATTGTAATTAAGACATGATTCCATTAACAAGGTCATCTATGGTACACACATATATTGTTGTCATAAGATGCTTCCATCAAATAAACTCAATCAACAACACTAGGGAAGATGAAGGTAGATTGAGCATAACACTTTTATTCCGATGAAGGCTTCATACATAGGATATGACAACAAAATAGTAGGTGTTGGTGTAGAACACGACTCACAATACAATGATACATAGGGTGAAGGTTACACACATAGGCACAAAAAGAAATCCTATTCCTACCACAAATGTGAGTTGTAGAGGTAAGGGAAGCAACCCCACAGGAATAACACAAGTGCGGAGATGGACTTTAGAAGTTGTAAATGTGAGCTATGTAAGTGTAACACACAACTATTAAGCACAACGACGACTACTAAACAAGATGTGTAAAACACCATCCATAAAGCACATAGATACTCAAATATTTGAAAGGAAAAAACAACAAGGATGCTTAACATAGAATTATGAAAGTCTCAAAATCACTCAAAAGAACACTCAATGACAATGCAAATTGTACATCCATGAGAAAAAAAAACATAGAGCAAAGGTAGAAGTGTAACGATAATCACACAATCACATGGATCACTTAGATAAGCATGAGTGTTCAAGTAAGTAATCATGTAGATGGTGCTACTGCCTAAGTATGCTCAAACGACACATACATACATTTGTTTTGAAATGAACACAGACATGCCATATAGACAAACAATACACATATGAAGACTGTGTGACTGCCATGAAATAGAAACTATGAAATGATCCTTATTGCTTAGAATTATAGACTTGAAGCTTCAAACCACAATGAGCAACAACAAAATCGATGAAAAAATTAGCGAATGAATGATAACAAAATAATATCGAAGATAATATCAAATGAACACGAGAGGGAGCTGACATGAGTGACATAACGTTGACTCCCTTACTACTAACCTACACCATTACTTTGTTACAAAAGCATGAGATTTGCTATCCCTCACCATGATACACAAAGCTTAATGTTAATACTACAATAGCTATCCCAACTTCAAATGATGAAATGAACCTTGCTCACGTTCAATATTAATATGCATAAGCACATTCTCTAACTTTAAAGTTTTAAATATTAAGCCTCTAAAAAGTCCTTTAATAAACAGCAAAACTCCTAGTTAAATAAAAAAATAAAATAAAGCCCCGCGTTGTCAATAAATTGCCCAATTCTTTTCAATCTCTATCCAAAGAAACAGGTGGGTCTGCAATCTGGTTCATCTGCAGATGACATGGAACTAAATAGAATGTGAGTGTAATGAGAATGTGAAATAGAGCGTGATAGTAGGCGTGGTGGGATCCTCCATTACAAGGGCAGAAAGGCCGTTGCAAGTAAGTTCCAGTGGGAGAGTCTGCGTGATCGTAACTTGCCAGTAATACGTACTATAATACAATCTCTGCTCCGAACAGGACCTTGATTTACGATATCAAACTCAAAACCCATACGGACCTGAACAAGAAACTGTTCAGTGGGTGAGTTAACTATTTTTCGGTTTATTTTGGTCCTTTCAAACTAACGAATTCAGGATCCCTGATTAAATATCTGAAACCTTTCAAACCTTTCGTGCTCCTCAGAGGATACGTTTTCTTGCTTGGAATTTTTTACCCCAAGCTGGAAACTTGTTCTTTGCTTCGGGAACAAATTGTGTCTTATGTTCTAATTATAGTGGATTTTATATTTTAGGGTTTTTGCAGTCAATGTGAGTTATTGCCGTGCTGCATCGCACGTCGGTGGTATTACGGCAATGTGATTTAACATATCAGACTTTCACATAAATTGTGCGAAGATTTTAAGTTGCTAATGTTTTCTCAGTTCCTTGAGTCGTTGAATCGGTTTCGGCAATTTACTAGTTGCTAATGTTTTCGCAGTGCATTAAGGCAGTTTTGCACCACTTTGGCAATTTCTCTAAACCTGACTAGATCATGCAGCCTGATAAACTGCATTTCAACACATGTCAACAATTCTCTCTTAAAATTGACCCTTTCCGAGAAAATTAGAATTTTAGCTCAATGTTTACAAATCAGGATAAACTGAACTGGAGAGACACTTGTTGAGAAATAACTACATCGGAATCCTGGCCACTTATAATTGCACCTTTCATAAGCTGCATAATCAAGGCAGGGAAACAGGGTACCGTTATATACAAACATCAAAACAGTTTAGCTGAGATAATTGTTGTACCACCAAAGCAGCTTAGTTAAATGACTGGTTGATCAGTGGCAAACATAGTTACCAGGATCTTGAGTCAAACTTGTGATTCGCCGACTTGGAATCTGATCGGACCCTAAACGATTTTTTCAGGATCTCCCCGAGTCAAACTCGGGTTGACTCGGTTGATGCAAGCTTGACTCGCGATTAATCGCATTATGAGTCAAAATTTGACTCGCAATTAACCATGAGTCGAACTTGGTTTGACCGAGTTTGATTCGGTCAATTTAATCTCTGCAGGGTGTGTGTCAAAATATGTGTATATCTTTATATTTTGTACTTGCTCCCAATCCAATTCAAACTCTTGGCTCTTTTGCCTCGTCAAGTTTTTGCCGATTTCATGTCTGGTGATTTTGGTGGCAACTACCATGCAATCTTATTTGACTATTAGGAATAACACGTAGAAGGTATTTCCTGCCACCGATTGCCGATTTCATGTCTGTTGACTTTGGTGGCAAATACCATCCAATCTTATTTGACTATTAGGAATAACATCTACAAGGTATTTCCTGCCACCGAAAACGAGTCATGCTCAATTTTTGGATTTCCCAACAATGTTGGTTGCCTTGATTGTCACAATAGAAAATCATTTAGAAGATATGAAGGAACTCTTTCCGATTTCATGTCTGTTGACTTTGGTGGCAAATACCATCCAATCTTATTTGACTATTAGGAATAACATCTACAAGGTATTTCCTGCCACCGAAAACGAGTCATGCTCAATTTTTGGATTTCCCAACAATGTTGGTTGCCTTGATTGTCACAATATCATTTAGAAGCTCTGAAGTTTTCAGCAGTAGGATTGAAATGCAACTCATTCCTGCAAAAATACTTTTGCAGTGAAATTTTTGTGTTTGATGCATGATTTTGATCTAATATTGGAGCAAATGTTGCAAGTCTCTTGTATGCACATTGCATACCTTTTTTGTCTGCAGTGCTTCAATTTGCAGTTATTTTTTTAGGATTCTCTTTGTTTTTTGAGGGAAGCATTATATAGAAGCCACTCTGAGTGAATGGGTTTTAGTGTGGTCAAGCCTATCATGCGACATATGAAAGGAGCTAGTTTTCAGTGACAACTTTGGATTCAGTTTTAGCATATTGAATGTATAAAATATACCTTCACTAAATCATGCTTTTGAATATTTTATAGCACTAGCGTATTCTTATAGCATGCTCATTGTGATCAAATCAGCTGCATTTTAATTGTTGTGAATTATTCTCATGCAGCTTTGACGCATGTAATGGTTGCTAGCTTTCCAGATATGTCACTTTTAATTGCTGCCTGTTGTGGATATGAAATCTGTCAAATTATTGGTGTTGGCCTGCATTTTCCTATTTTAGATGCTTTGCCTGTGTATTGCAGAGCTTGATATTTTTCATGCTGACATCATTATATTTTTTCCAGAGAAAAAAAGTGTAAATTTTATTAAAATATATAAAATTTACATTCTGAATAATGCATGTTAGGACATGCATTTAGTACTTTATGCAAAACAGCCATATAAATTAAAGTCTCAATATACAATTTCAAAAACATGGTCCCTCATATCTGGGTATGCTCAGATACAAAGTCTGATTCTAGGGCCAAAGCATCTGAAGGTGGATCAAAAAAGGACGGCACATTAGAGACCATTGTGCTGTGGCTGCTCTCGGAGCTGATAAAAAAGATGATATATATCGACTGAGAATCCAAAACATGGTAGTCCATCATCATGTCCAATAAATGTGTAAACAGCAAACAGAGCCGAGCCAAGAAACATGAAGAAAAGAAACTAGAAGATGGCCCCTTCTGGGCCATATGGATCTATAAAAGGCCTGTGATAATGTTCAAAACCATGACCATCCCTGAACTCTATGACTTGCCACTGCCCGTGAGCCAAGAGAGTACCTTCTGTTATCTCCTCAAATAAATTAGTCAATTTCATTTGATTAGGTGTTAGGTTGTTATTAGAAAAAAAATATTTCTAAATTTTTTAAGGCTCATTTTAAAGAGCTTTAAACTTGTAATAAACTTTGAAAAACATTTGATTTAGTTTTTATTTCAAAAAACTCAAAATACAGGTTTCGGTGGCTAAGTGCCTTTTCAAAAGGGCTTCTAAGCCACCGAAAGCTCTAACTTTTGGCGGCTTAAATGCGAAATTCGGGGCTCTCCTAGCCACCAAAATCGCAGAGAGATTTGAAACGGTTAGCACGTCTTAGTGAAGTGTTATGATTGCAGTTAGCCGCCGAAAAGACAGAGGAGCTGTCGAGTATGACTTGGGAAGAGGTGTTTAAGAGTTATTATGATTGTGATTTGATCTATCTAACCCTAAACTCTCCAGATCTTACACTTGTCCTAGGAATTATGATCTGATCTCTGCGTATCATGACTTGATCATTTTAACTCTTCATGAGATCACGTGGTCTTTGTATTTCCTATCCTTCGAGGTTTATCGAGTAATCATTATCATTTCAAATCCTAATTACCCTCTCACATCCCTCAAAATCAGGGCTTGCCTTAATCATATTCCCCTTTTCTTGCCTCTGTCATAGCTGAGCACAAACCTCCCTGATTCTGCGCTGTGTATATCTCATCCCAAGCCTGAATTTTTCAATTTTCAGGTACAGGAGCATTCTAGCAAATGAAGAGAGGAGGACCAGCTCTCAGAAAAGAGTTAGATGATATCTGCTATCTTGATTCACACTCTGAGGTGTGCCAATGCTTCAAGGACGTGGGCTGTTACAGATTTTGTGAGAAGTTGCAGAGTTCTCACCAGCAGGTGGCAGAAGCATTTGCTCTGTCATTCGATGGAAGAAAGGCAATAATTGGCAAAGAGGAATTCCAGGTAGATGAAGCCTTAATAGCTGATGTTACAGAGCTTCCAAGGACAGGTGAGAGCTGGTTCAAAACTACTATCACCAAGGATGTAGAATTTAGATCTTACTTGAAGACAGAACACAAGTGTCTCATATGGAAGAAGGACATTCCTATGTCCTATCTTGAAGAGAAATGGCAACACCTGTTGAAATCAATTCTTGTCTACATAACTTGTGAAGGTAGATATAATAGGGTGATGATCTACCATTTCAAACTGATGAATCACTTCACTGGTAGAAATCTCCTCAATCTACCTTATTATCTCCACAGAAGCTTGACTAAGATGGCTCATCAAGTCAAAGCTAAGCCCAGTAAGGTTGAAGGCAGACTCTCTCATCACGGTTTGATCAAACTCCTAATTTGTGAACTGCTGCAGAGAAGGAACAAGGACTGGGGCCATTTCCTATTTTGGAATGAGTTTGAAACTGATGCACAGCCAGAGAACAAAAATAAGTCTTCTTCAAAGAAGTCTTCTACTCC
>JASDQU010010831.1:296702-312724 GCA_032191745.1 Picea mariana | reverse complement strand
TTTGTTGGATAATAATAAAGGAAGGACCTGGCAATTTCTCTGGTGGACATAGCCCACACTGGGTGAACCATGTAAATCTGTGTCTCTCTTGTATTGTGTGTCTTCTGTGTTTTGTTTCTGCATTTGTTTTATTTTATTGCTCCACGGTCCTGTTTTTCTAACACTTTGTTCTATTGGAAAGTGATACATTCCTTGATGTGGCGCATGACATCTCCCTTGAGACCTTTCCAAGCAAACCTTTCTCTTATATGTCTATATTATTTAATAAATCCTTGATGCCCTGCTAATGATGAATCATGAAATTCCTGAAGCACCCTTTTCTTGAACAAGGATTCAGAAACCAAATAGATCCTCCCCTTATAATATATGATGTTATCTATAATTCTGTACCTCTCATCATATAATTGTCCAGCCATCAACTCACATGAAAAAATATTTTTGGAGTATTCTACCAATAAACGAGACTTCCAATCAACTGTTATCTTCGACATGGAGTAGGTTGAGGGTCTCCTAGACAAGGCATCTGCTACAACATTGTTTTTTTCCTTTGACATATTCTATGTCAAAGTTATAAACCTGAATCTTACTCACCCACTTGTGTTGTCTCTCATTAAGGTTCTTTTTCTCTAGAAAATACTTGAGGCTATTATGATCTGTCCTTTCCACAAATTTCGCTCTCACCAGATATTTCTTGAACTTGGCCAATGCATGCATTATGGATAACATTTCCTTATCATAAATGGTGTATAGAAACTCAAGATCTCTTAGTTTGTGGATCTCATAGGATATGGGATGCCTATTTTGCATGAGAACAACTCCAATACCCTCACTTGATGCGTCACACTCTAGAATGGATGGCTGAGAAAAATATGGCAAGGAAAATACATGACAAGTGATCATCACCTTCTTCATTTTGTCAAATGTTAATTGTGCCTCATCACTCCACTTAAATGCACCCTTATTGGTCAAATCAGTTAAAGGTGCGCATAATTGGGAGAATCCCTTAGAAAACCTCATCTAATAACTGTAAATACCAAGAAATCCATTTAGTTCTGTAAGTGTCTTAGGTGTGGGACAATCAATTATATCTTGGATATTTTCTTGGTGAACCTGTACCCCTTTTTCCCCAATAATGTGTCCCAAATAAAGAACTTCATTCATCCCAATTTCACATTTTTACTCATTGGCATAAAGTGATTGTTCCTTCATGATGCTCAATACCTCATCCACATGTTTGAGGTGATCTTCCTATGTCCTATTGTAAACCAACAATTCATCAAAGAAGAATAGTATGGAATTCCTCAAGTGTTTGTTAAAAACACGGTTCATGTAGGATTGGAAGGTGGATGGTGCATTGGTAAACCCAAAAGGCATGAAAAGGAACTCATAATTCCCATAGTGGCATCTAAATTTTTTATTTTGTATGCCATGTTCCGTCATCTTGATTTGATGGTATCCATATCACAAGTCAATTTTGGTGAATTAAACTCCACCATGTATCTCATCCAATAACTCATCTATCCTGGGAATGTGATACCTGTTTTTATGGATTTCTTATTCAAGGCTCTATAGTCAATACAGATGTGCATAGTTCCATATTTCTTATTCACCAACACAACTGATGATGCAAAGCGAATTGAACTCGGTCTAATATGCCCCATGGCTAATAATTATTTAATGGCATTCTCAATTGCATCCTTATGCTTCTTGGGGTCCCTGTATGGTGTAGTGATGATCGGCTTGGCCCCTTCTTCCAATTCTATGATGTGTTCAAACCCCCTATCTGGTGGTTTACCTGGAGGAATCGGCTCAAATACCTTCTTATGCTTGTGAAGTATTCTTTGTATGTCTGGAGGATACTACTTGCGCCCATCACTACTCACTCCCATAACAAAATACTAAGCTGCATAGGCCACCTCTTCTCGCCTAAAGATTGCATTCATTCATTTAGTTGTTACAACTCTAGGTGCCTCTCTTGTCATCCCCTTAAGTGTGATCCTTTTTCCTTATTCGGTGTTGAAGGACATCTCCATGGTTTTGTAGTTGGTGGTGATTGGTCCCAATGTGCTAAGACACTACACACCCAATATGATGTTTGTATATGGTATATCCACTACATAGAAATTTTGTTTCAAAGTGTATCTACCCAAGGTCAACTTCATCTATGGAATATACCTGTCACAATCCATAGTGCGTCCTCCTTCTACCTCAACCAAAAACCCCTCAAAGTCCATGGTGGGAATGTGTCTCCTTTATACCATAGCAATGTCAATGAAATTATGAGAAGTTCCTCCATCAACTAGTATTGTTGCTCATTGTCCATGCACAACCAATTTCCACTTCTTGCTCTACCTCTTCCTCTTCCTCCAAAATTGCCTCCACGATACAGAACCAATTATAGCGATACTAAATTCAGTAAAATCAGTCACAAAACTAGGCAATAACGAAGAGAAGATGGAATATCTTGCAATGAAAAACACAGGGAAAACTTGACGTTTAATATGCTTAAAACGCAATGAACTTGAAAACCGAGAGGGGATATTTCAACTTCCACTGCAAGAAAGCTACTGGAAGAGAGGAGTGGTGCAGGAAAGCTAATGGAAGAGAGGGTTTGTTGAAAGGCTATAAGGGATAATATGAATTCCCATGTTGAATCCATTTATCCATTTAAAAAATGCAATTTAAACAACAAAAAATTATTATCTCGTACATATTTATGTAACCAGATTTAGGCAAAAAAAAGCAAAACCTAAAATAGTTAAACAAGGTCTTTGTTATGAGAGCTCTTGTCTTTTAATGAAATGTAATTAACCTTAAAACTCTCAAACAAATTCGGACTTCATTAAAACAATGAAATAGAACACCAAACCATCTACAGACTTGTACTTGAATCCTAACAGTCATAGACGTGTGCATGATTTTAGCATGTTTGTTGAATTTCTTTTGAAACTCCAATATATTGCTCATGTAAGAATTCTTCTCATGTAATTATTGAAATGATAAATAGCAACAAAATGGCATCCCATTGGAATGACCAAGCCTTTTTTAAATAATCAAATTGTTACATTCCATATATAGTCATTGGATAAATATAAATATGATACAAATACAATAATATAGTGAAGAGTGAAGCACATACACATGGAAAACAATTTATTATATCCCTCCAATACAAAGAAATTGCATACTCTAATATTATTAATTTCATTGCCCTCTCTACCTAAAAATATTAATTTCATTGTCCTCTCTACCTAAAAATATTAATGAATCAAGATTAAGATTTCCTATGCCAATAATACATTGAGACCTTAAACAAGCTTGATTTTTTGTCCTTCCATAACCTTCTCTTTTACATCCACAGTTGGTCTTCTTTGTACCTTTTCTGCGTGATGTTTACAATTTCCATGGTGGTTATATCTCTCTCAACTCTTAGCTAGTTTGTTGCTCTCTCAATGTCTTGCTAGTGATTTTATTTTCAAAATTATCTTCTTACAATTATACCCCACGTATCAATGTGTCTTTGCACTTTAATGATCTCTAAACGATAGGCCTATTGCATGCCCATTTCACCAATGTGGATCCTTTGCATAATTAAAAATCGATTGTCATGTTTACCACTTATTATCCAATTGTGATTAGTTCTTTTAACACTCTACAGACTTATACATCCACATGCCTCTATTGCATGTATTCATTTTTCATTTTAATGGTCTATTTGATTGACCACAATCCGCTTTCAAATATCCAAGAATAAGAATTATATTTCCTTTCTTTATATCTCAACCAATAACAAGTTGTTGGTATGTAATGCTCAACCCAACATTTTCATTCCCATTCAATAGCAACTACTAATCACATTGGAGTGTTCTATACATAAGCATCCCTTCCTTTCACATATAAGACAACGATGAAGCTATAATTATTTATAGTTCCTGTGATATATTAGTCAAGCAATAACCTAGACATGTTAATAAAATAAAGGTATTTCCATCTCATATTTGTATTAACCAAATGGTGGCAGTCTATAGGATTAGACACAATGCAAAACATGTTTGTATGTTCATTCAATTCATTATAGTGGACTAGTAGGTCATTATTTGTAATGTTAACAAGCAGATTCTCTAAGGAACTTAAGGGTTTAGTTCTGATTTGTTCGAAATGTTTGTTTGAATATTTTGTAGGTTTCTTCTCAAAGTTGCGTTGGAGATGTTTTTTTAGTTTTATAGCATATAAACGATGGAAATGGAACAACAATAGATGGAAAGAACAAGATACAAGAGAGAGAACACAAGAGAATAACCAAACAACTTCAGATTTGACCTTTAATTATTTACTAAGTTGTCCTCCATACAAGTGATATACAGATCTAGAATAATAAGGAAGAAATATAGAAGTTGAGGTTGAAGATGCCTTCCAGATACAAGTAAGGGGAGTTGTTAGTCCTCATAGTCTTCCAATAGAAGCATGCAAGTATGATCAAGATCAATTTATTTCCCTTATGAATATTGGCACCCAGATCTAGTTGAGTTTCACACCTCCTTGTTGGGAAACCCCTAGGAATTTTGGCTTCCTCTATTATGCCCTCCAAACCCTGAAATAAATTTGTAGATCTATAGATCTGGTGATGAGGAACACATAGAATTAACTTATTCAGTTTTTATGAGTGATCTGACCCTCCAACTCAATGGATCCACAAGTGATAGTGTGCCCTCCTTCAGAAAAATCACCCCAATGAAACAATAAATCAATATGGAGAGAAAACCCCACACAAACTGATGAGATATGGAGCTATGGTGATGGAAAACCCTTTTGGAAAGGGTTTGTCTTCATATCTACCTCCTCCTAAGAAAACCAAACATTTCCCTCTCCAACAATGCACTGAGTCTGCAGAAAAACCCCCAAACTCATGCCCTGTCTTCACAATACCTCCTGAGATGAATATGAAACTGAGTAGAATGGTTAGGGTGGAATATTTCACCACCTTAACGAAGCTTGGACCATGAACAAATGAATATTTCACATCCTTTCTGATCTCTAAGGTTTTTCTACTCAAAAGCCTCAAAAAGTTCAAGTTGCAGAGCTCAAAGATGCTAAGTAAAAAATGACATGAGTGAGAAGTGAGACGCCCTCCTCTCTTTTTTATACCTCAATTTTCTAATTTTCACTTAAATTATTTTAATGAATTCTAAATTTATTACTTTATTTCCTCCTGTAAGTCAATTGACCTTTTTAACTACTTTTACCCAAGTCACGTTAATAATATAACCTTTTACTCCCTAGTGACCACTTTTGCGCCTTTTAGCCCCCTTTTTCCCATGAGACTATATCCTAGAGGGGTGACTAGACTAATAAGTCTTTCAATATCCTTGTCAAGAAGAGGATGACATTACAGTCTCCCCTACCTTAAATTGCTTCCCATAAGAAATCCTGAATCAATATGTTGTAGAACCTATTCACTCTCCCAAGTAGCATCTTCTATAGGCAAATTTTTCCATTTGATTAAGTATTCCTTGATGTCCCTATTCCTTAGTTGTTTCTTTGTCACCTCCAAAACCGCCTCTAGAATCAAAATCAGATGTCCTTCTTCATCTACTAGAGGCAACCTTTTGTTAGCGACAACATGTTGCGCCAATGCGCTTTTTAGGCATTATACATGGAAGACCTTATGAATTTTTCTTCTCTGTGGTAGCTCTAATTCATATGAAACTCCCCCCAACCTTCCTTTTCACCCTATAAGGCCCATAGAAGTGTGGTTTGAGCTTATACGTACCATTTTTTAATGGATTCCTATATGTATGGTTATAGCCTCAAATAGACCAAATCCCCTACCTCAAAAGTACACTCCACTCTATGCCTGTATGCATATAACTTATGTTGGTTTTGAGCTCTTTGCAAATGATCTTTGAGTTCTTTAAGAATGCCTTGGATTTCACATATCCGCTCCTTATCCATAGGAGCTCTGCTATATCCAAACACAATCTCAACAAAAGTGAGGGGATCATAACTATATAAAGCTTTGAAAGGAGACATACTAATAGACATGTGGTAAGTGGTGTTGTAGCACTATTCACCCAAATATAGCCACTTAACCCATGCTTTATGTTTCCCTATCACATATTTTTGGAGGTATTCTTCCACCCACTTGTTTACTATCTCAGTTTGACCATGTGTTTGTGGATGGTACCTAGTGTTGGGGGTTAATTCTATACCCACTAGCTGAAATAGATCTTTCCAAAAGATGCTCATAAATATACTATCCTTGTCACTCATAGTCATTTTGGGTAACCCATGCAACCTGAATACTTTTCTAAAAAATAGATATGTCACTTGAGATGCGCTAAAGTCCATGGAGATGGGGAAAAAGTGAGAAAACTTGGTCAAACAATCTACTACCACAAATATACAATCATTACCATGTGCTTTGGGTAGCCCTGTAATGAAATCCAAAAATACTCTTTCCCACTTATGCTCTGGAATGGGAAGAGGTTGCAATAGACATGTTGAGTGAGTGTACTCATATTTGTTTTATTGGAAAGTGATACATTCCTTAATGTGGCACATGACACTCCCTTGAGACCTTTCCAAGCAAACCTTTCTATTATATGTCTATATTTTTTAATAAATCCTTGATGCCCTGCTAATGATGAGTCATGAAATTCTTGAAGCACCCTTTTCTTGAACAAGGATTCAGGAACCAAATAGATCCTCCCCTTATAATATATGATGTCATCTATAATTTTGTACCTCTCATCATGTAATTGTCCATCCACCAACTCACATGAAAATTTATTTTTGGAGTATTCTACCAATAAACGAGGCTTCCAATCAACTGATATCTCTGACATGGAGGAGCTTGAGGGTCTCCTAGAAAAGGCATCTACTACAACATTATTTTTTCCTTTGACATATTCTATGTCAAAGTTATAAACCTGAATCTTACTCACCCACTTGTGTTTTCTCTCATTAAGGTTATTTTGCTCTAGAAAATACTTGAGGCTATTATGATCTTTCCTGACCACAAATTTCGCTCTCACCAAATATTTCTTGAACTTGGCCAATGCATGCATTATGGATAACATTTCCTTATCATAAATGGTGTATAGAAACTCAAGCCCTCTTAGTTTGTGGATCTCATAGGATACATGATGCATATTCTACATGAGAACAACTCTAATAAACTCACTTGATGCATCACACTCCATAATGGATGGCTGGGAAAAATATGGCAAGGAAAATATAGGACAAGTGATCATCACCTTCTTCATTTTGTCAAATGTTAATTGTGCCTCATAACTCCACTTAAATGCACCCTTCTTGGTCAGATTAGTTAAAGGTGCGCATAATTGGGATAATCCCTTAGCAAACCTCATCTAATAACTGCAAATACCAAGAAATCCCTTTAGTTCTGTAAGTGTCTTAGGTGTGGGCCAATCAGTTATAGATTTGATCTTTTCTTGGTGAACCTGTACTCCTTTTTCCCCAATAATGTGTCCCAAATAAAGAACTTTTGTTGGCATAGGGGCATACCCAGGGTTCAACGCTCAAGATCGCACCAACAAATCCCTAACTACTGGCCCTTTCGACAACACCTGTGAAGCAGATGAAGTCTCACTCGAGGTAGAGGCAGGGGTGGTTGCAGGACTCAGGTGTCTGCAACCTTAGCTGGGACACAGATCTGTGATTATCTTTCTTATAGTGCGCTTAGCATCAGTTATTCCTTAACATACATTCATTAATATACTTCGGAGAAGGCACATAAAATTGCACTGAATACTGTACTAAGAAGGATTCAATACTTATCCATAGAAATATATGTTAGATTCAATAGATCAAGCACTAAACATCTCATATATTAGATCTAATGTTCCTTTATTCATCAATATCACAGAGCATAACTAGATCTATTTAATCACATAAAGCACTTAGCCAAGAAAGAGATAAATACATAAGAGCGAAGCACAAAACATTATACACACAGTTACCATGGTTCACCCCCACCCTGGGGCTACGTCCACAAAGTCTTCTTTATATTATCTCGGTCAAGCAGTTATAGCATGGACCTTCAATGACCCTTACTTCGCACAGGACATAAGATCTGCATAGCTCGCTAGATCCTTCTTCCTTGCACTCAACACAAATATTTCTATAGTCTCTCACAGGGAGTTGCACTCATCTTTGCAAGTCTTACACAAAATGCACAGAGCCTTACAATACTTGATCACACAAATCCAACTCTTAGCACTGTAGCCAACTTGCAATAAGCAATCACCAAGTGCACTAAGTAACAACCTCTCCTATTTCTTACATTGCCTATCTATTTATAGATTACAAAATGGGCCTAAACGTGGGTAAACCCACAGGTCGACATCCCTTTCTCGTTACATCAACCCAAAACCCTAAAATGAACCCAAAAATAGGTCTTGCTTCCTTAATTTATGCTTCGCATTGTGCTCCATCTTTGGCAAGCTGTCGCAGTCCCAAAAGTGGTCGAGTATGACCCAGTACTCTTAAACTTGGTCAAGGGCCAACAACTTCATTCATCCCAATTTCACATTTTGACTCATTAGCATAAAGTGATTATTACTTCATGATGCTCAATATCTCATCCACATGTTTGAGGTGATCTTCTTATGTCCTATTGTAAACCAACAAGTAATCAAAGAAGAATAGTATGGAATTCCTCAAATGTTTGTTAAAAACATGGTTCATGCAGGATTGGAAGGTGGATGGTGCATTGGTAAACCCAAAAGGCATGACAAGAAACTCATAATGCCCATCGTGGCATCTGAAATTTGTCTTTTGTATGTCATGTTCCCTCATCCTGATTTGATGGTATCCATAGTACAAGTCAATTTTGGTGAAGTACACTCCACCATGTAGCTCATCCAATAACTCATCTATCCTGGCAATGGGATACCATTTTTATGGCTTTCTTATTCAAGGCTTTGTAGTCAATACACATGCTCATAGTTCCATCTTTCTTCTTCACCAACACAACTGATGATGAAAAGGGAATTGAACTGGTCTAATATTCCCCATGGCTAATAATTCTTTAATGGAATTCTCAATTGCATCCTTATGCTTCTTAGGGTCCTTGTATGGTGTAGTGATGACCGGATTGGCCCCTTCTTCCAATTTTATGATGTGTTCAAACCCCCCATATGGTGGTTGACCTAGAGGAATCGACTCAAATACCTTCTTATACTTGTGAAGTATTTTCTGTATGTTTGGAGGATACTACTTACGCCCTTCACTACTCACTCCCATAAAAAAACTCTCAGCGTCCTCCTTCTACCTCAACCAAAAACCCCTCAAATCCCATGGTGGGACTGTGTCTCCTTTCTACCATAGAAATGCCAATGAAATTATGAGAAGTTCCTCCATCAGCTAGTATTGTTGCTCACTGTCCATGCACAACTCCCTTCATCCGGAAGGTATTAAACTTGAGAACTCCACTAATGGCTGCAAAGGTAGCCTTCTTAATCCATGTAGCATGATACATGGGTCCCTCTTCTCCCTACGCATGTGAGACTTGTTCTTCCTCCCTCTGATTCATCTATATGTTATGAATGGATCCACTTTCCTCCTCATCCATTTCATCTTCACTATCATAAATCACTTCTATATAATCAATTTTCTCTTTACCCATACATATGTAACTTGGCTGCCATGGCTCCTTGCAAGTAAAGCATAGTTTCTTCCTTCTTAATTCCCTCCTAGTAGCTTCATCCATATTTTCTTTCCCTTTTCAAATTGTTTGGTTTCTCTCCCTCTTGGAATGATTGGGGGTCTAGATGTGACCTTGTTTTTGTAGGTTTCCTCTATCAAATCTTTGGTGCACTCAATAGAATCATGTAAAGTTATAGGCTTGAAATCCTTAACCCATCCACGTAAAGGCTTGGTCAAACCTTCTATGTACATCACCAATAACCTATATTCTGACATATCTGGAACCATAACTGCTACTCTCTAGAAATCCTCAATGAATTCTTTTGTTGACCCCATTTATCTTTTCTGCATGAGCTCCTTGAAATGAAGTTTTGGATCCTCCCTATGAAATTTATCAATGAATCTCTGGGTGAATTCAATGTATGAAGTGACATGTTCAGGACCCAAAGTGGTCATCCCATGAAACCACCAGTCATGTGCTTTACCATTCAAGTGTAATGTTGAAAACTTGATGGCCTTCTCCTCTTCCATGGGGTTCAACTGAAGGTAGGAATCCATCTTTTGTACCCAAGCCTTAGTTGAAATATGATTGGATCTATTAAAGTGGGGCATCTCCTTTCTTCCTACCTTGCACCCCAACTCATTGTCACCTCTATAGTGTCCCTTAGACATCTTCTTGTACATGTTGTGGAAATATTCTCCCAAGGAAATCTATCTTCATAAACCTGCACTCATAGAGATATATTCTCTCTCGATATCCTCCCATTCATTCTTAATGCCTCTATGCCCAAAGGCATTTGTGTCCCTTGGGCATTCCTCCAAGAAGGTAGGAATGCATGTATGGCCTAGGTATGGCCTTGATAGCCATGTGGGAATGAGAATGTGTGCCTCTAGATAATGTGGGGTCCTCTGTATGATATTTGTTGCCAGATTCCTCATCATGACCTATTCCACCCTGATATCCACCAACTCCTTGGTTTCCTCCGAATAGGGGTGAGGCATTTCCATGTATTCTCTCCATCAAGAACTGAGAGAGGATACCCTGATGCTTGTGTTATTCCTCCATTATTTATATCATTCTCTCTTGTCAACTCTGAAAATTTGCAAAGGATATTTTTAGTTATGCATGTCCCATAGACAAATGATTATGCATCTCCTCCAAATTGTGATTCATAATATTATGGTTGTTTTGTAGTGTGTCATTTACTATTTGAATCACCTTTTCGGCTAAAATTGTTGCTTCCTTTGACATTGCTTTCTATGTTTCATGAGTTTCCCCCATAATTCCTTCTAACTCTTCTTCTTCTAGAATATCAGAATAAGGTTGTCCCCCATTACCTCTTCTTTTGGTAATTATTTTAATCACAGGCTAGAGAAGGAATTCGCTCTAATACCACTGTAATGTTCCCAAGCAGATTCGCTAGGAACTTAAGGGTTTAGTTCTGATTAATTTGAACTGTTTGTTTGAATATTTTGCAGGTTTCTTCTCAAAGTTGCATTGGAGATGTTTTGTTCAGTTTTATAGCATATAAATGATGGACATGGCACAAAAATAAATGGAAATAATAAGATACAAGAGAGATAACACAAGAGAATAACCAAACAACTTTAGATATGACCTTTATTGATTTAATAAGTTATCCTCCATGCAAGTAATATGTTGATCTGGAATAATAAAGAAGAAATATAGAGGTTGAGGCTGAAGATGCCTTCTAAATACAAGTAAGGGGATTTGTGATTCCTCCTAGTCTTCCAATAGCAACATGAAATTCTAAACAAGATCAATTTTTTTCCCTTATGAATACTAGCACCCACATATGGCTGACTTGTGCACCTCTTGGCTAGGAAACTCCTAATAATTTCATCTTCCTCTATTCTGCCATCCAAGCCCTGAAATAAAGTTGTAGATCTATAGATATGGTGAAGAGGAACACATAAAATGAGCTTCTTCAAATTTTATGAGTGATCTAACCCTCCAACTCACTAGATCCACAAGTGACAGTGCGCCCTCCTTTAGAAAAATCGCCCTAATGAAATGATAAATACACATGGAGAGAAAACCCCACACAAAATGATGAGACATGGCATGATGGTGATGAAAAACCCTTATGGAAAGGGTTTGTCTTCATATCTACCTCCTCCTAAGAAAATCAGACCTTTCCTTCTCCAACAATGCGCCTAGTCTACAGAAAAACCCCTAAACCTGTGCCCTGCCTTCACAATACCTCCTGAGATGAATCTGAAATTGAGTAGAATGGTGAGGGTGGAATATTTTACCACCTTGACCAATATTGGACCAAGAACAAATGAATATTTCACCTCATTGATGATCTCTAAGGTTTTTTTACTCAAAACCCTCAAAACCCTCAAAACATTCAAGTTTCATAGCTCCAAGATGCTAAGTGAAAAATGACATGAGTGAGGAGTGAGGCACCCTCCTCTCTCTTTGATACCTCCATCTTCTTTTTTTCACTTAAATTATTTTATTGACTTCTAAATTCATTACATTGTTTCCTCCTCTAAGGCAATTGACCTTTTTAACCACTTTTACCAAAGTCACTTTAATAATATAACCTTTTACTCCATAGTGCCCACTTTTTTTCTTCTTAGCCCCCTTTTTCCCATGAGACTATAGTATAGAGGGGTGAATATACTTCTAATTATTTCAATATCCTTGTCAATAAGAGGGGGACATTATATTATTATAACCCTAATGCTTTTCGCAATTGATCCCCAACTAGAGACAATGTAATGAACATGATTTTGTTTGGAAGGGTAACTTACATGATGGAAAATCAATACCAAGTGGAAACACTAAACTTCCCTAATATCGACCATCCCATGTTACCTCCTCATGTGTTGGTTATGAGCTAGTGTTTCTACACAAAAGTATGAGGATGTATACTCCAATATTAATACCATGTGTAGAGAAAAGTTACAGTTATTGATTATGACCATTACACAACAATCTATATGCATAGACTAGAATGCCATGTTCCTTTAGATATAATCATCCAAAGAAAAATGGGTAATGTATTTTTGGGATTGAGGTATGTGGGAATCAATTCAACAATTAATGGATAATATGCAAGTGATGGGAGTGCACAAGAAACCTCTCAAATTTCCAATGGTCCGAGAAGGAATTAAATGTTAGATATAAGGGAACTGATTTAAAGGCTCATCTACTAATGTAAACTGGGGAGTAACAACTCTCTAACAACCACCATTTATATTCTTTGAGTTTTAAATGGATGGTCAATGGCCTCCATTCACTATGGGAAAGAGAAAAAAAGTATGAGAATGAATAAGGCTACATATCACATTAATTTAAAGTGGAGTTTATTCATTAAACCAATAGAATGAAGCAATTACAAAAACAATGCATTCACTTAGCAATTCAAGATGCAATGAGAAATGGGAAAATCAACATTTGAATGGATTGGCCAGTCTTCATTTCTTAGCAATTTTTATTTCTTTTACATGAGTACAACTCATTTTGTATTTTTACAACATTTAGATTCATTTCATAGGGATTTGTTACAGCACTCCCTTCACAGTTTCAACCAAACTACTCCTTCTACATTGTTATACCCTAGTTTATAGGAATACATTATCTATTGTATTTATCTAGAAAGCCAAGCATCTCTGACTATTCAACTTATCCAACTCCAATACTTCTCTTCCTCTTTTCTTTTTTCTAGTAGCACTTTAATTCTTGGTTATCTTATGGTTTATATATATATATATATATATATATATATATATATATATATATATATATATATATATATATTAAATTATCATGCTTATATGGGTATCATTGAATAAATTGAATGAGTGGATGTCATTTGATTTAGCATGGCGCCCTTAACACTATCACCTACCTCTCTGACCTCATTATCTGCATCTTAACCATGATCCTCTCTTATGTCACCAAACTTCTTGATTTTTTGAGTGCCCTGCATTACCCTGAGGTAATAACTATTTGAGTTCTTCAAATCATCTCACACCTTCCCATTGAGAGTATTTTGGTCCCAAAAATCTTCCAAGGATAGGTGAAAAACATGATTTCAATTTGGATCCTTTCATACCATTTTTGTTTCCTTGGTGTTTTTCCATTGAGGTCAATCTTCCATATCTCTTGTTGTCCTCAGTGAACTACCTATTCCTTTATTTGCATAATTGTATCCTCTTCCAACTCTTCAACAACATGTAGTGCAAAGCCTTCTATGGTGGGAATAACTTGTTGATCTTCTTCTCCATCTAGCATGGAAGGCTCAAACAATTTTATATACTTGACATTCACCATAGAATTGGTCTACATATAAGGAGGAAGTTTCAATCTGAAAGAACTCTCATTTACCTATCAATGATATCAAAAGCTCTATATCTAAGGGGATTGAGTTTCTTTGCTACTCTTTGCAAGTGTTACTCACAGAGGTAAAGCCACACCTTGTCTCTAACATGGATTTTATGGTCTTCCCTGTGCTAGTCATGTTTGGCTTTATATTCTTGGTAGCTTTGTATTACCGCTAGCTTTTGTCAAGTTTCTCTATACTTTCAAATTTATTTTCCATATCCTTTCCACAATTATTCTTTCATTCCTCTTTTCTCCTTGCACCTCTACTTATTCCTTTTGTTGTCCACACACGATGTCAAAAGGTGAGGGAATTAAATACCCAAAACAGATCTCGAAAGGTGAGTTGTTCATGGAAGAATGGAGTTCTCAATTGTATGAGTGTGGAATGTACACAATCTTCTTGTCCCATGTTTTTAGATGTCTTTTGTTGTAACCTCTCAACAATTTCACCAAAGTCTAATTGAAAATTTTGGTTGTTGTTTATTCTCGGGATGAAATTCAATGGGATACCTCAATTAGTTTCCAACCTTTCCCAAAGTGTTTTCTAGACTTCCAAGAAATCGCTATCAGAGTAAAACATGATAGATCTTGGTAATACAAAATGTACCCATACATGAGTGAAGAACAACTTAAGTTCTTATTCTTTGGTGATAGTCTTATTACAAACAATGAGAGCACACATATTAATGAAGTGATCAACAACTACAAACAAGTAGTCACGACCTCTTTGGGACATCGTAAAACCTCTAACAAAGTCCATGGAGATACTCTCCCAAGGTTTGTTTGGTACAAGAAATATCATATATAAACCAAATTTCATATTGCATGGTTGATGAATGTAGAAAAATGTAGAAAAGAACATAACCTCTAACAAATATGGCCACTTTATCTTGCATCCTTGGCCAATACACATACCTCTATAGATTCTCTTCTATCTTTGTCATGCCAAAATTCCTATAATTCATAGAAGCATGAGATTATCTCATTAATTCAATCCTTCTATCCTTTTGTATGCACAACCTATCCAACTTGTCTAGTATCCCATTTTGAATATGGTATTCATTTCTATCCATATGAACAACTGGTCTTTCCTTTAGCTACTAGTATATGACTTTGAAGTCTTCATATCTTTGATAATATTCACACAACAAATCATGAGTGAAGGGCTCAAGTTGCATTAGCACACCAATCATTGTAATCTTCTCTAGTGGGGGTTGTGAAAGAATCTTGACCAACTTATTTGTGGCCCATTTCTTATATTTGATCAATAGATGGAATTGTTTTAGGGATCCCAACCATTTGTAATGCCTCACTTGCTACATTTTTCTTTAACTTTGTAGGTACTTCAAAGGTTCTGGTCATTATGAATGATGGTCTCTTTCACTAGGATATAATTCTTCCACTTCTTCAACACTTGCATAATAGCAAAGACTTGTTTACAATATGTGGCATATTCCAACACTCCTCCATGAAACAACTTTGAATTGTAACACACCAATATTCCTCCATGCATAAGAACTACGGTACATAAATCATATCCGCTTGCATATGTTTCCAATTCAAATAGTCGCTATAAATTGGGCATCGCTAGGACCAAAGTATTGCTTATATTTATCCTTAGTTCTTCAAACACCCATTGTTTGTGGCTTTCCCCAATGAAAAATATTTCCTTTAGTGGTCATGGCGTGCAATGGTGTTTCTATTGATAAAAAATATTATTATGAACTTCCAAGTATTGAGCTAGTCCTTGTTCGACAACACATGTATTCCAACATAGGACGAACACCTTCAGTAACCACTCACACAACCAGATCAAATATCAACACATGAATGTTTTCACGTGGTAAAACCCCTACGGGGAAACATCCATGGCCCCAACCAACGTGACCACTTGGAGTAGTTTATTAATGCAAAGAAAAAGATTACAGAGAGATTTTACAAGAGAGTTTCTCACAATCGATCATCGCCAAATGACCCTCCATTCTCTTTAAAT
>JASDQU010010831.1:271455-293530 GCA_032191745.1 Picea mariana | reverse complement strand
CTTAGCCATTTCTTTTAATGTGCGGTTCTTTCTCTCAGCAACACCATTTTGTTGTGGTGCATATGGAACAATGTGTTGCATTTGGATTCCGTGTGTAGTGCAGTAGCTTGTAAAATTATTGTTCACATATTCGCCTCCATTATCTGTTCTTAACCTTTGAATTTGATGTCCAGATTTCTTTTCTACAAGGGCCTTGTAGGCCAAAACCTTGTCAAAAACTTCACTATTGATTTTTAAGAAGTAAACCCAAGTACATCTGGAAAAGTCATTAATGAAAGTTAAGAAATACTTGCACCCAAAAAAAGAAGGAGAAGAAAGTGGACCGCACAAATCACTGTGAACAAGCTACAAAGGAACCGAGGCGTGCCAAGAGGCACGTTTATCAAAACTATCCCGATGATGTTTGTCGAGAACACAACCGACACAAACACCATCTCTGCATGAAACAAGAGGAAGACCAGTCACCATCTGTTGATTACATAATTGCTGCAATGAGCGATAGTTTAGATGACTAGACCTCTCATGCCAAAGTTTGCTCAAGTCATCGCTATGAGCAACAAAAACTGACGAAAAAGTTCATGACCCAAAGTTGTTAAACTTGTACAACCTGGTAATATCATTAGCAATTCCAATTGCAAAAACATGCTTAGGATATTTTAGATCCTTGATTACAACTTGATGAGGTGAAAACTTGACGGTTTTACCTTCACCTGAATGAGTGATTTGATATACTGATAGAAGGTTACAAGAAAGACTTGGAACACATAATAGATAATTGAAATGACCATTATCTACTTGAATTGTTTCAGATCCTACAACACTAAGAGATCTATCATCACCAACAAATATTTTCTTGGTGTTAAATTCATTTAGAGCATAAAATATGGCTTTATCCTTAGTCATATGATAGGATGCTCCTGAATCAATAAGCCACTCATCATAAGAAGAAGTAGTAGTAGAATTTGAATTGAAGGAGAAACCAAAAGCAGAAAGTGCATGTCCATGAGAATAATAAGTAGAATCAATACTGATGTTGTGCTTCTTTATCATTGCTTCTAAAGCTACAATCTTCTTGAAACATTTGGACTCATTATGACCATCTTTATCACAAAAGTTGCAATGTCTGTTAGTATTCTTACTTTTATATTTTTCTCCTTTGTCACCAGTAGGAGATGAAGTTGTTTGAGAAGGTTTTAGACTCTTATGTTGTTTGTTGTTGTAGTGAGGATGTTGCTTCTTGGGATACTTGGGTTTATCTTTCTGCTGGGCAACAAAGGCTTTGTTGGAGGGACCTACAATGTTGTACACTCCAAATTGTACAAGCTTACCTTCCTCTCAAATCAAAGAAGCACAAAAGGACTCAAGAGTGGGTTTTTCATAAGCTTCTTCCCCTATATCCTCTCTCATGGCATAAAAGGTAGATACAAACACAAAATATGCACTACCTAGCTTAAAAAGAATAAGATAGATGCAATGCTCATCCTCCATCTTTATCTTACATTCTTCACATAAAATTCTGAGTGTTTTAAACCTAGATAGATAGTCTCCAAGACAAGAACAATCATTTGGACTCAAGGTCAGTATTTGATTTTCTAACTGTTGTGCTCGAACAATATTGAGTTTACCAAACACAGATTCAATCGTGTTCCAAGCTTCTTTGGGGTCATCAATATATTGAAGGTGGTACCTTAAATAAGGAGAAATGGAAATTCCGATTAGTCCACGTGCTTCGTCATTCCTATTATCCCACTTGGCTTTCTTATCAGCATCAGTGTGTGTTTTTTCCTTTCCCAAGATAATCTGGTACAAGCCTTTACTTCTTAATAAATATTCCATATGAGATTTCCATTGTAAGTAGTTGTTGTTGGCAAGAAAGAAAGTACTTGTAGAAGCCATATTAAATATGCAGATAATGTGGATTTAAAAATTGAGACTGATGATCTGGATAGAAATATCTTGAAAAGTTATGCGGTTTAAAAAAAAATGACACTGAAAACGGATTTCCGATGTTAGAGTTATGCCCTTTTTTAAAAAGGCACAATCGGTAATCAAGTGACCACGTGATTGTGTAATTTGTTTTATTAAGTGACCCACTTTTATAAAGAGAAGTGGGGATCACTTTTACAATGAAGTTACTTTATAACAAAAAAGTTGCATGCAAAATAAATAACTCTAAAATAAAATATTAAAGCTACTTATAGTGATTCATTTTTATACTTGAAGTGAAATACACTTTACAATTTTAGCATGAACTTTTTCAAAAAATGTAACAAAAGAGAGACTTGAACTCAAGTCCTCTTACTTAATAAGACAAATTTTAACCAAATGATCTAGCAAAACATATTGTAATGTTCAAAAGGAGGATTGGGGTTGTTGTTGTTGTTGTTGCAAAACATATTGTAATGTTCAGAAGAAGGATTGGGGGTGTTGTTGTTGTTGAAGATGGACTTGGAGAGTGTGTTAGAAAAACCACTCTTTTCACAAAAGAAAAAAATTTTGCTTCTCGATGACAACAAGGGTTAGATCTCGTTTATCTTACCCGGAAGATGCACCTTTTCCTATCTGTTTCTGATTTATCCAGATCACACAGGGCATGGGGAAAATACTATACATAGATCTAAAAGAGTGGAAACCCGGAAATAAATAAAACAAAACTGAAATAAAACCAAAATACTACTCTGCAATTTTTCTTTAAAAATGTGTATTCAAACTTTATACCTTCGGATCTGACTGTAATGGTCGTATCTTGGGAAAACGGAAACCTTTTCGAGTGAAACAAAAAGTGTTCCTGAATGAAAAGTGTGATCCAGACGCAATGGAACAGCCATTTCAGACCATAAATGTACTAAAATGATAGAAAGTGGAGATGAGGCAACTCGGCTTCACGATCTCGATCTTCAACAGGAGCGAGTCTTCAAACAGGCTCTGATACCATGTTCGACAACACAGGTATTCCGACAAAGGATAAACACCTTCAGTAACCACTCACATAACCATATCAAATATCAACACACTGATGTTTTCACGTGGTAAAACCTCTACGGGGAAACATCCATGGCCCCAACCAACGCAGCCACTTGGAGCAGTTTATTAATGCAAAGAAAAAAATTACAGAGAGATTTTACAAGAGATTTTGTCACAATCGATCATTGGAAAATGACCCTCCATGCTCTTTAAATAGAGATCATGGACAAATCGGGTGTTAAGACATGTATCAATGGTCGTTAATATCAAGGAGATTATAAATCGTCAGATCACTCTATGTCGGGAACATATCATGATCGTCGAATTTCCTAACTACAAATTCATACTAATGCATAATAAAGAAACACACTAGAAAACACACTTTTACCTAACGACACAATAGACCAAGTAGATCTTACTAACTCCTAAGTGTCTAAATATCCTAAAAGTCCCAAGAAGTGCCTTACCTCTATCAAGCTAGTAGGAATAGGCCATCAGTTGATAGTTGCAATCTTGTTTGAATCCACCCTCATCTATCCTCCATCCATAATGTGTCAAAGATAAATAAATGAATTCTTTCCAAATTCACATTTCTTCATATTTGCAATCATATATATGATTCTTTCTCAATGTCAGTGGGAAAATACTCAATGAGTATGGTCGATCTCATAGATAGAGAGCAATTAAAGATAACTCACTATCTTTCCAAAATCTAAAATTGATACTATTGAATGTGAAAGAGATGATAGAGGAAAGTACTTGGAATTAAATGTAAAATACCCCTGAACTTTGTGAGCAATCTAGATGATAAGCCTCCAACAAAATGTCTTTCTTTCAATTTTCACACAATTTAAGAAACCAACCTTCCTCAAACTCGGTCAAGCATATAGATCAATAATATAAACTTGCAATAAATGAATTCTAATTAATATCAGATAAATTAAGCCATCCACAATGCAATAATTCAAAAACAAATTAAGAGAGAAATGCATAATGAATTAGGAGGAGAATGGGGGTGGGGAAGAAGAAAGATATTTATAAAATGTAAAAGTAACAAATTTTTTTATACTCAACTCCTATTGTCAGCACCTTCATCACCCAAGTCTAGGTTCCTCCAATCTAAGCCACTTATCAATCTCACCTCTAGCATAGAGTCACAATATTAAACTAGTAGGTAAATCCAATGAGGATTTAGACCCCACTCAAGACTCACCAAGGCTTCCAGAACCAAGGGTTTCTAATCATGAAGAGATTATTAATACCTAGGATCTCAATAAAATTATCTAGCATGCAAGTATATGAACTAGTCTTTGCCCCTTCCCCACACATAGAAATTCAATTTATATGATGGTGAAGTAGTTATATTTTTTGGGGTTCAACATTTGAGGTGTACAAGTTTACAATCTCTATACTCTCTACTCAAGACCACCCATTTTATGCATCTTTTTTTTGGTGCCAATTTGGAGGTGCTCATGAGGGGCGTGAAGGAAACTAGTGAGTAGCTTGCAACTTTCCAAAATCAAAGTAGAGAGAATCAAAAAATAGGCTCATAAAATGTATGAAGAGAGTGATACATCACGGATAAAACATAGGAAACTAGCCAAACTAAGCATAGATAGTCAAGGGTGACCAAATCTAGCTATGACACACAATGTCTCTAGTACCCATGTCACATGTGAGATGTGCTCTTACCAACTATTATTGAAGATTACTATGTCATCTACATATATTATTGCAAATGAGTCAACAAATGGACATAGAACATCATTCGTCATTTGCATAAAAGTTTCAGGTGCATGAATGACCATTTTCACAAACCTTGTCTTGTCTTTAATGCTATATTACACACATCTTGTTCCTTGGTTCTTACTTGATGGAAACTTGATTTGAGGCCCATCTTGGTGAAGAGCTTGGCTTGTTGTAGCTGATTTGACAAGTCATCAATATGTGAAAATGGATAGCTACTCTTGATGGTGATGTTGTTCAAGGCATAGTAGTCAATGCACAATCTCTAACTTCCATCCTTCTCAGGCACCATTAGGATGGGTGAGCCACATGGTGATGCATTAGGCCTAGGCAATGATTCCTCGCTCCAAAAATTGTTGTAATTTCTTATTCACTTCATTTTCTTCTATGATGTACTATCTATACAACCCAATGTTTGCAATGGAAACTCTGGAAACAATTGAATCTCATTCTCAACCTCTCTCTTGGGTAGTATCCCCTAAAGTTCTTAGAAAACCTCATTGTAGGCCCAGACGAGTCATTGTAGTTGTTGGAATTTCTTACTTTTACATCCTTCCAAGGATACCTTACTCTCCACTTCATTTCGCTCTTCTTGTTGATTAAAATCCCTCAAGAATAAAAAGACAAAAATGTTAGTATTAACAATGGTTCTTGATGCAGAACCCCTACCTCAGCAGGGTCTGTTGGCCTCCTGGTCTATGAATCTTCGACTTCTCTTGAGTTGAAATGGCTCCTCTGGTCCTCGCTGGAACCTTTAACAATTGAAAACCACGGGTCCTTTTATGAACCCCACCTGTGCGAACAAGCACTAGGCGCAAGCTCCCCTCATGCGACCACAAGACCAACCAACATGCACTTCGCATTTCACGATTTTGAGACTTCTATTTTGAGTCACCCTGACTCCTCCAATTATCGATCCCCAAACTAGGGTTTAACGATACCGAGCTCCTCCCTTCAATCCTCCACCGATGTAACCTCCAGCTGCGACCTAGGGCCCAACTTTCGGTGCTACGCGACTTCGTGTATCGAGAACTCATGAAGTGGTTCTCTCCCCTTCTCCTGAAATAAAAAATTGCGATGATCGCTATGCCAGATCGACGATCCACGTTTCCCTTGATCCAACACTCCATATCCTCTCTTCGTGACTTGGGACTTCGCATCTCACAACTTCAATGGATATATCTCTTCTTCGAACTTCTGACTCTCGATATCCCGATAGTAACGAGCACCAAATCTATGGTTCACAACTTCCTTGATATAATGGTCTAGATTGTTCTTTGTGAATCAGAAGTTCGTGTACCGAGGATTCGAAAATAAACCTCCTTCTCAATTTCTCAATTTCTTGAAAACCTCCTTCTCACGAAAGAAAAACCAACGGCCTGATCTCCCTTAGATCGATGGCTCACTATCTCTCCTAAGCTTCGAGCATTGAATGAATCTTAGCCTTATCCTCCTTGCATATTTTCTAGGTCCAACGACCCACGGATATCGACGTTCTTCCCTGTAGGAATTTCTACCGTTCGTCCAGGATTTCAATGGCTCCTTGCCAAATGCCTCGGTGTCAACCCTTCTGAGCTTTTTTTCCATGAGGTGAATTCGACCTTTATCCTTCCTATGAACTCTTCCAAGCCTCTATCCTTCATGACCTTGATCCTTGGTGCAAACTCAAGGATTCTAAGGAATCCTGCGCGAACTCCTTGTGGCCTTCACAATAACCTATGGTTATTTGACAACTCCAACTCTGCCCACTCTTTGCGACATAATTTCTTCAACCACTCGCTTGGGTTGGAAAAGTATAAAACTCTCCTAAGCTTGCGCACACCTTGCACGACTTTGTGCTATACTTTCACACTACAGATATAAGATCAACGGTATATCTCCTGAGATTTCTGGGCTAAAGCTTAGAAATATGTCAACGCGCTCCTTGCGGACTTACACTGCACTCCTTGCAGGAATTCTCAGGGAGAGAAACAATTGAAACTTATACTTCTCTCACAAACTTAAACATTCAACATCAAAATACATTCACATAGCATTGAAATAAATGCATAACAAAGAATATGAGTAACCTATAAACATTCCATTCAATAGATACACACAACAACCATAATACACAATGAAATTGGATCAAAGCCTTCTTATATTAATTCAAATTCTTTTGTACATGGTTTCCAACAACAACCTCTCTCTTCTCATACAACTTCTATAACCTATGTTCTTATCTACTCTCCTATGCTCTCTTTCTCTATTGCTCATACAATGAGAATGATAATACAATACATCTACAAGGGAGTCTTCTTGAGTTTTCCCTCCTTCAACCTTAAGCTATCTTATCAAAATTAAATACTACCATCTACTTTACATTTATTACAATAAATTTCCACAACTGGCAAATGAGAGAAAATGCTCAAGATCTGTATTACAATCCCCAAAACATTAAAATAAATTACATCCTTCCAATTATTACATAAATGTTTCTTCTTTTGAAATTCAAAATGTCTTCAAAATGTGCGTTGGCATATCCAACTGTCCTCCACTCACACTTGCTAGCGATGCTCCTGCATCATACTCCTCTGGTTGAAAAATTCATTGACTCTTGTCCATGAGCTCCTGCACCATCTGTCCATGTTTCTGGATATATTTTTCACTTTCCCAACTGGAATCCTCAATCGGGTGTCCCTTCCACTTTACCAAGTATTCAAGATATGTCTTCCTCTGGGTCTTCTTGGCAACTCTCTTGTCAATGATCGTTTCGATCTGTGGCTTTTCAACTACATGCATTTGTTTGACCCATTGAATTTTCTTCTGATTCTCTGCTCCTCTCACTTCATCTTCTCTGTAAGGATACAGATCCTCTACATTGAATATGAGTGATATGCCCACATCATCTGGCATTTCTATCTCATAATCATTTTCCTCAAATTTTCGTAAAATCTTACACAACCCTATCTTTTTCATTTTCATCTTATTATATGTTCCCCTTGGGAACCTTTCTTTTCTAAGGTGTGCTAAGACTAAATCTCTCACTTCGAATTGGATTTCTCTTCCATGTTGATCTTCTCTGCACTTGTATTCCTGGCTGGAACTCCGCAATCACTCTATGATTTTACTATGGAGCTCTTGCATCTCTACTGCAAAATCTTCCACTCCAACACTCCTGAACTCACTTTGCTCTAAGTTCCTCAACTCATATACTCCCCTTGGCTGCATTCCATACTGTATCTGGAATGGGCTCTATCTTGTGATCCTATTAGGTAAGTCATTATATGAAAATTCCACTTTTGGTAGAATCTGATCCCACTAACTGTGATGTTCAGTTACTAAACTCCTCAATAAGTCTCCCAAACTTCGATTTACAACCTCAATCTGTCCATCCGTCTGAGGGTGATATGCTGAGATAAAAGATAAATTTGTCCCTAGATTTTTCCATAGTGTCCTCCAAAAATGACCAACAAATTTGGTATCTCTGTCTAAAACAATACTCTTAGGTAACCCATGAAGTCGAAAAACTTCTTTGAAAAAATGATTTGCAATGTGTGTTGCATCACTAGTTTTTTGACATGGAATGAAATGTTTCATTTTGGAAAATCTATTGACCACCACAAATATGGAATCACAACCTCTCTATGTCCTTGGCAGTCCCAACACAAAATCCATGCTTACCGCGTCCCACGACCTCTCTAGTATTGGCAATGGTTGATATAATCTACTATTTTTTCTTTTCCCCTTTGCATGTTGGAAGATTCTACATCTGTTCACGAATTTTCACATATTTGTCCTCATTCCTGGCCAATAATATAAACTGTTCAGTTGCGCAAATGTTTTATCATGGCCAAAATGTCCAGCAAATCCCCCACTATGCTTTTCCTTTAAAAGGTTTTCTCTCATAGAACTCTTTGGGATACAAAATTGATTTCCTTTGAACAACAGTCCATCCTAAATCAAGTATTCAATCCATTGTCTTATGTCTCTCAGAACAGGATTCTCGCATGCTTCATAAGCATCCTTGAAATTTGAATCATCTTTGTACATTTCCTTGAGGTTATCAAAACCTAAGGTCTTCACACGAAACTCCTGCAGAATCAAACATTTCCTGCTCAATACGCCAACAACCTTGTTAGCATTTCCAGAAATATGCTTTATAACAAAAGTAAATTTCTGCATAAACTGAACCCATTTTGCATGTTTCTGTTTTTGTTTCTCCTGTCTGGTTATAAACTGTAAGGCTTGATTGTCACTATACAAAATGAATTATTTTGGAACCATGTAGTGCCTCCATTTCTTCAGTGCCTGTATGACTGCATAAAATTATTCATCATAAGTGGAGTAATTTATTTTGGCCTCATTCAGTGTCTCAATGAAGTATGGAACTGGTCTATTGTCTTGACTTAAGGCTGCTCCAATCACAAATCCACTTGCGTCAAATCTCACTTGAAATGTTTTAATAAAATCTGGCAGAACCAGAACTAGTTGTTCAGATATCTTCTCTTTCAACAACTTGAATTTTTTTTCTACTTCCTCTGTCCAATCAAAAGATTTATTTCTTTTCTTGACTGTGTCCATCATCGACGCACAAATCCCACTAAAATTTCTGATGAACTTCCTGTAAAATCTAGCTAGTCCATGGAAGCTTCTGACTTCAAATTTATTCCTTGGTGACAACCATTCTTTGGTTTCTTTTACCTTCTTTGGATCCATCTTCAACTCATTTGAAGAGATCACAAAACCTAAATAAATAAGCTCTGTCTTCAAGAAAGACGACTTCTTCACATTTACCAACAACTTCTCTTGATGCAACCTCCTCATTACTGAAGTTAAATGCCTCAAATGTTCTTCCTCAGTCTTACTGAAGATCAGTATATCATCAAGATATAAAATTACAAACTTTCCAATGAAATCTTTTAAGACTTCGTTCATCAACCTCATAAATGTACTTGGCGCATTCCTCAAGCCAAATGGCATGACAAGCCAATCATACAGTCCTTCATTCATCTTGAATGTTGTCTTCCATTCATCACCTTCCCTCATTCTAATCTGATGATATCCGCTTTTCAAATCAATTTTTGAAGAAAACTTTGCCTCACTCAAGCAATCCATCAAGTCATCCATCCCAGGTAAAGGAAATCTATACCTGATGGTGATTTTGTTTATATCCCTCGAGTCTGTATACATTCTCCATCCACCATCATTTTTCAGACTTAACACTGTAGGTACAACGCATGGACTTAAGCTTTCTCTAATCAACCCTTTATCCATCAAATCCTGGACTTTCTTCTTAACCTCTTCATTCTCCTACGACGTCAATCCTTACGCTGCTTTGTTTGGAAAACTCGCTCCTGGTATAAGGTCAATGTGATGTCTTATACTTATGATGGGCGGCAACGAACAAGGAAAATCGTCCACTACTATATCAACGAAATTCTCCAACAGTTCCTAAATTTCCTCAGGTAGATAATCTATCGAAGTACTGGTCAAGATGACTCTAGGTTTTCTAACCACAACAAACTTCATTTCTTGATATTTCTTCACTTCATCTAGAAGTTCCTTCCCACTCATTATAAGTATAGTATTTATTGCTTCTTCTTTCACCTTCTTGTCTTCAATTGGCAACAAAATATGCATCCTACCATTCTTCTCCAAAGTGTAAGTGTTATTTCTTATGTCATGAATAACATTTATGTCATATTTCCAAGGCCTCCCCAACAAAAGATGACAGACATCCATGGGAATAACATCACATAAAATCTCATCTCTATAACCCCCTATCTTAAATTCAACTAAACATTGTTTAGTGACTATTACCCGATGTCCTTTTTGCAACCAAGAAACTTTATACGGGCTTGGATGTGCAACTATCTCCAATTCCATCTTCTCCACCATCTTTGTGGATACTAAGTTATCTGTGATTCCACTGTCAACTATCACCTTGCATACCCTGTCTTTGGTTTTGCAAGTAGTCCTAAACAAATTGTTCCTCTGGACTGGATTTTCCATCTCTTTCCCTGGCTTTAAGAGAATCTTCCTCATCATCAAGGATCTTCCTCCTTCTGCATCTTATGCCTCAACATTTCTCCCTTGCACTTTTGAAATGTGATCTTCGCCTCCTTCATCCCTTTTTCTATCAGGACATTCCCAATACTTGTGTCTTATCTTCCCATAGACAAAACACTTTACTTCACCTCCTCTGCCTCTTCCTCTTCCTCTTGCTCGAGGAAAAGTGTTCATGTCGGCATATTTTCTTCCTTGTGAACTTCCTCCCCTTTCTGGGTGGTGATTTGGCTTCTTTTCTTCATCCTTGGGATTCTGTATTTTGTCCTGCGAAACTACTTTGCCTCTGCTCTGACTTCTACCTCTTCCCCTTTGACCTTTCTTTCGGGCATTTTCTCTTCTTCTTTCAGAGCAACCTGATAATCATCTTCTACATTCCTGATTGTCACCATGCTCATCTCATCCTGAATCTCATATCTTGGGCCATTCATGTATCTGGCGACCTTTTCATCATCACTCTCGCGATGACCAACTCTGATGTTAAGTTTATAGAATTCCTCAGTGTATTCCTTCACTGTCATCCCTTTCTGTCTCAAATACTGCATTCTTCGAAACAGATTAATTTGATAATCTCTGGGTATGAGCTTGGATTTCATATTGGCTACCATCCTGTCCCAACTTTTAATTCTTTGTTTTCCTTTGCAATGCATGTCAGCCTGCAATTCATCCCACCATAGTGCTACATGTTCTTCCAGTCTAGTGAAAATGTGCTTAATTTTCTTATCTTTTTCAACATCCTCATATTCAAAGTATTTATCTAGAGCTCTAAACCAATCTAGTAGCTCCTCAATGTCCAAGTTGCCTTCATACATCGAGATGTCCAACTTCTCTCTGGCACCCATTCTTGCAATAGATTTTAGCAAACATTCCTCTGCAGCATATTCGACTACAACTTCTTCTACTCCTTCTTTGTTCTCACTTTCAGCCACAGTGACATCTCCAGTATCAGGTGTTCGTCTCTGTGCTATCTCCATAGCATCTAACTGAGCAAAAAGTTCTCTCATTTCCCTCTCCACAACTGGATCGGGTAAAGCTCTTTCTTGATGTCTACTTGGCGACATTGTTTCAAACTCCACTACAAGAATTCAAATCACAAATGTCCTTTGTCTTCTTTCTACAAAAAAAAATAGTTGTTATCTCTATTACAACCTGATGTAGAACCCCTACCTCAGCAGGGTTTGTTGACCTCCTGGTCTACAGATCTTCGACTTGTCTTGAGTCGAAATGGATCCTCTGGAACCTTTAACAACTAAAAACCACGGGTCCTTTTACGAACCCTGCCTGTGTGAACAAGCACTAGGTGCAAGCTCCTCTCACGCGACCATCGACGGTGACCACAAGCCTAGCTAATAAGAACTTCACATTTCATGATTTCATGACTTCTTTTTCGAGTCACCCTGACTCCTCCAATTCCCGATCCCCGAACTAGGCTTTACCGATCTCGAGCTCCTCCCTTCAATCCTTTGCTGATGTGACCTCCAGCTGGGACCTGGGGCCCAACTTCCTATGCTATGGGACTTCTCATATCAGGAACTCGTGAATTAGTTCTCTCCCCTTCTCTCGAAATGCAAAATCGCGATGATCTTTATGCCATATTGACGGTCTACGTTTACCATGATCCAACACTCCATATCCTCTCTTCGTCACTCGAGACTTTGTGTCTCACAACTTCAAGGGATGGTTCTCTTCTTGAAACCTCCGACTCTCAATATCCTGATAGTCACGAGCGCCAATTCTATGACTCACAACTTCCTTGATCTAACAGTCTAGATCGTTCTTTGCGAATCGAAAGTTCGTGTATCAGGGATTTGAAAAGAAAACTTCATGAAAGAAAAACCAACGACCTGATCTTCCCTTAGATCGATGGCTCACTGTCTCTCCTGAGATTTGAGCATTGAATGAATCTCAGCCTTATCCTCCTTCTAGATTTGCTAGATCCAACAGCATACGGGTATCGACGTTCCTCCCTCTAGGAATTTCTACCCTCCATCCAGGCTTTCAATGGATCCTTGCCAAATACCTCGACATCAACCCTTATGAGATTTGTTTCCACGAGGTGACTTCGACCCTCGTTCTTCCTCTAAACTCTTCCAAGCCTCTATCCTTCTTGAGCTTGATCCTTGCTGCAAAATCAAGGATTCTAAGGAATCTTGCATGCACTCCTTGCAACCTTCACGATAACCTTTGGTTATTTGACAACTCCAACTCTGCGCACTCTTTGCGACATAATTTCTTCAACCACTCACTTGGGTTGGAAAAGTCTAAGACTCTCCTCAACCTACGCACACCTTGCACGACTTTGTTCTATACTTGCACACTACAGATATAAGATCAACGATATCTCTCCTGAGATTTCTGGGCTAAAGATCATAAATCTGCCAATGCACTCCTTGCAGACTTACACTCCACTCCTTGCAGGAATTCTCAGGGAGAGAAACAATTGAAACTTATACTCCTCTCACAGACTTAAACATTCAACATGAAAACACATTCACATAGCATTGAAATAAATGCATAACAAAGAATATGAGCAGCCTGTAAACATACCATTCAATAGATACACACAACAACCATAATACACCATGAAATTGGATCAAAGCCTTCTTATATTAATTCAAGTGCTTCTATACATGGTTTCCAACAACAACCGCTCTCTGCTCACACAACTTCTACAACCTTTGTTCTTCTATACTCTCCTATGCTCTCTTGCTCTACTGCTCATACAATGAGAATGATAATACAGTTTTCCCTCTTACAACCTTAAGCTATCTTATCGAAATCAAAGACTACTATCTACTTTACATTTATTACAATAAATGTCCACAACCGACAGATGAGAGAAAATGCTCAAGATCTGTATTGCAATCCCCAAAACATTAAAAGCAATTACATCCTTCCAGCTATTACATAAATGTTTCTTCTTTTGAAATTCAAAATGCCCGCTAGCATATCTAGCTGTCCTCCACTCACGCTTGCTGGAAATGCTCCTGCATCAGTTATTCTCACCCAATGTATGATTCTTCTCTCTCGATGATCACTAATTAAAGAGAGTTTTGTATTGTCCTTATGTGCAGTTATAGTGAAATCATTTTCATCTTTGACAAACCAATATTGTTTTAATTTCCTCCTAAAGATGGCATCTCTCACACATAGGTATGGGCTTCCCAAGATGATTCCACACAAATCCAATGGAATTACATATGCTACCACCTCTTCTATGAAGTTCTTGTTAATACAAAACTGAACCTACATTGTTTGACTACTCTTAGTTCCATGTATTGTCTTACCAAACCCAAGGGATATGGATGTAGATGATCATGAGTCTTTAGGCAAAGCTTCTCAACCAATTATGTAGAGATCAATTTCAATTATGCATTGGAACCAAACAAGCAATTGACTTTAGCTTGTCTCATGTGGATCTTGACATGAAATAATTTAGTCATCAAATTCTCCTCCTTGACACTACAACTGACCAACACTACTTCTTTCTAAATGGTAGTGCAAATAATTTCCCCATCTAGATCTGAAGTGTTATCCACCCTTTCTTCTACATTCACAACTACCAAAACTTTCTTATTTTTCTTCTTCTGGAAGCGCTTCGGGTACTTTTTGAGGTGTAATTTCCAACACAGTTCCTCAACGTGTCCCTTTCTTTCGCAAGACTTACAATACTTAGTGGGAGGTATTGTTTCTTACATTACTACTACAATATTATTTTCATCCCACTTAATCTTATTTTTCCCTTTCCTTTGCTATCTTGCGATTCTATTTATTTGTGTGTGCCAAACAGTTGTTTTTTCTTGTCCCCTTCAAGATATTGTGCTTAGACACTTGTTTCATCAATTTATTTGGGCTTGAGAATCACCAATTGTCATTAAATATGAGGAATCAAGGCCCTCAAGTACTTCATCAACATCTCTAGGCTTTTGAAGGAGATTACTAACTGAATTTATTTCTTCCTGAACTATATGGTGAATTCTTGCACTGATTTCCCCTACCTCTACCTAAAGTAATGCCATGTAATCTGTTAATTCTCCTGTTAACTAATTGGGTAGAATTTTTTTTTAATCATGTCTTTAAACACTTTCCAATAAGCCATCAATGGCTCATCTTCAAGTGTTCTTCCTCCAACATAACTTTCCCAACATGCCAAAACATAGCCTTCAAGCTTCAAATAGGCAAATGAAATTCTCTCCTTTCTAGTGACCTGATGTACATTGAAGTACACTTCCATATGCTATAACCACTAATTCAATTTGACGGCATCAACTTCTCCTCCATATGTTTCGATGTCCACATTCACTTCTACACAAAAACGTACCCAAGTTATGTTACAATTGCATTCTCCCATCTTTGTCTCAATCTTACTCTTTATCTTCAGTTCTTTTTTCTTTTTCTTGGAATTTGAATCCTCATGTGAGTCTATACCAACTCCTTTATGACCTCGTTTCTCTTTCCCATGCTCTTGTAACCCCTCAATGAATAGAATTGTCACCTCTTCCATTTGGTTCTCCCAACGAGGCATCGACGACCCCATACTTTTAATCTTCGAAAAATAATCCATGGTTGGGTTTGAGCATAGCCTTCACTTTCTTCATTTTCCAATATTGAGGTCAATGGCTACCAAAGCTCCTCCTTCTAACAACTTCAATATAAACATTATTGACAACATCTCTATCATATTGAATTATAAAATATATAACAAAAATATGATCCAAATATATAAAAAAATAAAAATAACGTCTATAAAGATGAAGTACTCCATAAAAATGATTTAAAAATCTAATATTGATTTAATCGTGCTATGTGGTAGCTTGCTTCTCTAGGTGTGGGGAGAGAATTGACATGCATGCCACGTTACCTTTTAACAGTGAATGAACGTGTTTCTTATCAACAAAGGCGTAGATTATATATTCTATGAAATGGCCTCCCTGCATGTGCCTACCAATATAAAAAATATCGTTATGAAATGGCCTCCCTGCATTTGCCTACCAATATAACAAATATGATTATAAAAAAAACGTTTTTGTTTCTATGTTTTTTTTTAGGAATCGGGTGACATAAATCTAGAGGAAATTATAGTTTTTTGTTGTTTAAATTGCATTTTTGAATGCATAAGAAGATTTAGTGTACTAGAAAACTTTGAAACACTCATATTATGTAAATTAAACTACTCAAACTTGAAAATCCAACAATTTCTTACCAAATTTCAAACAAAATTAAATATATATATATATATATATATATATATATATATATATAGAAACCCACCCTAACACCCAAGGAACTCAGATGGATTTGCATCCTCAAATATAACAAATATCTGGTGGAATAAACGGTTTTGTTTTTATGTTTTTTTTTTTAGGAATTGGGTGACATAAATGTAGAGAAAATGATAGTTTTTTGTTGTTTAAATTGCATTTTTGAATACATTAGAAGATTTAGCTTACCAGAAAACTCTAAAACACTCACATTATATAAACTAGCACAACCACATAATTGTGGCTGATGAACGCCGAAAGGCATCTTTAATTTATTAAACCTAATTTTTATTAAACCACATTTTCTTTGCCTTCCGAACCATTATTCCTGCACATCGCGACCTTCTATCTAATTCTTCATTTACCGACGCTCCAGCTGCAACAATCTTCTTAGATGCTACAGCAGTCCAAACATTACATTATAAAAATCCATTACTGTGCTTACAAAAATAAAAATCTTAATAATTATAAAAATCCGTTACTGCGCTTACAAAAATCCATTCGCGCCACTGTGTAGTACAGTTAAACTGGTGAAGATATTGCGAAAGAGATGCTACAGCTGTCCAAACGTTTTTCTCGCCATCATCATACAGAAAATAAAACGCTCATCCAATATCCAATATGATAGGTAGGTCGGTGATTAAATATTAAACCCCGAACAGGTGAAGATATTAGGGGTAGAAAATGCAACACATTGATATTTGAGGTAATCCCAAAGGTTAATAATTTAAACGTGGCAATCATATGGTGATAGAGTAATTTCTTAATATGATTAGATAAATGTTAAAAAGTAAACAGGTAAACGGATGTATTAAAAAATAAAAGGAAGTTATGAAGAGTAAATCACATTCATTGATTTGAGAGGACGACTAAGAATATGCCAACATCTTCAATTGTTAGCCATTAGATTAGAATTTGAGATTAAAAAGTGATTAATTATGCCCATTATCAATAGGTGTACGCCTTTCAACATAATTAAACTATTCAAATTTGAAAATCCAACAATTTCTTACTAAATTTCAAACAAAATTAAATATAAACACACCCTAACCCCAAAATAACTCAGATCGATCTGCGTCCGCAAATATCTGGATATCTGGTGGTAAGAGCTTATTCGTAGCTTATTCGTAGTTGAATCACAGCGCCGGCGAATATAACAATTATTTGGTGAAAAGAGTTTAATGATAATTGAATTACACATAAACAACCTGGCAAGTTTCAAGTTAAAGATTTACGTCGACAGCAGGGTTCGAACCTGCGCGGGCGAAGCCCAACAGATTTCAAGTCTGTCTCCTTAACCACTCGGACATATCGACTACTTGTTATTGAATTAAAAGTCAATTCTTCTGTTTACTGCTACTATATTATAAATATATTACATGGTAAAAGTTGGGTGCCTTCATCTCAGTTGGTAAAGAGCAAAGCTTTTAACTTTTTGGTCTTCGGTTTGAACTTCACGATTAAACGCTCATTACTGGTTTTCTTCAATATTTTTTTTTCTTTCGTTCTCAGGCTGCAGGGACAATGGTGTATGTTTCACTTGGGATGATCCATTTTGCTTATCAGAAGGCAAGCCGCCCACCTCGTTTTAGGTTTCTTTTCGTCTAGTTTGGCTTACATCACCAGAAAATTTACATTTATATTATAAACGTAGGGTTATTATAAAAATTGATCGGTAAATAAATTTGAATCTTTTTAATTAACGATTTTTATTTTTTAAAGTAACTATTGAGTAAATTGATCTTCATCCGTACAATCAAATTACACTTGAACATTTTCAAAATTAAGATTTTCAGTGTGAATTTCTTCTCCCTTGCCCGTAAGCGATGAGGATTTTGCCATTAGAGATAGAGAATAAATTTTAAAGATTACGATTTTAACGGGTGTTTGTTAAACTTTTTACTTTTTGGGTTTTTTTTTGGTAGGCAATGTAAATTTGAAAAAAATAGCTATTTTCTATTCTTTAAATTTCATTTATGAATGCATAAATGGATTCAGCCCTGAAAAACCTCCAAGGCACTCAGATTATATAAACTTAGTCACTCAAATCTGCAGATCCAACTATTCTTACCTGATTTCAGGAAAAATCTAACGAAAAAAGTTGCCTGAAAACAGAGAAAAAGTAGAACTGTTTAGACTAGGCTTTTTAAGGGTAGTTTAAATAGGTTATGGTTTGGATTTTTTTAATTATATTTTTGGACTATTTTTATAGAAAATTTTGTTGAAAATTTAGAAGAATTGGTAGAATTGTAGACATTAATTGTTGATATTGCATAATCCAAGTGCAATAGGTTTTTGAAGGCATTGAATCCATTTATACATTAAAAAATGCAACTTCAACAATGAAAAATTGCAATTACAACAATTCTTCTATAACACGATGAAAAAGTTCAAATCCTATTTAACCTTTAGACTTCTCCATAATTTTATACAATGTTTTCTTCTTTTTCTTATGTAAGTAGCTTCTACTTAGAAAATTGGATATATAATAATAAAACTAGCAACAACCACATTATTAATAAAGTGGTTAATAGTCATTTTCCACCTTTCCAACCTAATGTCTTAGATCTACTATATGTTGTTGCTTGTTTAATGATATTATACACATAACAAGTTTTTTTTTTTTGAGTTGAATGCATTCATTTCTATAAAAATATTTAATTTTAATTTCAAATAAAAAAATATTATATATCTTAAATAAATAATTAAGCGTATATTCACTTTATCTCTTTAATTTAAAGTATTGAGAAATTTAAATTATAATTTATCTTTATTCTTCTCTATGTGGAAAAAAATAAAAATTTAAAATCTATTTAAATATATGTAATAAATTCATAAAAACTAATTTTCTAAAAATGATTTATTTAAAAATTCTCAACATGTAATCTTTTTATATTTTTATGTTTATTTTGCTTAAATATATCTTAAACTTTTGTGTGTTTTCTTTTTAATATTTCATTATTCTTATAATAACAAGGGTTGTATGGCAGAGTTAGTTGGGAAATACATGTTGAACAATGAAACTTAATATAACTAAATGAAGAAGTAATGAATAGTTTTTGTCAAAAGATAATAATTGAGACTTGTTTGTTATTCAAAATGTATAATGAATCGTTATGTAAACTCCAATAAGTAAAAGAACTGTTATAAGGTACTGACATTTTGACTATCGCTGGGAGGTACACAGAGACCAAAATGCAATTTTACCAGAAAATAATATTAGACAGAAATATGATATCCATGATAAGCAATGACCTTGCTTGGAACTTTACACAATGGCTTAGCAGTTCAAGGTGGCAATTGCTATACAAAACTTCTATGTTGGAAGTTATGCATGCCTCTCTCAATTATGTGCACAAAAATGATGATTTGAAATCCACATACATTTTAGTGACGTAATTGCCAATCACGAAAATGGATTACAAACAGTAAACCTAAGAGCAAAAATATTTCAATGGAAACCCATCTGAGTAAGTTGGGAGCAAAGTAGCTGCTACGAGTTGGTCCATTTGCAAGAGAAAATCCTCCTATGATTATAGAAGAAGAAGTTGAAGAAGAAGTTCTGCCTGATGGAGATTTAGGTAATGATAAAAGAAGTTGAAGAAAAAGTTTCGCCCTGATGGAGATTTAGGTAATGATAAAACCCCAGGTGATGGTGCCATCGCCACTGATGTCAACATTACCTTTGTATACCTGTAATCAAATTTGAAAATCCAACATCAAAGTTTGTAACTTAATAATTTACAAGCTTTTAGAAAATCTTGAAAGTCCACCCTAAAAACAAAGAAATGCTGAAATAGGGATTGGATTGCACATCATACCTAGGCATTGTGGCTGAAGCGAAGTATCCAAGCTAAATAACGGTATAAAAAATGACACATTAGCAATGTTTTGTTAATCAACCCAATAATAATGGACTACATACTAGTGAATAAATATTAAAGATTTACCATTTCTGTTTTGAGAGAAATAATCCAAGAACTTAGAAACTTAAAAGCAAGAAAACTAGAAAGACAAGAAGACGAGCCTACGAAGTGAGGATCGTGCCATTGAGAAAGCCATTGTAAGAACATGTTGTAATATTGCATCCACCACATGTAGGCTATATGGTGGTGTTTCTGGTCATGAAATTGCTCTTTTTGCATTGCATACTAGAGCAGGATGCTGCCAGAGGCGCTAGAGCACAATACAGACTACCATGCCTGAACTTGAAAGTTACAAGTGGGGGGCCTGTATACACTTGAACAACTTCCCAAGCAAAACCTCTGGGAAACGAAGTTCGAAATATATCATGAGAGGACTAGAATGTTTCCATGGACGTCTTGTAATATTGAAGTTCCTCCGAAAAAGATGTCTGAAGGAGTGCATTGTAGCGACCCATATCCAAGGTCTCTTTTCTTGATAACACAAGCCTTCCTGCTCATTCACAATTTACACGGAAAGACACCAGCTTGTATTATTACTTGTCAATTCTAATTGCACATTCATGAAAGTGAGGTCTATATGTTAGTTACTTGACTTGATATATATGAAATATTACTGTTAACTCTCATAGAGAAGCTGCAAGGATCAATTGTTTTGAAGTCTTGTATATTTGTCTTAATCAAGATTCGAAGAATTAAGTTCACACAACACAAACAGTTTTCATTACTTAATAAACAAATGGAGGTTACATATATAGCATGTAGATCACTGACTCAAGTGGATCTGATTAGCTAAAAATAGTAAACCTAGAAACTCACAGTTACAACAGTCATAGTTGAAACTCACAATTACAATAGTCATAGTTAACCTAGAAACTCACAGTTACTATAGTTGTAAGCATTATCTCTAACACCCTCCCTTAATGCTTACATTACAAATATCACAATCACAAATTACAAAACATAACAAAAGGTGACAACACTAGAACTTTCATCTATCTGTCTGATCTAGTCTTCCTCGGTGTTGAAACTCACTCTGTAATCACCCGGTTTCGGCTCTTTCTTCTCCACACATTCGAGCTACCCACTGACACATTTAAAATCAAAATGCTTCTGACCATCATTGTAGCACTTGTATACTGGACAATTTGACAACTCGGCTCATTGGGGCTTCCGTGATAAAAGGTGCCAATTATTGATGCATTCTATTAACCTGCCTTCATCTGTCGAATTTTTTTTCTTTTGCTTTCGGCTATCCTTCAGTATATAGAAGAACAGTTTGGATACTGAATTTCTTCAACATTCTTTTACACAAGGTGACTTCCAATAAAAACATTGTACTTGAAACTGGGACTACCAGCTTGCATCAAGATACAAGTTCTTATTTTTACATAAACACTTATATAAAAACTTTAAACTCATCACACACCACACATAATAATATATATAACATACATAAACAATAAATGTATTCTAGAAAAGTTTGAGAGGTTCATCATCACTGGATGAGTATTCATGCATAGTATCTAGTGAGTCCTTAGCTATGTTAGCTGATTCTTTCAGTTTGCCATTTAGAAGATAATTAGCACGTGTTTTTCAATTCANTTGAAACTGGGGCTACCAGCTTGCATCAAGATACAAGCTCTTATTTTTACATAAACACTTATATAAACAACTTTAAACTCACCACACACCACACATAATAATATATATAACATACATAAACAATAAATGTATTCTAGAAAAGTTTGAGAGGTTCATCATCACTGTATGAGTATTCATGCATAGTATCTAGTGAGTCCTCAGCTATGTTAGCTGACTCTTTCAGTTTGCCATTTAGAAGATCATTAGCACGTGTTTTTCAATTCAGTACTGTATGTCCACATCTTCGATAGTAGAAGCATTCAATGCTTTTATTTGTTCTTCTTCCTTTGGAGTATAGTGCAACTTCAGAATGTGAACTAACTTCCACTTCACCTTCCTTCATCCTCCTTTCTTCTACTAAGAGTGCTGAAATCATGTCTTCCAGAGTTCGAGAGGGCATTTGAGTTAAAGTAAAAATAGCATTGTCATATTTTTGAGACAAACTATTCAACAAGATTGCTTTTGCATCATCTTCATCAACTTTAGATT
>JASDQU010010831.1:252034-271435 GCA_032191745.1 Picea mariana | reverse complement strand
TTGAAACTGGGGCTACCAGCTTGCATCAAGATACAAGCTCTTATTTTTACATAAACACTTATATAAACAACTTTAAACTCACCACACACCACACATAATAATATATATAACATACATAAACAATAAATGTATTCTAGAAAAGTTTGAGAGGTTCATCATCACTGTATGAGTATTCATGCATAGTATCTAGTGAGTCCTCAGCTATGTTAGCTGACTCTTTCAGTTTGCCATTTAGAAGATCATTAGCACGTGTTTTTCAATTCAGTACTGTATGTCCACATCTTCGATAGTAGAAGCATTCAATGCTTTTATTTGTTCTTCTTCCTTTGGAGTATAGTGCAACTTCAGAATGTGAACTAACTTCCACTTCACCTTCCTTCATCCTCCTTTCTTCTACTAAGAGTGCTGAAATCATGTCTTCCAGAGTTCGAGAGGGCATTTGAGTTAAAGTAAAAATAGCATTGTCATATTTTTGAGACAAACTATTCAACAAGATTGCTTTTGCATCATCTTCATCAACTTTAGATTCAGAGTCAATCTCTGCCAACTGTACTAACAAAGACTTTAGATTATTTATGTGAGAAGACAATGATACTTCATCATGCATTTTTAATTTGAATAGCTATAATTTTAATGAAAACTTGGCATTTACAGCCTTTTCCCCAAATATTGTACTCAATTGTGCCCACAGTTCTGCAGAAGATTTTTTCAAATCTATTAGATGTAGTTGGGAATCTACAAGAGACAATCCAAGAATGGACTTGGCTCTATCATCTTTCTTCTCCCATTCAATTAATTTTCTAGGATCTGTAGGTGCCTTCTCTGTACCTTTCACTATTCCCCATAAATTCTTATGCATCATTTGAAGTTGTATTTTTACTTTCCAAGTATGAAAGTTAAAACCATTAAAATTTTCCAATGTAATATTATCCATAGCCAAAAATTTAATCAACTTATGGATACCTCTACACAACGATCAACAATCAATTTACCTCTGCAGATAGATCTGGAGCAACAATCAAACAAGCGGCAACTTCAGCGTCCCTCAGCCTTCAGCATACAACAATCTCATCTCTCACCTTCGATCTGCAACAATAATCATGCAACAACATATGTCCAAGGTAATGGCTTGCTGTGACACATGGATGGCTCTGTGATTCTTCTATTTCCGGCGAGGTAGATGGACAACTCAGAAATCGACTTCACGTTGGCAGCTCTACGAAGCAGACTCTACACAATAGCAACACAGCTGGACCTCCTCCACGCAGCAACAACCAGACCTCCTCCACCCAGCAATGCCAGCAAGATTCTAACCTTGCTCTGATACCAAATCAAGATTGGAAGAATTAAGTTCACACAACACAAACAATTTTCATTAGTTAATAAACAAATGGAGGTTACATATATAGCATGCAGATCACTGACTCAAGTGGATCTAATTAGCTAAAAATAGTAAACCTAGAAACTCACAGTTACAATAGTCATAGTTGAAACTCACAATTACAACAGTCATAGTTAACCTAGAAACTCACAGTTACTACAGTTGTAAGCATTATCTCTAACAGTCTTATGAGACAACTCCATCTCCCACGTTTTCACCAACTTCTCAATAGTTTATTCCAGGGAACCTTTTGGCCATACTTGCACATATGGATCTAAATGGTTACTGTATCCGTAAAATATTTTCCAGCTCACGAACTCAACGGTAGGACACAACACATTTAGAATGCAAATACAAATACAAACCTTTTTTCGGCCTTCTTCAAACAACTTGTTGACCAGATCGTAAGAGGGTGGAGCTCCATGCCTCCATGCTGTATGCTTCACATGCTCTCCATACATATGAAGACGATAAGGATCCAATTCAACTTGTGTTGTTGTTGTTGCGGCTTCTTCATGAGATGCTGCAGACATCTTGATTTGTTGGTTGGTTAAGAGAAGATGAGATGAGGATGTTTAAGAAAGGACAATAGGATTGAATTTCCAATGCCTTGGGTGAACGAGTTACTTCTTAGTGCAGAGAAAGAACCATAAAATCATCAAAATGAAAGTCCAAATGAAGGAATCCATTGACAACTCAACCAAAAAAAACAGAGTTGACAGCATTCAGAAAGATAATTGCAATGACAACAAAAATTGAAAAGTGAATTTGGGTACATAAAAAATAAATAATATGTACCTATAACCAAGCACCAGGAGCACATCCCAAGTCCAAGATGGATGCCCCAGGCTCTATAATTTTAAATTGTTTTTGTTTTTGCAAAATCTATATGATGCCATGGATACCCTACCATCAGCCAATTTCAAACATAACCTAAATAAAAAAATTCCAAATATAATATGAATCTAAAATTAAAATTATCTACACATATACCTTGAATTAAAATTATCTACACAGATACCTTGAAAGTAGATCGAGCTACATAGGCAAGACGCTAAGCCTCCTTGCAAAAGAAGTCGGGAAGTCTTGCCTCGCTCATCCAATCTCACAAAAACTTCGATGTTATGGATGTCAATGAGAAAACTCATTGCTATAGTCCCAGTTCTTTGGCAGGGACTAATAATAATTTCTAAACAAAACTTTCCTCCATTTTTTTGTTTGGAAAAATAGAGTGAATTGATACCCAGGGTGAAAGAGAGTGAATTAATACCCAGGGTGTAAGGAATTTAATGTGTTTAGTGTTTTAAAAGAGGTGGCATGATAGTGAGTAAGAAGTGAGTAGGGTTACACAATAACAATAGTGTTGGCACTCATCACACATCCAAGTTTAATACTTTTATGTGACAACCTTTTTATTGGAATAATGTGCATTTGTAATGTGGTGATGGTGCCTGAGCCTTGGAAACAAGTAGAGCAGATCTTGACAGCTTCTCCTATTCTGTGGAAATAGATTGTCCAAAAGTAAACAAATGCCTAATATCTCCACTACTTTGATCAAATAATCGAGTTAACTAATAATGATGTTATTATGTGGAAATAGATTGTCCAAAAGTAAACAAATGCCTAATATCTCCACTACTTTGATCAAATAATAGAGTTAGTTAATAATGTTGTTAATCTGCTATAGTATTTATCGTACTTAATGAGTAAGGATTTGATTTGTTTCAAATATTTGAAATCCTCCAGATTTGATTGGTGTATCACTCACAACTCTCCAATATGAATCGTAAAATTACTTGTTTTTTTTCATTGATTTAACAATTAAATCATTCATAAAATACATCAATAAAGAAGTAATCTTTTATGCATGTCTCTTGAGTTGGAGCACAATATCTCTTCAAAACACAAACATGGAAGGTAAAACCATGTATAACACTATGCCTCATGTTGAGCACCTTTGAGAATTCATCAACATTGCAGTGGAATGCATAGAACAAACAAACACTTTTCTCATTGACATACACTAGAAAAGTTGTTGCATATCAAAACCCACACTACACACGATCCATACTTTCATGTTTGTTGTGTGTAGCCTTAACTCGAGCATATTCAACAACTATGGAATGCTATGAAACAAACAAATGATGAGATAAAGATTTTCCAACCACTAATACCTTAGCAGACGTCTCTTCTTCTGCAATCTGAAGAAACCATTGTGTATATCAACAATAATTAAATAGGAATGCCCACCATAAATCAAATGCATAGATACATTTTTGAAGACGAAGAAAAACCCTCTTAGGACCCCCCCAAAAAAACTCAAAAAGCCAATAAAACTTGAAGATATAACGGTTTGTATATGCAAAATTTTCACTATTCTTCCCTCTACATTGGTCCGAGAAGGAGAAAAATGGTAAATTCACAAATAATTATTTATGTATATATTTTATGATTCACCCAAGAAGATTGGAACTACAAGATATGCATAAATAACACTATGCACATATCTTTTTTGCTTCACCAAAAAACAACATGCCTCATTCGACAAACACACTCTCGTGAGGGATATGAGATCAAGAGGGATAGAAAATCAAGATAGTAGAGGGATAGAAGATAAACATGAGATATCAATCAATCCTTGCATCAATGCACCCACAGCTGGTACACCAACGCTCACTAAAAATGCATGCACAATAAAGGTTTGTTTTTTATGTGAATATATTCATATTAAAAACACATGCACAACTTGTAAAGAAACACATTCACAACTAGTAACCCACGACACCACTCATCCACCATAACAATAGACACCTTAAACACCTTTGTTATGCTAATCATCTTAAAGACTATTTTTAATGAAGAACGAACATCTTTTGTCATGCAAGAAAGTTAATCCTTGAAATTACAACCTTTCATATATTGTGACAACGAAGAATATTCCGACTATATGAAATTTTTTCCATTAAAAACCCATATGTGATTAAAAGTCCATTATTTATGGCCATTTCCAATAGGTGTATGCCTATCAGTGTAATTATAAAAACAATGCATTTAAAACATCTTAATCACAATAACCTTCTTTCTTTTGGGATTTAGTCATATACTCAAGCAAGAGGTTGTAATGCTTTATGGGTTTCTTGTTCATTACCTAAAATAATTTCTCATGGTAAGACAAGTTCCTAGCACATGCGTAGGTGTGATACTTCAATCATAGATCCTTTAAGGTAGTTCACGCTTTTGTGGGGCATCTTTGAATTTTTTTTTACAAAAGACATTGGGCTAGGATCCACATTTGCATAGGTGAGTAAGGTGATATCCATTATAAACTATACAAGGGAACTTAGGATTGCTTCTTTGTTTTATATATTTCTCAACAATATTAATGCCCATGACATGACTTGTAGTGGTTGGTTTCCTTCCCACGGCATGACTTGCAGTGGATGGTTTCTTATCACCAATATGACTTGTAGTGACTAGTGTGTTTCCTCCAACATGACTTGAAGTGGTTGGTTTCTTGTCTCCAATATGACTGGTAGTCACTAGTGATGCGTCTCCAACATTCCATGCAGTGGTTGGTGATTTATCCCTTTGTTTTTTCTTATTCGTATTGTTCTTTCTCTTTTTATTCCTTCTAGACTTCTAGTTACTAGGAGATGGACTTTCACCAAAAGAGGAAGAAGGAGGATAAATAGATTTTATCGACAAATAATTGTTAGGATTATTTGAAACATTTGAAATGGTCATCAACCAAACCAACTCCCCCCAAAAAATCCCAGAACATTTGAGGTGGCCATCAAAGGGGCACCAACATTTCAAAAGTATGTAAAAGTGCAAGGGTCATGTTTGGGAGGGGTCCTTTTTGGGAGGTGCAAAGGGAGTGTTAGTGGGATATGGTAGCACTGATCCCCCCAGATAACTGCCCCCAAGGACATTGGTTCCCCCAAATACATGATTTCTCCCAATATTAGGGAAAAAATTAAGGTTAGGACCAAACTCAAGGTTAAAATTCTAACCAAAAGGAAAACCACCAATTAGTATTAATTCCAAGGCCTTGCCCCTCATTGAACATAGGTGTCGGAGATTTCAATGATGTAATGGGTGTCCTAAAAATATGTTTAATCATGGAAGGAAAGGATGTTTCTGGCAGCATCCCCCAAGTGGAATGATTGGATTTCAAAGGCATAGATATGTGAGTATCCATCCCAATAAGTGGTGGCAAGGAGGTGTTCATCATGACTTCTCCCAAGAAAGTTGGGGATGTACAAGTTGGTCCTCCCCTATTGGATGAACCATTAATCCTTTCCATGGTATGAGGATTAATAATGTAGGAAAAATAATCACCAAATGGTTTATTCACCCAAATGAGTAAAGGGACTATGATACTGGAAAAGATGTCGATCAACCACATAAAGTTTTTTGTTTTAAATAAGAAGAAAACAATAACATATGGCCAACTAGACATAAACTTCACGACATAACACACCCATAGAAAATCTAAGCCAACAAAAAGAAAACCAATGGATAAAAGGGGCCTTCTAAAAACCAACCCCCTAGGTGAAATCAAGTCCCCAAAATGTTGGCTAGCGAAGGTGTGAGGAATAGTTACAATAATCCTAACATGACAACCCTTACTAGTGCAAGTACCTTTATGGATATAGGCACCCTTCAAGGGGCTGAAGTAGAGGTTTGATGTATGTCCCAGGTACTGCAAGCACTTCCCACTTGCAGTCACCTATGTAGATACCCCTAGGAAAATCCACTAAGGTTACCACCTCACAACGGAATGGTCAGACAAACTGTCATGGGTCAGACCACATGCATGGGCATGGTAGCTAAGCCCAAATATTCAACAAGTTTTTCCTCCTAGAGGGGTACTGGAACTTATGAAACCCTCATACATGTAGTAGTCCAAGTAGTCTAACAAACATAAAGACAAATAGAGAGGGGATATCACTCCACTTTCCCCAATGTGACCTACTACTTAACTTCTATGTTATAGGAGCTCCCAACACACTCATTGAAACAATGGTTTTTTCACTCTAATGACTTCTAAGTTTAGTTTTGTGTCCTTAGAGAATCAACTCTCCAACCCTGTACCAAGGCCCTAAATCCTACTCTATGTTGGTTTGTTGTAAAAAGAAAAAGTCTGATAATTTTTACATTAAGAGTTTTTTCTTTTTCAAGGATATTAATTACATAGAGGTAGTGGAAGAAACTTTAAATGTTGTTTGTGACTCTTTTCAAATCCAAAAGGTATAAAAAATGCACGCAAAGAAGATGAAAGTTTCATTTTGATGAATGTTATGTAAGTACTTTTCACTTTTCATATTTTTTTTTTAAATTGAAAATCAACAACCTCATCCACTATCAATATCCTCTAAAAAACACCCAAATGAATGAATATAATTTCACAAACTTGTTGGAATAATGATTCATTTATCATATTTTAGATGTATTTTTTATTGTTATTTGTTATTTCTAGAAAGTATAATTAAAGTTAGGAAATATATTTGAGTGATTCATGGAGTGGTGTATTTCTTCATTTGGTATCACAACAATAGGTTTCTCATGCTACTGTAATTGTGAGGTATTACCATTTTCCAATCGAGGTTGAATTGTTTCATGGATTTTTTCGAGCAACGTGGAGTTGTGTGGGGAAGAGCGTGAGAGTCTACCCTGAAACATGGAGCATGCATGATACAGTAAAGTGTGAAGAACTGCATGGAGTTTGCAGCAAGAAGTGCGTGGAAGAGGAGTTTGCAACTGGTGTGTTTTTTGTGTTCCACTGGTGCATTTGTTGCATGGAAGAGGCTTCAACCCATGGTAATATAAAACTACATGATCAAATGTTGATAAGGAGAAAGCATGAATTAGCTCCAATTAGCAATGGACTAGTGCGGTGAGCATGGATTGAGCATAGATATGCGTGGAAATACTTGCAAGAAGACTTTCAACAACCATGTGATTGCCAAGAGCATGGAGATCTGGTTCTCTTATTTCATCATATTAATATTAGTTACAAGGATGAATGCTACTATAATCTCTTTATTCGAATAACACACAGTTTGGAGAATTGTTTGAATGGCGTGATGTGTAGCACAATTGGTTCAATAGTCGAGGATATTGATACAAAGGGGCCAAGGCATTGTCAACAAGATATGATTGACTGTGGTGTAAGAAAATTTCCATGGATTGGTATATAATTATTGAAATATGGGGTTGAATCTTATTAAATGAAGGTATGCACATATATTCATAATTATTAAAATGTATGTGGGCCGGTGTAGATTGGAATATTCTTATTATTAAATGGTGGAGAGGATTTTTCCTTTTGTATTTATAAAGAATGTTGTTAGCATCAGAAGTCACTCCTGGATTGCTTGCAGGAGCAGAGCCCAACGCCCATCATTTTTATGTCACGATAGTTTTTAATGGGTGATCAAATGGGTAGAGTCTCGGGGAGATATCACTCTAAATCAGGGACTGGGTCTGGTATGTAAGGATTAAAGGAGGTCTTGATCTAACTTCAGTCATTGAGTTGCTTAAAAGATGAACAGGTGGAAGACTTGGTGAGAAGAGTGAGAAAACTACCTCAGGCAACAGCGCTTTCAACAATTTGTAGAAGAAAAAATCTGAATGCAAGATCCTCTTGGTTTAGGGCTTCGGGAAACTGAAAGGGGGACTTGACTGGATCCTCCAATTCCAATTCGTTCAGCGCTAAGAAAATCACAGAGACCGATTAGAAACAACGCAACTATTACAGTGATCCAACCTACATCATCCTATAATAGTCACAACTCGACTAGATCCTCCAATTTCGAGTTGTTCTAACACAGTGTAAACAAAGATGTGAAAGAAGATGACATTCATAAGGCAATAAGTCTCAAGAGTCCATACATAACCAGAATAACAGTGCTTCATTAAAGTTTTACAACCGAAAGCCTTGCTCAACCATCCATCCCTTACAAAAATACAAAGATCGAGTCTATATACTCAGAAAAATTCAACTAACAGAGGCGTGCTCAGTCACCCAAGGCTTGGTGTCTCGTCAACCGAATTCGGACAAATATTCTTCGTCAGAAACCACCTTAAATATGCATGGCTCCTGTAAGGGGAGTCGCTGAGCCATTAAGAGCTGAGTTAGCGTGTGCATACCTTCTCTGGCTAGTCGAGGACTCGGCATGGATTCTTTGGAAAAATGGGTACACAGGACCCTCTCGAGCAGACCGCTTGCTAGAATTTCCATACTTTACACTTAATGCATGAGGAGAGGTTTCAACCACCCCTTCTCACCTTCATTTACTCCAAGCAAAAACCAGGCTTGATGTCGAATCAAATGGCACCTGGAGATCACGATGAACCTTTCGACGACTACACCCGATGCCTTTGGCCCCCTCAGCACAACTCTTTTTATTTCCCAAGTGACCATGGGTTGTGACCCTGCGTTTATTCTCGAAGGCACTTTTTTCATTCGTGAATAGGAAGGGGTTGATCCTTGCTTATCATAGTGGCATTGAGAGAAACGTCGAGGTGGATTAATTGGGCGCCACACATCCTTCTAAAATATACGGTTCTAAACTCACCCAACGATGCTGTGGGCCTGGGTCCTGGACGCTCCCAACACCTCACGCATTGGGAATATGACGGAGCTGCTCCTTGTGCCTTGAAATCGTGATGGGAGAAAAGGCGAGGAGCCTAATCGTGCACCAAGTGTCTCCTGTGGATGAACGACTGAGATTGCTTCATGATACTACGGGCCCGACTCTGGGTGCTTTCGAGGCTTCAGGATTTTGAGATGTAGAACAACATAGAACCCTCACCCCTCGAACTCCCAAATGACAAAACGCCGACGCGACTAGATCTCGCGCCACGCATCCTTTGGATGGACGACTGCTATCCTTCCTTGCATACAACATGGGCACGATCTATTTATGCTAATCTCAGAGCAACTCCACTAACCGCGACTTCCCGCCAACCGTCGATCTACTCTTGTGGATGAATCTAGATCGTCGACAATATAATCTCGCCCGATTACTTGCTTGGAAGCTTGAAATGAGATTTTTTTGTGCTGCGCTCAGGCGCTTCTCCTGTGACTTGCAGATTCAAATACTCTTGTGCCTAGGACAAGTAATGTTAATAACATTATTAGGCTCCATGGGGGATAGAGTCATCCCTGTGATGCTCTAAGGACTAATTTTGCAGCTCCAGTGCCTTGTTCTATGGGGTCATTTATTTAAAACTTTAAAACGGAAAGAAAAAACAATATTTACAACTACGAAAGAGCCATGTGCGGCTCAAGAGAAAAATATTTTTAGGAAATGCCCATTCACAGGGCCATTGAAAACTTCTTTATCCTTCAAATCCTGTACCCTGTAGGTGTTATTCGAGAATACTTCAGATACATTGAAAGGCCTGATCCACAGGGGTTCGAATTTTCCGTGCTTGCCTTTATCTTGTTTAGGAGCATCCCATTTCAGTACCAGGTCTCCTACCCAAAACTCTTCCTTCTTGGCCTTCTTATCAAAAACCCGCTTGATCCTTTGTTGATGGTCCTGAATTATGCTTATTACCTGCTCCCTGGCCTGCTGGAGTTCCACTAGCTGATGAATTCTTCTGATCATGTCATCAGGTTCCTCTTGATGATCTTGGAGGAATTTTTCTACAGGAATGGCTAAATGAGAAGGAAAAACAACCTCTATTCCATAGACTAGTTGGAAAGGAGAGATGCATATAGATCTCTTCACGGTCACTGGATCGACCCATAGAGAAAATTTCAATCTTGAATGCTAGGCCTTCTGGTTGTCTTCCAACAGTCTTTTAATGATCCTTATCAAGCTTTTGTTGGAGGACTCTGCTAAACCGTTTCTTTGAGCATAGTATGGGGTAGAGTGAATCAGTTTGATCCCGAATTGCTCACAGAACTTGGCTAATGGCTCAGCCCTGAAAGAGGCTGCATTATCAGTGACAATCTTACTTGGGCAGTCGAATCTTGTGATGAGGTCTTCCAGGAATCCAATGATTACCTTGTGGGAATCACTCCTGGTGGGGATAGCTTCAATCCACTTGGTGAAGAAATTTGTAGTAATCAGGATCCATTTGTGATGCCCACTGGAAGCGGGGTGAATTTCTCCAATGAAATCTAGGTCCCATTGTTGGAAAGGTCCTGAAACAACCACAGGGTTTAACAGAAAATACTTGAGCTGTTGTTTTCCTGCAAATCTTTGACATTTGATTCAAGCTCTGAACCTTCTACAGACGTCAATGAATACGGTGGGCCAGTAGTACCCAGCCCTGAGGATTTTGTAGGCTATGATTTTCCAAAAATGATTTCCTTCGCATAGTTTGTCGTGAAATTCAACCATGATCCTGTCAGCCTCTGGCGGATCTATGCATTTTAAAAGCACCCCCAGGGGGTCTTTCCAGTATAAAATTTGATCGACAAGGCAATATCTGACTGCCTTGAGCTTCAAATCTCTTGCATTGTTTCGTTGCAGGCCGTTTGGAGGCCGCAACTCTTACAGAAAGTATATGACATCCTTACACCAGGGACATCGAGCCAATGGGGACTCCCTTTGAGGGTCTATTTCAGACAGCTGACCCTATTGAATTCCTGAGCATTCGTTGATGAAACTTACCCCTAAAGATTGGCAATTGGCTTCAACCAACAACTTGGCTAAACCTTGACCTTTGATCAATTTGGTAGGCTTTATTTCAAGGTCAAATTCCAGAATCTTGGCTATCCACTTACTCCTCCTCCCGTCTATGTCAGGCTGAATACGAATGTCTTTAACAACAACTGAGGGGACATAAACGATGATTTTTTATTGCAGGACATAGATTCTAAATGCCTTGAGAGCCTTCACCAGGGCGTAGGCCTGCTTCTCCATAGTGTCATACCTGACTTCAACATCCCTCAATGCTCGGCTGAAATAAGCAATAGGTTGTTCTAGCTTGACCTTGTTTGTCTATAGTAAAACAACAGCCACCATGTCAGGTGAGGCAAAGGAAAAAATAAGGAAATCCTTTGAGTAATCAGGACTGACAAGAACAGGAGCTTTAGTCAGGGCCTTCTTTATTTTCTCAAAGGAATTTCGAGATTCAGAAGTCCACCTCACTTCATTTCCTTTCCTTAACACGGCTGTTATAAGTTTGACCTCCTCAGCAAAGTTAGGCACAAACCTCCTCAGAAAATTAATCTTAACCAGGAAGGATTGGACCTCTTTCCTGGATCTCAGGATTGATAAGGCTTGTATCGCCTCAACTCTGCTAGGATTGATATTGATTCCTTCCGCTGATACTATGTGGCCTAGTAACTTTCCCTCCTACATGGCGAACATAGATTTCTTGGGGTTTAATGAAATGCCAAAACTCCTACATTTCAGGAAAACCTTCCTGAGATGACAACAATGTTCTTTATCATATTTTGAAAATACTGTGATGTCATCCAGATAGACGACCACAAATTTATCCTTTTCCCCAATGAAATCTATGTCCATGGCATGTTGAAACATTGCCCCTACATTCATTAATCCAAAAGGCATCTTGGCATACATGAATGTGACCCATGGAGTGGTAAATGTTGTATTTTCCCTGTCCTCAGGAAGAACAGAGATTTGGTTGTAGCCAGAGAAGCCATCGATCATAGACATTCTGGATGCTCTTGTTACCCTCTGCAGTATATGTTCCATATTTGGTAAGGGGTAGTTATCCTTCCGTGAACTCCTATTCAGGTTTCTGAAGTCTACACAGAGTCTGATTTCTCCATTCTTTTTCCTTAATGGTACCAAGTTGGCCACCCAATCTAAATATCTTAGTGGTACAATGATCTGGGCCTGTAGCAGCTTCTTCACTTCCCTCTCCATAATAGGCAGCAACATAGGATTGATCTGTCTTAGCTTTTGCCTAAATGGCTTTGCCTCCCCTTTTAATGGGATTTTATGGTCGATGACAGAAGTGTCATATGTTTTGAGATCTTCATAGGTCCAAGCAAACACATCAGCAAATTCCCCCAAAAGTCCAGCATATTCATACCTCTTCTCCTTTGTCAGGCTTCTTGACAATTTGACAGGCTTGGGCTCACTTTCTGTGCCAATGTTGCACTGAATTGTATCAACGTCGTCTTCTGAGATTTCCCCTTTTAATGACACATCATTTCTATCAAAAAGCTTTTCCAAAGGAACCAGTCCCCTTGGAATATGATTGTTGGGCAGCTGCACAATGTTACGCTCATCAATCTTATTCAGAAAATTACCTGCATCAAGCTCTTTTTCAGAGACAGAGTCTTGGTTGATATGCATCTCTGAAAACTCCTCGATAGTCCCCAAGAATTTCTTGATCTCGAGATCATCCTTGAATACATTCCAATGTTTGATGTTGTCAGGTATGGAGGGCCTGCATTTTACTTCCACATCATATCTAAATTTGGGCGACAAGGGTACTTTAAAATTGCTCGCTGATGTAGCCAAGGAATTTGCCACTGTATTCTTCTCTCTTGGGATGAAAGAAATGTTAAATGCTGAGAAGAAACTATCAATTAGGTCCCATACCTCATTTTTGCAACTCCTGAGTTGAGGATGCTTAGCCTGATAAGCGTTTCTGATCTGTTGGACCACCAACTCTGCATCTCCGAACACTGCTACCTCCTGAATTCCCATTTCCCTTGCGACTCTTAATCCTAGGATAAGAGCTTCATACTCTGCCACATTGTTGGTAGCTTCAAACTCTAGTTTGTATGACAAATATATGGCTTCCTGAACAGGTGATACAAAAAATACCCTAGCACCAGCGCCTTCCTTGGAAGAGGCTCCATCAAAGAACATTTTCCATATGAGGGTGATGGAGGGAGGAAATTTATGAGAAGTGGTGAGCGGCTTTCTGAGTTTAAGAGGAGGCTTGGGGGAATTGGTGAGTTGTAGTAGACTAGAACCCAAATCAGTGTCCAAGGAAAAAATAGGGTGGTTGGTAGGATTGGCTTCATCATTGATTATATAGGCCAATTGGGCTTCCCTGTATAGCCTTCTATGTTCTCCCCCAAAAGACGGGATAGTAGCATATGTGAGGTCCATCTACAAAGTCCCCCCTAGTCTTTTTATCCAAGATCTTGATAACAACATACCGAACTTGGGGGGGACATCAACCGCTACAATATCCATGACCACACTTTTCATGGGCAACTGAAACAAGGTCACAAGTAGGTATTTAATAACTCCTAGACATCCAACTTTTCTAGAGTCAAAGGAATAGAGGTCATGATAGGCTCGGGTGACTTCTAACCCTAACTCTTCCATGACAGTTTTGGGCATGAGGTTGTGAGAAGCCCCTGAATCCATCAAGCAGTTGTACAACACTTTTTCATGTATGTTCAAGGAAGTATAGAAGGGAGGGGATGAGTCATTCATGTCTTCTACCATAGGACCTAGAATAACTACAGGCTTTTCATCCTGCAAATTGATGGAGTTTGTGGGAAGGAATGAGACCTTAGACTGTAAAATCTTAGAGAAGCGTTTCTTGAACCCTTCACGTTTAATCAATTCGGTTAGGGGCACAAGGATTCTGATCTTTCGAATTTCATGCTCGAAATTAAAAGAAGATGTAATCTTCGAGATTTATCTTATTTCGGGAACATGGCTCTGGACTATGGGAGAAAGGGGTTGGGTTTTCTTTCCTCTGTGACTGTCTACTACTTCATTAGCAGGTTTATCTGTTCTAGTGAATTGCTCAGGAGCATTAGGTGCTACTGTCTTTTTCTTAGACCTCATATCATACCTGCCTTGGCTGCCACTAGCCTTGTCTCCCTTGCTCAGTTCATTTAGCTGACTGTCCATGAGAGACTCCTCGTATGCTGATTGAGTGAGATGAGGAAAAGGAGGAGTGCCTTCGAAGCAATGGATTTCAGGATCAAGCTCATCTATTTCCCCTTCTTCCCCCTCGGCTACAAAATTGTTCTGAAAAGGGGCCTGAATCTTCTGGTCTTCTCTGTCTCTTCCCCTCTCTCTTTGCATGGTCGGGGAAGTAATATTGTTTGGCTTCCTGAAACCTCCTTTGTTTTCGGCGTTCTGAGGGCCCTTGTATGCTTGCCTCCCCTCCACCTTCATTCTCTCCATCTCTACAGACAGAGACTTCACCATCTTGGTCAGTTCATCCACTTGAGGGTGGGGCACCGATGGGCTAGAAGTTGAGGCTTCAAATCTTCCCTTCCTCCTGTCTGCGTCGACCTTGTTCCTCAGTGTATCTGCTGCTAATACATTGGATTCCACTTCTATGGTCGGGTCTTGCATTTGGGCTAAGGAGGTGGCTCTTCTTTCTCTCAATAAAAGACAGAAATCGGGGCCAAACGCACTAGCATAAGAAATCTTGGCCGAGGCTTCTGAGGGTTTTATTTCGGTAGGAATTTTATTATACATCTTATTGAATCTTTTGGAGAAGTCAGAGATAGACTCTCCTTCCATATTCCTCAAAGATCCGAACTCCGTCATGTAATACATGAAATCCTTCCTGTCTCCCCACTGCCTCAGGAAAGCACTATCCAGATCTTCGATCCCAGCAATAGATCCAGGGGCCAATCCTCTAAACCATTTCCTCACCTTGCCATCCAGGCTCTGGATGAAGACCCTCATCCAGACATCTTCATTTTCAATGTTCAGGTTGTCTGCATAACTATAGAAAGCAGCTAGGTGCTCTTTCACAGTTATGTCACCTTCCCCAGTGAACTTGGGCATATATTTCAAGTAATCTCCAACAGGGAGAGGATTCATAGGATGGTGTAGGATTAAGGGAGCATATCTGGTAGCGACTATGGCGTCCATCCTATTTAGAGGGGGATTAGCACCAGTCATAGGAATATTAGGTGGAGGAGAACTTGGAGGAGAATGAGTTCATGAAGGGGCTACTGGGAATGAGTCTTGAAGTGGAATGGGAAACAAAAGAGGATTTAAGGAGAAGGCTAACAGGCTCAAGTCAACAGATGCTCCTTTTTGTGCAGGAGTGGTAACAGTAACAAAAGGAGGAGTGGGGAAATCTTCAGCGGTCCTGGGTCTATGCCAAAGTACAACTTCAAAGGAGAGGGGAGTGACAAGGGTTTCTCCCTCCAATCCCAGAACAGGAGGGGAAAACTCAGCAGGAACACTCCCGAAATTCAGGAAATGGGAAACCTCAGAATGAGGTCTATTAAGAAACTGAGGAGGAGAGAATGAATCTCCTACAGAAGGATATGGAGGATTATCTGGTTCGGCGGTGTAAGCTTCTTCTTCAAAGGCCTTTCCTTTTCTGAGAACCACCTCCAGATCAGTTTCAGGTGTAGCTAGAGGCGGTTGTGGATGAGACCGCGTGTGTCTGCCTCTGAAAGCCACAATTAATACAACAAATTTTCCACAGTGGAGTCATCACAATGGAGTCGCCAGGTGCACAGTAGTAATCTTCAAAGGCTCTGATAGCTGATGCACCTTCAGAATCAGAGGCTCAATGTCATTCAATCCCGGGGAAAATTTTCAACTTTGTCCTCGGCAACGGTGCCAGAAATGTTAGCGTCAGAAGTCACTCCTGAATTGCTTGCAGGAGCAGAGCCCAGCGCCCATCAGTTTTATGTCACGATAGTTTTTAATGGGTGATCAAATGGGTAGAGACTCGGGGAGATATCACTCTAACTCGGGGACTGGGTTTGGTATGTAAGGAACAAAGGAGGTCTTGATCTAACTTCAGTCAGTGAGTTTCTTAAAATATGAACAGGTGGAAGACTTGGTGAGAAGAGTGAGAAAACTACCTCAGGAAACAGGCCTTTCAACAGTTTTGTAGAAGAAAAAATCTGAATGCAAGATCCTCTTGGTTCAAGGCTTCGAGAAACTGAAACGGGGACTTGACTGGATCCTCCAATTCCAAGTCATTCAGCGCTAAGAAAATCATAGAGACCGATTAGAAACAATGCAACTGTTACAATGATCCAACCTACATCATCCTATAATAGTCACAACTCGACTGGATCCTCCGATTCCGAGTTGTTCTAACACAGTGTAAACAAAGACGTGAAAGAAGCTGACATTCATAAGGCAAGAAGTCTCAAGAGTCCATACATAACCATAATAACAATGCTTCATTAAAGTTTTACAATCAGGAGCCTTGCTCAACCATCCATCCCTTACAAAAATACAAAGACTGAGTCTATATACTCAGAAAAATTCAACTAACAGAGGCGTGCTCAGTCACCCAAGGCTTGGTGTCCCGTCAGCCGAATTCGGACAGATATTCTTCGTCAGACGCCACCTTAACTGCCCATGGCTCCTGTAAGGGGAGTAGTTGAGCCATTAAGAGTCGAGTTATCGTGTGCAGACCTTCTTTGGCTAGTCAAGGACTTGGCATGGCTTCTCTGGAAAAATGGGTACACATGACCCTCTCGAGCAGACCGCTTGCCAGACTTTCCATACTTTACACTTAATGCACGAGGAGAGGTTTCAACCACCCCTTCTCAACTTCATTTACTCCAAGTGAAAACCAGGCTTGATGTCGAATCAAATGGCACCTGGAGATCATGATGAACCTTTCAGCAACTAGACCCGATGCCTTTGGCCCCCTCGGCACAACTCTTTTTATTTCCCAAGTGACCACGAACTGTGACCCTGCGTTTATTCTCGAAGGCGCTTTCGGTGTTCGTGAATAGGAAGGGGATGATCCTTGCTTATCATAGTCGCGATGAGCGAAATGCTGAGGTGGCTTAATTGGGCGCCACACGTCCTTCTCAAATCTGACGATTCTGAACTCACCCAACGATGTTGTGGGCCCGGGTCCTGGATGCTCCCAGCACCTCACGCATTAGGAATATGACAGAGCTACTCCTTGCACCTTGAAATCGCGATGGGCGAAAAGGCGAGGAGCCTAATCGCACACCAAGTGTCTCCAGTGGATGAACGACTGAGATTGCTTCGTGATACTACGGGCCCGACTCTGGGCGCTTTCGGTGCTTCGGGGTTTCGAGATGTAGAACAACATAGAACCCGCACCCCTCAAACTCCTAAATGCCGAAATACCGACGCAACTAGATATCGTGCCACGTGTCCTTTGGATGGATGGTTGCTATCCTTCCCTGCATACAACATGGGTGCGATCTATTTACGCTAATCTCGGTGCAACTCCGCTAACCGCGATTTCTCGTCAACTGTCGATCTGCTCTTGTGGATGAATCTGGACCGTTGACAATATAAACTCGCCCAATTACTTGCTTGGAAGCTTGAAATGAGATTTTTCTGTGCTGTGCTCAGGCACTTCTCCTGCGACTTGCAGACTCAAATACTCTTGTGCCTAGGACAAATAATGTTACTAACAAATGTAATGAGAGAGAATTAGTGCTCTATGTTTATGAGAGAATAAATGTAATTTTTGTTAGTGAAGGGAGATATAAAAAGTGTTGATTGAAATCCTTTGGAAGAATTGAGCTTTTATCTCTCCAATGTACTCAAACAATAATAAAAGAACTATTTTTTGGTGGTGGATGAGTCCCGATTTTTTTGGGACATTGGTTCTCGTCCTAGGCAAAGTGGGACGCTATGTTGCTTTTGTGTATTATCTCTCATTATCTCTCTCTCATTGTTATTCTTCATGGCGTCAAGCAATATTGTGTTGCCTAAACTTGTTGGCACAAATTATTTCTATATTAATCAATGTGGATGCATTTCAATATTAGGTATCTCAAGCATCTGTAAGGATAAAGTCTCTTGTTTTCACACTTTTTTAAATGCATAATTCGACTATAAATTTACATACAATAACTTGGAAAGCAATGAAACCCTACTTGTAAGGATTAAGGAAATGCCAATTTTTGTTTAGGATTAAGGTAATGCCAATATTTTTTTCTCATCCCTTCAAATTTGAGGAATACAAATCATGTATGTACAAATCCAAAAAGTACAAGTTACTTTCTAATAGATCACATTTTATAGAATGACTTACACATCTCCTTTACCCAATGAGGACCAAGGAAGAGACCAAAGTTGGCACAAAAAGATGCCATCAATATAAAAAAATCAATTGTTATGTTCCATTATTTTGGATAAACCAGCGTAGATCCATCTTAAATCCATATCTATTGTGTAGAAAGGCATCAAATCCCTCGAGATGAAAACTTTTTTTTAGAGTAAAAAACTTGAGGAATGTTTGCATCTCGAAGGATTTGATGCCTCTCGACGCATGATGGATCCAGATTTAAGATGGATCTATGCTGGTTCTTAATATATTAAACCAACATAGATCCATATTAACCCTAGATCTATCAAGCATCAAGAGGGATCAAATCTCTTGAGGGGGAAACCTTATTTGGAGTGAAAAATGTGAGGTAAGGTTGAATGTTTTCACCTCAAGATATTTTATCCCTCTGGGTGCTTGATAGATCCGAGGTTAATATGGATCTATTCTGGATTACTTCAAGCTAATCTCTCTCTCTTCATCTTGCACTCACTATATATATAGGTAATATATAATTATTTTACTTGAGGTGGATATTAAAATATATTATTTAAGGATGACATTAAAATATTTTTTTTTATTAATATACTTATTAAATTCCACTTGTCAACTCCATATTGAGCATGGAAGGAATCACACATCTCCATCATACTAGGTTGTAGAAAGCACCTTGTTATCTCACAAATTGTAGGTTGGGGAAAGCCCAAACCAAACCACAAGAGTGTGACAACTATGGGAGTAACTACCCATTCTCACCTTAGGTAGACACTCCCCTCACTTTAGTGATGATAAATCACCACAAGGGAGGAATCTYGGTGACCCTAGGGGATTGAGATGGAAAGTGAGAATATGATGGTGAAAACCCTTATAGGTCAAGTTTGGAGGTGAGGAAAAGGCTTGGAATATAGTCTTGTTGGTGAAGGATGGTTTCCAAAGTATTATGTACTTGAAAGGCAATGTTAAACCTACCCAAAACAAGAAACAAGATAGATACACAAGCCTTTAACCAAAGGGGAACAAGAAAGAAACCTTGTTGTCCCAAAAATGTCACAACACAACTATATATTGTTGAT